>OX402002.1:4115067-4486067 GCA_947859395.1 Eupithecia insigniata
ACCCACCCTCACATTGAAGTAGTCAGGGTTAGAAGCAACGCTATAAAACTCGAGAAACATTGTAGGTTCAAGGAAAATAAAAAAATAACATTCGGTCGAATGGCACTGTTAAAAACATTTTACTAATCTCAATTTCATACGCAAATATTAGTGAGATCGGGCGACTCCCTAACTTAAAAAAGTGTAGACCGGAATTTTATATTGATTTTATACCCAGAAAATTTATTCTCGAATTGAAGTAGCTAGGTTTGAGACTAAGCTATTAAATTCAAGAAACAATTAAGCTTCAAGGGAAATACATAACGTACGGTTGATGTGAAATTTTTTCTGATCTAAAAAATATAACATAAACATAACTCAATATGATACACAAAACAATAAAATCGGGCCTAAGTTTGACAAACGAACTTGAAAGTGTGTCGCTCAAGATTGCCTAGAAATCTACCCTTGCACTGAAGAAACAATGGTTGACACAACTATAAAATTTAAGAAAAATTGTTGTTTGTAGAACGTTTAAGAACAAAAAGTGTAAAGAAAATAAACATAACGATTTATGTAATCTTCTTTCACATCGAAATGCATAATAAAACTCCATATAGATAAAAAAACAATAATAAAATGGGGGTCCAGTTCGACAAAATAGTGTGGAAATTGCCTAGAAAATTTTACTTTGCACTAAAGTAGCCAGGGTTGAAAGCCAGGGTTGAAAGCCAGTCTATAAAATTCAAGGAACATTGTAGTTTGTAGAACATTTTACAACATAAAAGCTTCGAGGAAAATAAACATAACGTGTGGTTGATGTGGGCTTTCCTCGGATTGAATCACTATAGGGCGGCAAAGTCACGACGGACAGGAAAGTGAAAAGCACGAAGGAAAACTTGGGGCTTTCCGCTTTCCGTGCTTCCATTCGTTCATTGTAACTTCGTTCAAAAACTAAGTTTAGCAGACAATTTGAGGGCGAAGAGCAAGTGTTGAGACAAGTAGGAAAGTTGGGAAGACTTTGTTTTAGGGATTTCGATTCGTTTAAGAATATCACTAAAATATATTTTTTCTGAAACCCAAGTTCATTTACATAATGCCCATTTTATTATTAATACTAGCCCTGGCAATTCCACTGCAGATGCTGGATGCGGCAAGGTCAAGACAGGGCGCTATAGCGGTCATTAGGGAGGCCTATGTCCAGCACTGGACTCCCTTGACCCTCCTGACATCACGATCTTGAGCTATCTCTTTCCATTTTGTCCCGCCATACCCATTTTGGTCTGCCATGTCGCCTTATTGCTCATTTATTGAATAAAATTAGAAAGGTTTCAATATAATTTATATGTAAATTTTCGAGAAGATAGTTAGAGGTTAGTGGTTAGAAGTTTGGAGTTTGGGATCAACGGCGTAATTTGTCTCGATTTTGACTAAGGTAAATGGGTTTTAATGATTATTTCAAAAGTGAGCTAAGCTAGGGCATGTCTTATTGAATATCGATTTTAACTAAGGTAAATGGGTTTTGGTGCTATGTGTATTGACTAAATTGACTAAATAACTTAACCACTGCACTTAGGGAAACAGTTTGCCATGAATCTATAGTATGGAACATAAATTAAAAATCACAAAACATTTACTTCTTTTTGGGTTTCAGCGTCAGGTATAAGATGAATGCTCCCATGACTGCATATGTGTGATCGATGGATGTAGGCGGCTCAGGACCGCTATTTGTGGCGTCGTATGGGGGAGGCCTATGTTCAGCAGTGGACGTGTATGGGCTGATATGAGGATGATGAAATGGTTTTTAAAGATTATTGCAAAAGTTGGCTATGATAGGATAGGGCATGTCTTTTTGATATGTACTGTCAGTGGAAAGTAGATCATCTTAAGTGACATTATAATAAAAGTAAGAAACGCACGCAAAGTCGTCAGAATGTGACCTTTCCCATTACATAGAATAGAAACGTTCGCGGTAAAAGCCGTTTGAGGAAAACCAAATTAGGTTACGTACTTGTAATAATATTGAGTGTAATTTTGTGACGATACCGGAGTATCGTTACGAGTATTCGACTCAGTCACTTTACGGCCCATATGCTAAGTGACTTGGATATTCGGTAGTAAATATGGAATTGGATAGGAATAGAGTGCTACGATATGAAAGATATCATATCCTGGAACTGAATATTTTGTTTGTCGAACACAGAAGCAATTTCACCTACCTATGTGTGGATGGAATAGAAATGCTCGCCTGTACGAAATACATAAAGTCAAGTGTAAAACCTCATTTAATAGTATTTCATAAATAACGAGCTATGCTTTCTCATAAAGCTATCCTGTGTCCATTAGATGATGAAACCTGATGAAGATGTAACCATTAGGTGGTTCTATTTGCGATGGCGCGAATTTTTTTCTTTTTGCTTTTTTTATACTTTCGTCGATTTTCGGCAAAATATTTCCTATAATTTTTGTAAACACAGAAATATTAAAAATATAAAAAAATCGCGATCAATCATCGCGATTCAATCCACCATATTAATCGTCTGTCTAGGTGGTCACGAACTGGTGAGAGTAACAAAATTAAAATACTTAGGACATTGGGTCACTGCTGACTTAAAAGAACGTTGATATAGAAAGGGAACGTAGGGCACTGGCGGTACGAGGAAACATGTTGATCCGCAGGTTCGCTCATTGTTCAGTAGATGTCAAGGTATCTTTATTTAAATCCTACTGTCAATGTTTTTACACCGGCGGCCTGTGGGTCACTTATACCAAGGCGTCCATCGGAGTCCTATATAATAATTTGGTTAGGGCAATGGTGGGGCTACCAGAGGAAGGGCAGCAGCTTCCTTCTGAGTATTTTTAAACACCAACACTGCGATCACCAATCCGCCTGCCAAGCGTGGTGATTATGGCAAATCCCCCCCTACATGGGAGACCATCCACTCGATAGGCCGACGACATCGTAGCGGTCGCAGGGAGTCGATGGATGGAGGCGGCTCAGGACCGCTTTTGTGGCGTCGTACGGGGGAGGCCTATGTCCAGCAGTGGACGTGTATGGGCTGATGATGATGATGATGATGGTGGGGCTGCTCAGATACTGTAGTGCGTCAGGCATGTTTGCTGACGCACACATTAAGGACTTCTACGCTATTATTCGTCACAAAATAACATCCGTCAGACACAGGATGCTGAGCAGCACCAATCGTTTGCTAAGGGTTCTGGCAGACAGACATCGCAGTAGCCTGCAAAGGCACTGGATGTCAAGTCTAATGAACCCTTATGCTAAACAAATTTATTATATAAATTAAATTAATTCTATATTTTTTCCTTGTGTGTGTGTGTGTATTATAAACTATATAACATTAATTTGATACCTATGGATGTGATTTTCGAGTTAATAAACGTTTTATTATTATTATTTATTAAGATATCTTCTAGAACTTCGTGATACAACATCGGCCACATCATCACTTTCCATCAGGTGAGATTGTGGTCAAACGAAGGTCTATATACTATAAAAAAAACTACCGCATACAAAGCTTTAACACTTTTACTACCCATGACGCACACTGACGTCTACTCGTAGACCTGCAGCGCGCCACTGTGTGTTACGACCCGGGCGTAGCACAGCAGAAGCTGGATGCTGAATGCGTTGAATGTGTCTTACCTATGTAAAACTCTTCTCCTATGGCAGTACGAGAGTCCCCGCAATAGCTGGAACATGAACAGTCTGACGTTGTGATGACTAAGTCCTCCGGGGTGCCTCTCCATGTATTGTGATAGGTCCGTGTCCTGCACACAAAAATAAATTATTATTAACAATGTTCAAGACATTAGGTAGGAAATATCCAAGGGCTCTGATTTCAACTCAGTATAGTTTCCTAGAACTACGATAATTTTCACACCGATATTAAATTTCTATTTTAAAATAAAATTTATCAAAATTCTTAATACGAATTCAGTGTATGTCTATTGGGTGGGGCTTGTTGTCGAATTCTATACTAGAAATGTTGTTGAAAGTTAGAATCACAACTACAATAATTATGGTGAACGCAGCGGGAAACCGCTCGTTGCGGACAGCGCAGGACCGGTCATTGTGGTGTCTTAGGGGAGGCCTATGTATATCCAGCAGTGGGCGTCGTTCGGTTGATATCATGATAATGAATGTGCATACTGATCTACTTTTGCGAAAGTTATGGCGATTCCGCCTAACCCATATTATTCCGAAATATGTAGGTACTTATAGTTTTAACAACATCGAATTCCTTTCAATAACATCCATAAGAGCTCCTCCGTGAGGAATAAAAATAATATTACAGTTCGAGTGACGGACGAATGCAATAACTCCGAACATCGACATGAATTTGACAGTAACACGTCGGACGGACTTTAGTGGGTTAACTTATTATGACTGTTGTCACATCTAACCGTGAACATCATATTATAGATTAATTCTATCACTCATAAATACGGCAATTGAGGCTGAAGGTTCTAGTGAAATTGGCTCTTATATATTTTTCAGTACACTTAGGATTGTGAGTCAAATAAGTCAAAATACAATAGCGTCTGGAGTGAGTAATGAATCACATTAGACAAATCTAACACCTACGGCATATGTAACTGAACTGTGTACCGAGCTATAGGTAATGTTTTCGTCTTTACAGATGAAACCTTTAACAGAAAGGGCAAAGTAGAGATACAAAAAACGAAGCGATTTTCAGTAAGGCTTTTTGACAATGAAACACGTAACCCAACTGCGGTGACTATCCCAACTTTACCCTAAAACCGCACGCTCCAAAATTCCGAAGTGGTTGATACTATACGCCCTGTCATAAAACTCTGGCATAAGTCACGCCAATATGCAGAGCCGGTATCCAATATGAAGCAGGAAAGAGACAGCAGGTGCAGAGAACATTGCATTTAGGTCAAAGTAAAGCGGTCACGACACTATGTCAGGAATTCAAGATCAGGCTCCAGGGGGCAATAAAGAATTTATGCGAGGTACACGGCGTTAGGGCTGTTTCTGTTTGCGCTTCAGCCTAGTAAACGTAGTTGGTTTGCTTTTACATTGAGATGTGTGACAAGTTAGGTCTACATACGTTAAAATATAATCCCTTAAGTTTGTTGCTATGACAAAGTTTTTTAGAAAAGCTCTTGCAATTACAGACCGATAGCGTTCCTGCTTCTAAGATCAACGCCAAAATAAGCTTAACAAGTTGATTCTCCCAAAACTCGTGAACAACGACAGAGCTACCCAGAGTATGTTATGTGGTATGTCCGGTTACTTGTTTCCTCCGTAAAACTTTAAAATAGTTCCAATTGAAGTTTTTGAAAGGTCAACTCGGCGATTTTAGGCTGAAGGTAAAACCTATTCTGTTCTGCTCGTTTTGAATCCGACTTGACCGGGACATAGCAAGATAGATAGGTAGGAAAATTTACTCACCACAAACTCGAAGACGAACGTGAGCGTCTCCCTCGTGTGTACGATATCGTGCAACGTCACGATATTGCTGTGTTTGAGCTCCTTCAGTAGCGACGCCTCCCGGATCGCCGTGAATGGCGCGCCTTCTTCTTCTTGCAGTCTGATCTCTTTGAGCGCTACTACTTGATGTGTTAAACTGTTGGACAACAAAAACATAGTTTATACTACACCTGCTCGGAAAGTTGCCTATTCATTTTCCGAATATAAGATAGAAAGTAAGGCATTGCAGGCGTATAGGAATCCGGGAGGAAAAACTCTATGGAATTTCATTTCTCACGCGTTTTAGCGGGAGGGAAAACTGTATGGAAATCCATTTCTAACGTGTTATTTTTTTCTAATTTCCTAAAAGATCGGCCGATAGCTATGCTTATTTTCATAATAGGTCAAACGACAAAAAGTTTTTACTCCAAGTCCGCTTGCCTCTTCGGATTTCCGAACAATATTTTGAAAAAAGAACCCAAGTGATAAAGGCTGGCGCGGGAAGTTCTTCTAATTTTGAATTTGGTGTAGGCAATTTTATTAATTCTACAGAATGTCGTCGAGTGATAGTGAAAGTTCGTTTATGACACTGTCAGAAATAAAATATTTGCTATCTGCTTTTAAGTTTCCTCGAAGGCTAAATAAATACTTGTGGCTAGCCGCCACATTTCTACATGCTTCTATTCTACACGTCAACAAGCCATTTAAGCCCACTGTTAAATACCTCAAGGCATGTTCTTTAAGCGGTAGCTTCGGCAGTTCTGTATGAGTAAATACATGCACCGTAAAAGAAGCTTTTCATATCGGACCAATTTCAACCACATTCAAAAATGTTCGCTGCCCAATGCAGACATTATTACTGGAAATTTTAAAAAGTGAACGTGGCATAGAAAAAATAAATTCCAGTAGAATTTAGAAGTCGACAAAAAGAAACATTAACTCGTCACGTAAATTACCGCCGAGGAGACATTTAACACTTTAATTCGCGCTTTTAACTGTGTAAATGTCACTTTTAATTGTAGATAGCTGTAAATGTAAACAACACGGTTCACTTTCTTTTTAACTAGTGTTTGAATTGAAAGTTTTCTTCGCCGTCTACGTTCAATCTACCCGCATCCAGATAGAAATTGCTCTGAACTAGTAAATTTAAATATCTACCCTGAAAAACTAGCTTTGTCTAAAACTAGGCTGCACAAGATTAGTGTATCTTTTAAAGGGCAATGTTATACGCTTCTACAACAAAACTCCGAGTGAGTTACAAAAATTATCAATGAATAAATTCAAACAAACTATCAAACAAATCCTTTGTAAAAAGGCTTATTAAAAAATATCAGATTATCTAGATAAAAAAGCATGGGACGACTTTTGCTCCAACTCGAAAACTAACAAGGTAAAGGTTTCTTGTTCTCTTCTTTACTTTACCTTAAAAATATTGAAGTGGACAAAAAAATAAAGTGATTTATTTTACTGTAATTTTAATTTTGTGACGTGTCCAAGATCCTGTAAGGTCTAAAGGAAATAAAGCACTTTGATATTTGAAACTTAACCTTATGCAGCATTAAGATATACTAGTTTCTGACTGCGGCTTCGCATGCGTTGTTTCTATGGAAAGGAAACGTTTAAAGGATCCATGGGAAGTGATTTATGGGATAAAAAGCCTATGTAGCCTAAGTTTTATTCCAGGCCTAATATAATATATGCAACCTGTATACAAATTTCAACCCGATCCGTACAGTCTTCATTTGGCATGAAGATGTAACAAACATCCAAACTTTCGCATTTATAATATTGGTCTGATTCCGGAGAATAAATTAATAAATAAAAGTACTTTGATGTCTTCAATGCATAAATATTTATGCATTGAAGACATCAAAGTACAAACTGGTGGGAACTTTGACATCATGAATACGACAATTTGGCGAGAGCACGGTTATTACTGGTTCATTGGATGCGGTGGAATGCTTCATTCACTATTCACAAGCAATGAACGCCGAACTTCCGCTTCTAGCCCCACCCTACGACTACTGAACTGAACCTATGGAATGCCTCGATAGGCATTCCAGCTCGCAACCCACCTTTAAATTGTTTATTTAATTGACTCTCCATCAGTAATTTAGTTTGTAACCCGTTTCTATAAAGGTAAACGCGGTCAATAGATCATTAAATTCGTTCTGATCCTAAGCATAATGAAGGTAATTTTTCAATCCCTAAATAATACATTTTTCTAACAGTGATTGGGCACAAAATGCTTAACGACATGGAAACCCCATTACAGTTGATCGAAGATGTCTTTGTTCTAACAATTTAATTACCCCTAATCGCTGGATAAAAAGGAAACTTCTGGAATCTGAAACCTTTTTTGTTGATAAATATTTTTTGATTGGATTAAAATTTTGAGTAAATATTTTAAATTTCCAATCAACTCGGCTTATTGGGACAAAACGGCAATTAAAGTCTTTAATACCCTTTATCTGCTATAGTTTGACCACTTTATAACGTATCTTTACTTCATCATCATCATATCAGCCCGTACAAGCCCACTGCTGGACTTAGGCCTCCCCCATACGACGCCACAAATAGCGGTCCTGAGCCGCCACTATCCATCGACCCTCCCTCCGACCGCTACGATGTCGTCTTTACTTATACGTATTTAATTAATTTATATTACGAATATTCTCGTTTGTTAAATACCTTTCCAAAGCGAGTCGTTAGCAGAATAAATACGTCAAAAGAACGGTAAAAAGCTAAGCATACCCATTAATTCATTAGCGGAAATCTGAGTTGTGTGTCTTTGTAATGACGTCAAGTCAAATTAACCGGCAACGAACGCGCAGGAACGTAAGTCCTGTAACTAGTACAAAGGAGTCTCGGGCTCCACCATTTGCAGAGTGTTTGAGATTGCGGATAAAGGGTGCCCTGTTAAGAACGCGAATGGAGAAACAGGGTCCTTTGACATTATAGCTCGTAATTTTATATATGAGAAAGTAGTTTCCTCGTAAGACGAGGAGCTTCTTGGAAGCGTGTGGGACTGTAAAGTGCAATTAAACTTGTATTGCAACGTGTAAAGTGATGCTTTTTGTAGAAACATGGGTTCTGTTCTTTTTAAATTAGGTATTAATGTGACTTGAGTGAAAACAGAGGAGCCTGGCAAAAACGAAAGGAAGCCTATAGCAGTGAGCGAGCCCGGGCTATTATCATGATGACTTTAAAAATCGAATATCACTTTTGATTACTTTTTCATTATAAGAGTACCTGTGTTTTTTATGACAAATAAACAGCGAAATGCCTTTGACAAGCAGTGGATCCAGCTGGCTTATATTTAAATTCACTGTAAATTAAGAGGTTACTTTTCAGGTAGGAAAAATTAGAGGTAATTTCGGTTCAAATGTATTTAGCTGGAATATCGCTCATGCATGGCTGCAGACAAGAATCTATATATCTATCTATGTATATCAGTCGTCTAGTACACATAACACAAGCTCTGCTTAGCTGACGCTTTGTGGATTGTCAAACATTATTTATTTATTATTTATTCATTTAAGTCTAGATAACTGCATCATAATGCTCTCGATAGCAAGGACTATTCCTTATGCATCGCTAGTCCACTTAAGGATAGTAAATTGCAACTAGCTTCCTCATTATTATCGCTATGTACGCGGTTCGGTAGCAATAAACGTTTTGAGCAACGTGCACTAGATTTTCATTTCTTCCGGTAAGTTGTAAGCTTTGTCGTAAACTCAAACAGCCATGTTTGTTTAAGTAATTGAAGAAATAATGCTGTACAATCCACACAATGTGTGGATTGTTCTAGCCCCAAACTAAGCAGAGATTGTGTTATGGGTACTAGATGACTGATATACTTACAATACATTACATAGATAGATATTTTTAAATATACATACATTACATAGATATGTAGATATTTTTAAATATACATAGAAACCAGAACACCCGGAACAAAAAATATACTAATAAATAAACGAGGATAGGCAGTTCGGCAGGATTTTGAAATGGAAAGTGACAGTTTTGCCGTCGGATTATTTAAAATTGCTTATTTGCATAGATATTGCAAACAAAAGATTGGCCCACGTTTGGCCATATTGATAGAAGGTCGGACGTTTTTGGCATTAAATGCCTGACCGGATTTTATGGCTTTTATTTCAATTGCTTTGAACTATATAATAAAATTTGAGAGAGAGAGTAAAAAATAGAACATTAATTCTATGTCTGAAATCTATGCCAATAATAATAATCTATACTGTACGATAAAATTCATACACTGACTCAAATAAGCCCCGAAAACGGGCAGCCTATTAAAACTTTACGACTTCTTCCGTATGCTCTATTTAGGCATTATCAATCCTGATACCATAAATTATCGAGGAGCCGAAAGGTCGCCAAGAGTGCCAACTGGCTACAACACAAGGTCGCTGGCAGGAAGAAATTAAAGGTCAAAAGTGCCGCATCATACTATAATAAGATAGAGAAAGCTTGGCATTTCCATATACCGCAGAAATGAGGTGATTTGCAAGGTAATTTTATTAGAATTCTGCGTCCAATCTGCAGATTTCAGAGACAATATAGACTTCTTGATAATTCTTAAACTTGAAACTGTTTTCAAATTACTAAACCTCCAAGAATTGATAACCAGAGTTTAGGGAAAAGGTAAAAGCACCGAACTTTTTTTTTAGTAAATTTTGTAGTTACTTTTCCAATTTGCCGTCTCATCTCAAAAACATGCATTATTAGCATCGCAACTTGATAAAAACTAAACAAAGTTATACAAGTTCTTTAACACAAAAGTAATTAACATAGAACAACACAAATTCAAAGTACTTACTTGCTGTATCCTTTGAAAACAGTAGCGTAGGAACCCTCACCGAGCTGTTCTAGCTTAATGTAAGCCTCGGACTTCCCGAATGGAGAGTCACCCTGTGGACAAACAAAGCGGTCATTCATAACTTTATAACACAGATGCACCTACTAACAGTTCTCGAATAGATTCTAATTCAGCAAAGCAGAGAAAGTAACACAAAGTTAGGGAACATAGGATGTAGGCGTTAGACGCGCGTTGTGAGAAGCTCCAGCCACAACACAGAAAGCACTATTATGTTTTAAGCTGAAATCAATTTATTTTTACTGTCCAAATAAAACATAAATTAAAAACTAATGTTATGAATAAAATATGGGACACGAGGAAGGCCGTATTTCAGTTTCAAACTTATACAGCACAATTAAAAAAATATATACTTTACAGAATAAATGTTCCAACTTAACCTTTTAAAAAAAATACTAAAATATCTGTTCGTTTTACTGCAGTTGAATCTCCTCTACAGTTATATACTCTAAAATATAGTCTATAAAGTGTAGATTTTAAGCGTTTGCGTTAAGACTGTGGGTTACTCTGTGTACGAACGACACAATAAAACAGCTTTCTTATTCCCGCTGATACAAGAGTAAGACACAAATCCGACAGGTTTTTTGCAGGTTTCCTTTGCGCGAGCCGGTAGTAAGAGCCGTTCGTAATCCAGCAATTTACGGCACCATACCGCTGCGGCCCACGCTCGTAATGCTGATTTTATATATTTATGACATAAATAATGAAGCACTGAATGAGTCTTGCTTCTATTCATTTCGCGGAATGTTTTCGCTTGACGAACATTAGATAAAAGGGTAAGCCTTTCAGTCGCGTTCAGATGCCAAAGAGGTGTCTGGGCTTTTTAATAAAGGAGTTCTTAAATGGATTTCGTGTAAGGGTGACAAAGGTCAGTTTTTAAAACCACGATCAAAGACCTAAACAATGGCTATGATACTCGTATAACCTGCGTACTTAAAGAGTTGAATTGAGGATGACAGCTCTCATGCTGTCCCGCTCAGATCGGATTCAAACTGAGCAGGACAGTCATTCATGAGTCATGATGATATACAATCCGGAAATCCGTAGAAGAACCAAAGTTACCGACATAGCTCTCAGAATTAGCAGGTTGAAGTGGCGATGGGCAGGCCATAACACCGGTAGAACCGATAACCGTTGGGGAGTAAAGCTTCTCGAGTGGCGACCGCGATGCAATGTAAAACGGAGTGTGGTAAGACCTCCCACTCGATGGACCAACGACATTGTAGCGGTCGCAGGGAGTCGATGGATGGAGGCGGGTCAGGACCGCTTTTGGAGGCGTCGTTTGGGGCAGGCTTATGTTCAGCAGTGGACATCTACGGGATGATGATGAAGGCCTACGTGAACTACCTTAACGGACATTCGCCCGTCTTATAAGAAACCTACAAAGTTCCCGTTCTTAGGTGACGTGTTTGTTATGAATTTCTCTCATCTCGACGAACTGAAGCGAAAACATTTACAAACTACGCTCTCATGACGGTAATTGCTAACGGTAAAAATTATATGGATTTAGAGCAAGAATTAACCTTTGAATAATAATCTAAAGCAACCGCAATCAAGCTCAATTATCCGATTATCATAATCGCTAAGGTCTGTTACTGGTGTGTTAGTAATTTTGTTGATTGCCTTCGTATGGATCATTGATCATGATCATAAAATAGTAGTTTACCTAACTAACAGCTGACTATACAGGGTGTAACAATAAGGTTTTATATTTTTTTTCGAAAACTGAAATTCTCGAATTTTTCATAATTATATTCCTCAGTTCTATAGCGAGTCTGAACTTCTCCTGAAAATGGTACGGTGGCTGGACGACTGAAGACTTTACCTATACGCTCTGTATAGACCCCTTTATTCATATTAGTCTGAGTGTATAAGTGTGTAATGAGTGTTATTTCTTACTCTGACTTATGTCAATAGAAGAAGACAGAGTGAGAATTAGGAATGCTTTAAGTTAGCAGATTATTATGAATAATGGGGAAACTCTTTAGTCGTCGTATGATCCAAAAGGTACTCTTGGGACTAGATGATGTGTTTATTGTCCTGCATTATTTATTAATTATATTATTCAAATGTTTCTTTCATTCGTCGTCTTCTGATTATTCACAAAAAAATTATACTTACTACTTTCAAATTTGATTCCTACAACAATAACTATCAGGATTTTTAATAGACTAGATAGAATGTTTAAATCTATAAAAGATCGTCTTATTGTTCGAGCAAATGTGACTAGTTTGTGTATACAGAAAGACACCTTATTTGTAGTACATGTAGGTACTTGTCAACAAGTAAGCAATTTCTCCTCTACCTTTTAACAAGATAAGTTTAACCAAGTTTGCCGACTAGCTAGCTACTGGTATAAAGTAACAGTAAATACAAAGTTGCTTATACGATCTGTTTGTAACGTAGTAAAGTAGCTGCTGAGTCTTGAACAGCGCTTCGCTTTCTTGCATACACGTACCTGTCTAAATATTTGAGTCGGCTAATGCGTTTCTAAGTTCGTGAACGCATGCGGGTAGAAGAGGGAGTAAAACCAGGAATGGTTGGTGCAGTGTACATAATAAACTTAAGTTTGTTGTAATTGCAATGGAGAAATAGAAATTCGGACTATAATTACGGGATGGAACTTTAGTTTAGCTCTGTTCAAAGCAAATAAAGCAAGTGCCTAGCCAACCAGGTAAACCCAGGTCTTGAAAAATTAAATAATCATAATCATGCTGAACAATCTAAACAGCATCATCTAGCCCCAAGCCCAAGCTAAGCAGAGCTTGTGTTATGGGTACTAGATAACTGATTATGTACTAAATACAATACACTGATAGATTTTTTTATTATAAAAAGAAAACAATTAGATAGAACACTCGAAACAACTATGTGCAGATCGTTCAAACATTTGTCCCGAGGCGGGAATCGAATCCGTAACCTCCTGCGACGCACGCGGACATTCGCCCTCTGCGTAACTGAGGCCATCATTGATAAATTAAAAACTCTATAGTCTTTTTTACCAGAAATTATGAAGATACGGTGAAATAATGCTGCGAATTGCATGAAGTCATGAATTTTGTATGGAATGAATGAACCAGATGTTTCACTTTAAGCTTGTCAAACTTTGATGAAGTGCAAGCAAAACAGATTTGTACCAATCAACTACTCGTGTCTGCTACATGCCAGCTGATCACTTCTAACAAGTTCTAGATCACTATAGATAAATACATAATAATATTGATCGTAATTCGTAAATCTATTACGATTTTTAGCTCAGTATTGTTGATAGAATTAGTTACGTAGTCTGTAAAAAGTTAATTTCAATTGAAAATAAACATTTCATGTCATTTCACAATATAGGTGAAGAGTTCCAGTACAATTATAGGTATCTTTTTGTCAGCGAGTGAAAACGTCATTATATCCCTTTGAGTGCCCAAGACGCGCGCCTCTGGCGTATCGCACAGCAGAAACTGGGCACTGAATACCTTAACGTCCTAGGGCGGTTAACAAAGCTACTTTCGATTGGATAATATTTGTTAACAAAATATAACAAATGGTTTATTCGCTTTGCTAATTAAGAATGTGTAATTGTTTAGCTGTAAATCAATTATTACGAGATTAAAGCCAAGGCGAAGTGAGTATCCGCAGTTTTAAACAATTAACGATTTACAGGTAAAACTAGTTGGTTGCTTTCTAAAAACGTAACATAAGACAATGTTATTTGTATGTATAACTTCAAGCAATTGGAAAATCAAGCTTATCTCTTTCTACATATGTTGAAAACGCAACGTAACCTGGCATGTTATTTCTACAACTTCGAACATCTGAAAAATTCCAAGTTTATGCCTCAGGGCTTTTTACGAGGTACCGTTCGTAATAGAGTCGGCGTGGCGTGTATAAGTCATTTTCTATGAAAAATTTTATTTGCTCTCAAACTCGGCGCGAGAAGAAGCGAAACCACCGTAAACAACCAAAAAATTGTGGAATTTATTTTCGGCTTTATCTATAACAAACCTCTCGCAGTATGTAATACTTTACCGAGATAACTCACGCAGTCTCGCCTATCGTGATCGCGCGATACATCAACGTCGCTCAAGTCCTTACGTTACGCTGTTGGGCTATTTGTGAACTACAGCCCTTGGACGAGTCTGCCTCAGGATACAATATTATTCTTCCCATCGCCGAGGTAATACGAGGATTGGTAGAATCTCGCTCCTTGATTGATTACTTGTCAAGTTACGGTAGCAGAAGGAGTTAATGTGAATGTGACAAATTGCAGTAAATCACATTGGACAGATGATTAACGAGGACAATATGTTATGGAATGGAAGACATATTTGAGTACTAACCCCTGCCTACCTATTATTACTGCAAAAAGTCCAGGTCCAGAGCTTTATGCATGCAAAATTTCCGTCTGATCCGTTCAGTAGTTTCGGCGTTGTATTCGGCCTAACATTTTCACAATGGCACAAACTTTCGCGTTTACAATATTAGTAGGTAAATTCACAGACCGGACTGGAAAACTAAGCTTCTCCATCTATTCTTTGCTTACGTTGTAGACATTGTAGTCCAGTGGTTGATTGTCCTTTTCAAAGCTCACTACGCTCCATCGCCGTGGGTTACCGAACACCATTTATCAATATTCCTCGCTCTAATATTTATTTACTTAGATATGACACGAGAAATGGACCAAACGGCAGATATTTTAGCAGTAAGTCGGTAAAGAGCAAAACTATTTGTAAGATTAATGACGTTATTTATGGGTGGCGCGGGGGACTTATGATCATAAAGATAAGGTATGGGAAATAGGATTATGCCTACTTTCATGATGAAAAGGATTTTGTTCAGACCGAAGTGGGCTTACGTCTTGAAACCCTAAATGAGTTTAGGGATTTCTCTTGTACTTTTTCACGATTGAAGAAGGTAGCTTTGTCTCTAATTCTTATAAGAATGGAAATAGTAAGCGAGGCGATTACAGGCCCACTCATTACAATTAAATTAAATGATTATATATTAAATAATGCTGGATTATCCAAACTTATATTATAAATGCGAAAGTCAAATGATAAAAACAAACAAACACGTTTGTTGGTTTGTCTTTTCTTCACGATCTAACTAAGCAACCAATCGACTGGATTTTTGGCATAAATTTAGTTGAAAGGATTTCCATCCTTTCAACTAAATTTATATATCCTTTCAACTAAAATCATATGGTCCTTTTTGTCCTGGTAAAACATCAATTTCTGTTGCAAATTAACTGTATTAAATAATGCTAGACAATTCACACATCATCATCTAGCCCCAAACAAAGCAGAGCTTGTACAGCGTGTTATGGATACTGGATAACTGCAGATATGTAGATTCTGCATAATAGATAGAGTTCCGGGAAAATCTAAAACTTTACGCCAATACGTCGTCACCCCATACAATTTAAATCAAGCTGACGAGGAAACCGTTTCACACCATTCAAGCTACAACCTAAGGCATTACACACCCTTCAAGTGAAATCTCCCCTTCGTGTCCCATTACTTGGGTTAATTGCATTTCAATGTCACTTACCCTAGAGCACTAAACCGCTAAGCGTGTTCAGTAGGGAGAAGATTTTGTGGCTGTCTAAAAAGACTGCGACGGCTGGCTAAAAAGACTGCGATGGCTTTCTCATTTTTTACTTTCAGAGTTTACTCGTTTCTTTTGAAGAGATCGAGATTTGTTGTAAAAGGTTTATCTATACATTAAGTCCTCCTAGCCGAATTTCGGTCACGGCGGCGGCGGTCAGTCTCAAACGAAGTCATGTGGACATATTGACTTATTTATTGAACAAAATCCACAGCCCTTAAAAACTAAAATTGACGAACTCATTCACAGAACCTACGGCCAATACCTGATTTAGTTTTTGTTAAATTTTACAAAATTAGTATCACCTAAAAACTATAAATCAAATTAAGGAGAACGCTAAAATAATTTTGAATAAGATACACTTGCAACTAGAACTGAGCAAATTAATTTAAACTACAAGTTTACATATAAATTTATTACATTAGAAACATTTATGTATGTACATATGTACGCCTATGTATGCTTTTATCTCGCTATTTTCGCAATTTATTTAATTAGACACATGTGTACGTGTACACTGCCGGCTAAAAGTTTGAGACCACTTAAAATTTCGTTTCGTAATTTCGAGTAATTCTTTTTGTATATTTTTATGTTATCGTCTTAAAAAGGTCTATTGTTTCAAAACATCAATGAGTGCCGCGCAAGGACCAGGTGGTAGAGTCATTGTAATATTTTTATGATCTGCTCATGACTTATTATTTTGTTCTTGTTTCGCGTTAACCGAAATTCAGGATTAGTTTGGCTTCTTAAAACATATTAGTTACCTGAGTTTCAATTGAGTTACCCTTTCTCTAGCTAATTTAGTCTGAGCTCGTCGTTGTTACAGTAAAGACAAAAATGGGAAAAGTACGCGAAATTAGCACTGAAACTCGTTCTGCCATAGTTGTTCTACACGGCGAAGGCAAATCTGAACGTGAGATTGCCTCTCAATTTAAGCTGCCGAAGACTTGTGTTCATAACACAATAACCCGATACAAGGCGACTGGCAGTTTTCAAGATCGTTCGGGATCGGGAAGGCCGAGAGCTACCACTTCTAGCGAGGATAATTTCATTGTTGTTACCAGCAAACGGAATAGACGCCTAACAGCACCAGAAATCCGGGCAGAAGTGAACAAATCCCGAGCTGAACCTGTGTCACTGACTACAGTAAAAAGACGATTACGAGATGCTAAGTTATTTGGTCGCATCGCCGTTCGAAAACCATTACTTAGGCCACAAAACAAAAAGAAACGGATGCAGTGGGCCCTTACCCATCGAGACTGGAACAGAAGAAGACTTTAAAAAAGTTCTTTGGACAGACGAATCCAAATTTGAAATATTTGGTACAAAACGACGAATTTTTGTACGCCGTAGCGCCAAGGAAAAGATGATACCAGACTGTGTGGTGCCGACAGTCAAGCATGGTGGTGGTTCTATTATGGTCTGGGGATGCTTCTCGGCCCATGGAATCAAAGATTTGGTACGAGTCGAAGGAATTATGAAAAAGGAGCAGTATAAACGAATACTACAACAAAATGCCGTTCTGTCTGGTTTAAGATTAAAGGGAAATGATTTTTTTTTCCAACATGATAACGATCCAAAGCATAGTTCAAAATTATGCAAGGTTTATTTAGAACATAAAAAAACAGAAGGGGTGTTAAAAAAACATGGTGTGGCCCCCTCAGAGCCCGGATTTCAATCAAATTTAGCTTTTGTGGGAAGAGCTTGATAGAAATGTGCGCACTGGTTGTCCCTCCTCGCAAGAAGACATGTGGACGGCTTTACAAGAAAGCGGGAATAATATTTCACAAGATACAATTGACAAATTGATTGCTCGTATGCCGAGACTAGTGCAAAAAGTTATAAAATGCAAGGGAGGGTTTTTCGACGAAAAATGTGTTTAAAATAGGAACGGCATTTTTAACGTAAATGATTGATATAACTTGATTTTTTCTTTTTGTTCTTCATGTATTTGTGTTAGTAAATAAGTATTTTAATTAATAATTACACCTCTTGCTTTGTATTTTGAGTTTTATTTCATTTTCCCACTTTTATGTAGATGGTCTCAAACTTTTGGCCGGCAGTGTATGCTTTAGTCAACAATGATACTGACGTAAATAAAATAAAAAACCAAAGAATCCTCAAGTCCTAACGCTTAGCAGGAATAAATTTACAAACCCATACGAATATATTATTCCCGTCACGCGAATACGAATACGGAGCTTTACTTACGATTCAGAATAAAGTTTTGCTTCTTTTGTGGTAGGAGATAGTGTAGGCTCTGATTGATTTTGTGTTGATATAGGTGGGCCATAAAAGGCTTCATTCAATATTTTTAATGGAGGCAAAGTAAGGCACTTTATTCACATAGCCTATCAGAAAACGTTGCCAATCAACAGATCCTTTGCTTGCTAGTGTGTGGTCCCCATAAAATTTAACAAGTTTAAGACAGTATTTTTGATGTGATATAATTTTGGTTCATATCATAAAAGTGGAAGTTTCAATTTCAACTTTAGGTATCTGCTTTGTTTATTTTATTACGTACCCGAAAGGCAATAAACTACCTAAATAAAGCGTTTTGACGTGATATGGTTTTAGTTAGTTTTCAATGTCTAATTTTAGACGCTTGGTTTATATGTTTTATAACATAACTTACCCCAAATGCACTAAACCGCTTGGTGCGACGGTGTGGATGGTCCGAATGTGGTCCAAGAAAGGCCTCCGACTTGGGCCGAGGTGGCCTTTTCGGCCTCAACACCACTCTCGCGTCTTCCCTGCCCGCTTCGTCCAGGAGTTTGGAGTCAGATGACACTGACAGCTGTCTTCGTACCCGGTACTCTCCATTGCCGCCGCCACTCCAATCTGTAAAAACAAATTGACGAAATGAGGCCATTGCTGAAGTGAAACACTTGATATGCTTGCATATTCATGGAATTATTAACTAGTTAACAATTAACTAGTTACCTCTTGGAGTGCCCAAGACGCAATACCCCGTCTACTCCCATACTCTCTAGCTGCGCCCCACTTCCTGGTCGCTCCGGTGAGACTGGGCAGTGAAAGTGTTAAGCACGCCTAATGGTTTGGTCGTCTCAGATTGTTTAAATATTTAACAAACCTAGGACTGAATTTATAATCTAGGAATGATTATCAAATAAATAATGCTGGAGAGGAGTGGATTCACTAAGCATCTTCTAGCCCCAAACTAAGCAGAGCTGCTATTATGAGTAGGTCCTAGACATGAGTGGTTATGGATTTACTGTATAATGACTTAAAACAGGACCAAGAAGTAGTTCTAGGGTCAATTGACAATGTTTCCTGTAGGAATTATTATTCGCATACTTTGACAGAAAAGTTTTATTGTCAGTTGTAAACATGCTGAACGCGATAAAACTTTGGCAGTTATCGGTGGACGATTTATAGAAAGTTGCAAAAAACGCGCAACATTATAATAGTGAGAACTTTTATGGAGCCAGACAACTGGGCGAGCGTGAAGCGCATCAAACTCTACTATCTGAATTTTCATAAAATTGCATATTATGAAAGGCACTTTCGAAGCTGACGCTTCAACGGTAAAACATTTTTTCTACGACGATAAGTATAATACATAAAAGCGAAGAGTTTTTATTTTTCGCAATACTGACAGTTACGATCAAATTTATATTTTCCTTATCAAAATTAGAGACCACGTTTGACAGGAATGTGCTTGTTACGCAAAATATTGTGATAGACTCTCTTTTTTTAGAAAACCGGCACATTAGGCAAGCCTTGTAGCTAAAAGTAAAAATCTTTTACGGATTCCTTTACATATTTTTCGTTTGTTTACATTTACCCACAGAGTCCCGCTGTCGTTTCGTCTACAATACGGCGTATTTTAAATACCCAACCGCCGCCGCCGCCGCAGGGTGCTTCAACACAAACACTTAACATGAAAGCAACGTCAATTGATAAAATGGAAATCCCGTCACAATTTTCCCCGCGAGCACTTAGTAAGCAAATTAAATTCAAGAGAAAATAAAAATACGCGGAAGATGTTTGAAAAGTGCTATTTTTGTCGAGTATTTCAGTATCCATATTTGGATAATGAGAATCGACGGGAAAGCTTTAGGCAATCATAAGGTGTTCCAAACGATAGATTGATGAACTAAACGTGGCGCGCGTCGTCCATAATTCGAGTAACATTTCAGTTCGAAATGGTTTCACATTCCATTTGGCTAGAAGCTAGAAGAGCGTTAGCATCACAGACTCTGTAGGCGGTATTGATGCGAATTAAACGCGATACGAATAAATCATTCGTAGAATCAAATTGTTCGTCGAGAGGGAATCGATCGTGGAGACAGCCGATCACCGAGATTAAACCGACGGTTGTTTATTACAGTGTCGCTGCTGCATGAGACAGTGACATCGCATGCTACGAACCTCTCCCAAACAAAAACGGATTTTCCCATGCGGATTTGTTGTTGTTTCACGTAGAATGAAATGGAGCGTGCTATGACTGAGAAAACGCGTCTAAGCAACCATCTAATACGAAGCTGTCATGTGGGTGTGTGCGTGTGCTTGGTATTGGCACCATTTTTTGATATTTTTTCGTACTTTCCGATTAATTTTGAGTGGTTTCAAAAATATTTTTGATTATTTATAATGTAGAATATATTTAGAATGTTTGCAGCGCGACAGATTTTTGAATATCTATCATGTGGTGTCTATCATGCATAAAAAATCTCTTGAAGATGACTCGATTTGGTGGTCAAAATTAGTTTCGCTCTCATTTAAATATCATTATGTTTTTTCAAAAGCTAAACCGCTTCAAACATAGCTATTTTTCATCCGATTACGTATGGAAAATTTCAATAAGATTGGGGATATAGTTTCCAAATGAAGCGGAAAGTACGTATGTATGGGGAATAAGGCTATCCGTTCCGTTCTTATGTGAAGAGAAAGAAGATTGTGTTGAGTGTCTTCACTGTTATTAAGAAACGATACAATACCAGTGTTGCCCGTAAAAAACAAGGATGTTACAATCCAATAACACTTAATTCGATGATGCTAATACAGCAGTCATATCTCGCCAGACCCGTGTAAATAGGTCACGGGGCGGGCAACCCTGAGGGAGCGATTTTCAGGAAAATTCGTTCAACGTAGAATGAAAAGCCTTTGTATGGATGTAATATGACCACGGTGGCTATGATAGGAACCTTAAAGGGGGCCTTTAGAGCAAGGGCTAAACGATAATGATAGCTTTTGCTCAAGAATTGGCATGTACTTAATATGAAAATTCAATTTGTACAGGTTAGCAACACGTACGGCGTTTGAGTACGAAAGCCCAATTAAAACTTAGCCTCGCTTACCGATAACAGATGAAATTATAAAGGAACATTTTGTTCACTCTGTTTGTGGAGAACTTTAGTGTATTTATTGAGCACACTTCGTTTGGATCGATGAATTTAATTTGATTTGAACAATTTGATCGTCTGTCTGTTGATGGCAATTACTAAGCAATTATTAAGACTATTGCCTGCGGACAACGCTCATTGTCTGACAAGTAATATTAGATCCTTAGCAAATTGACAAAAAATATATACTGCAGTGAAAAACATCCAACATTTACAAAACTGATGGGCAATAAAATCATCGCTTATCATCTCCTGTATACCTTTCCACGTAGGTATACCATCAACCATCCTTATGGTTACGAGTACGACTGCTACGATGAAATATCATCGTTTTGTCGTACATTACGAGAGTACCTCCCCTATAATAGCTGCATATTTCACATACGGTCGAATGGTATGGGTGAGTTTTACAACCATCATTTTGACGATGTCGTTTTATTGACGTACAGTTCGCATTACGCACTTTGACGGGCAATTTGCTGTGTCATATTTTTTTGAATGAATACCAATGTTTGTTAGGGTAAATGGATGTCCACTTTGTAGAATTCAGAGTACTTAATTCGAAAAGAATAGAGAATGTAGAGCACTGTTAACGTGGTTGTTGGTAAAAATTATATGATTTTTGCATAAGAAAAAAATTGGTGAAAACAAAACTTCTAAAGATGTCTCAGGCAGGAGGCACTATTTTTTACCTCTAGTAGCTACTGTTAGCCACAATATAAGGACAAATTTGTGGTTGCTGCGCATTCGTGACCCATTTTGAACATTTATTTCGATATTTCGACCTGTTTACAACCACTCCCTGGAACTCATTTCACTAATTGAAATGGACAGGCGTCTTTTGACGCCATGACAGGTGTTAGGCGCGGAACAGACGGTCAATTAGGATAATTATTATCACAAAGGACTTTGCCATAGCGCATTTAATTTGTTTACATTTCATGCAAAATTTGTTACAAGTATAATATTGCGTCGTTTGTTTTGTCTAAAAGAGGCTCGTGGGAGTAATTGTTGAGTGGACAATGAGAGCATTCACTTGCATGCCATAACACCTTTCATAAAGCGTTTGTACAACGATGCCTATACGGTGACGTTTTCTTAGTGTTTGTTGAAATCATTTAATTCTTCGAAAATGATGCGGTGTGGTCGTAAGATGAAACTATGTGTGAGAAATCAATCATACACCGTGTTGTTTATCTTTCTATGGTATCCAACTTTCAGTTTATATTCATCACAAACCTATGTATTGAGCATTGATGAAGTTTAGATGGGGTTATTCGAGTCCTTTCGTGCGAAGATGAAAAGGTCTATTTGGGTGAGGCAGCCTCGGCCGCTTTTTGTACAGATCTTTGGCTAGACGCAATAGCCAAAAATCGGATACTAAGATATGACGGGCTGCTTACCCAAAAGCTGATTTGTACCATACATATTAAGTAAGCACATAATCATGTCTGTTTGTGGACCACGTGGTGAACATGACCATCGCAAACTTTTCCTATATGCTCGCTTCGCTCCCGGTATAATTACTGTATGACAGGTTGCGACGTGACCCAATTGGAAAACTTTTCGAGTTACCCCAAAACATTCCCGCTTCGGCTAATTATTTTAATTGTTCTGCGTGAAGTTTGCCCTCCCGTTAATCTGTGGATTGGATATGGGTAATGTAAACATGGAACTACACATAAAGGGGTTGATATTACCAAATACTTGTTAGGCATAACTACATGGCCTTCAAAATCAAAACATTGATTGTACCTAGCTTAGTTTAATAACGTCAATCAATGTTCACTTCATAAAATCTCACGTTCGTGAAATGAACTCAACACATTACAATTATTACTTGCTAGCTGCTGCCCACGTCTACGCCCGCGTTTTATCGGGATAAAAAAGCCTATATGCTATTCCAGGTCCCAAACTATACCCATACCAAATTTCAACTTTGACATTTATAATATTAGTAGGATATTCAAAATTGAAAAGAAAAGTGAATATTTCTTATTTTTAAATTGAGTTATGAAGAACTGAGCAAGTTAAATAAGTGCTCTACGAATCTTAAGTTTACATTGTCATAAAACATCTTCCAATTTGCTAAGGAAACAATATCGTTCATTATTAAAACAATGAGCAAAAGTTGCAAGTTATGAAGATAATTGAATCCTGCTAGACGAACTTCCGTCGACAATACTGAAACGGTAAGGGACTGGGACAACTGGCGATCTCTGGCATCGGACGGAGCCCAAGATCTCCTCCGGTCACTACGCAACACCGTCAGCAGATAAAATTAGCACATTCACTGCCCAGCCTTGGTGTTGCGACCCGCAGGTACTCGCCGACAACGAGCTCCACTGAGTTCGGAGACGGGCATGGGACTCATGGGCAATGAATATGTTACTTTAAGTATATAATAAGTAATACTGGCACTAGAGTTGTCGCTTTTAAAGCAATACTTCCATGAAGATGTTAAAAAACTTAAAAGGTTTTCCAACCAATAAATCTAAAGCAGAGAAAATCTCCGACTATAGAGAAAGGAAGATAAATATCCCACCTAAGCTCGTAACTGGCTGAGGAGTTACCTAAATTGGGTATTCAGACGTTCCTAGTGCCGAGTCTAGCACTCAGCGATGCGGGCATAACAAGAGCGAGCACCAAGTTCAGAGTTTATTTCGAAACTAAAATATTTGAAATCTTCTAAAATGAAATAAGTAAATTAGTAAGAAAGTACCCTCATTTCAAAAAATAAATGAGCAGCCGCGTCCATATCAGAGTAGGTACAAACATAATCTTGTGATAACTAAATCAAAATTAAAAATACATAAGAGTAGTCCACACTCAATGGCGGTAAAAATATATAATATAATATTCCAGACAAGATTAAAAGTCGAGAAAATAATAATTTTTTTTTAATTAAGTTAAAAGAATTGGAAAAATGCTAGTACGAACTAAATGAATTTTCACCTGCTGACCTGTAATTGAAATTTTACGATAATTATATTTGACATAGCTTTCATAACTACCATATTATTAAATTAAATTAAATATCTAGCCGTCTCCCATCGCAACACCCTAAATGGGTACATATTGTGTCTATTCTCTAATGTAGTCAATAAGTTCTGACAAATTTCATGCACCACAATATGACGCAATAAATAAATGACTAAATATTTTTACGGAAGTAAGGAATCACGGTATCTCCACCAGACGTTTTCTAAGTCAGACCAAGTTGAATGTTTACCTCCAAATGGTTTATTTAGAGATCTGATGTCGATCGGACATGTTCTGACCGCCGTCACGAGGGAATGTGGTCTACGGGTCTCTTGTTTGTTCAACTGAGCGTGTTGCAGCAACATAAACTACGTTGCTGGTTTAGCTTGGATTTTGTAAAACAGATGGTTCTCGGGGGACACAAATTGTTTATTTATCGGATTTACTGCAACGGCCAATGTGTACGGTGGAAAATTGGAGAGTTAAAAATCCATGCATTCTTGAAAAATGTACATACGTCATCGCACTAATAAACAATTTGCGAGTGGTTACAACTTATTTAGTTAATCAGGATATTAATAATTTCAGGATAAACAGCACCATCGATTAATACATTCACTGCGCGGCCTCAGCTTTGAGGAGGCGCGGACGTTCATGTGCGCCATGGGAAATGAGAGTGTTAATATTTACAATCATCACGAGCTTTAGCAAAGCGTAAATCCATCTCTATTTTCTGGAACCCTAAATTATAGAGTTCGCCTGAATTATTACCTCGAATTATGTGTATTGTAAAGTCTTTATAATTTCCATTGCTCTAAAGTTTATTTACGCATGTCACACGCTAGCCGTACCGCGTTCCAACAGTATGCCCTACATCATAACAACACTTGTTTGTATATCCAGTGTTAGGACTATGTAAATGTAGTCCATAATACTTAATGATGTTTGTTTTCGCAGGACCATTAGAATCATGTACAATAAATAAATAATGCTGGTAATCCACACAGCATCATCTAGCCCCAAGCTAAGCAGAGCTTATGTTATGGGCACTAGATGACTGATTATACTTAATACAAAATCTTCCATAGATCCATTTTATGTACATATATGGGCTGATTCTACGATGTGGCGACTCTATGAGAGTTATTTTCTTTTAATTTAGTTAAGATACGAAAAGGTTGTTTATATCTTCCGCTTTGCTAAGGAAAATCAAGTCAGAATTCAAAGACGCGTTGAAATGAAAAGATGTAGAGGCATAAGTACCCCACCATCAAATGGAAACAATTAACAAAGAGATAAAGCCCATCGCAATGAGTGAAGTATTAATAGATAAAAGCCAAAACTTTCGAAACAATAAAACATCTTCAATGAAAACAGATTCATCAATGTTCAGTTACACCGCGTAAAATACATCGTAATATAACCGGCCCAACAATAACATTTCAGACTAATACTTTACCTTGTTTCTAGTAGGTACATGTTGTTATTTTGGAAGAACGTTTATGTTACACATCAAAGGTAAATTGTCGAATAAACCCTTTACGTGTATACACATGTAAACAATGTCGGAAATGCCGCAGTTTCAAGATTCGGCAACCGCGAAAATATCATTCCTTATTTCAGATTTACGGAGCGATTTCCTCAAAGTTACCATGGACATTTTTGATCGTAGAAATGCTTTGTAAAATATCTCTTATCCGCGGAGCGCTTTGCGAGAGGACAATTTAGTTATTGAACCGAATTTAACGATTTCGTCCCTTTATCTCGACCGGGCTACGGTCCCAGGAATCTACGAACTGTATAGCAAAGTGATATTAATTCTATTCAGCGATACAGAGATAAACTCCGGAAGGAATGAGGCGTAGTTTTATTCTATTCAGCGATACAGAGATAAAAACCGGAAGAAATAAGGTGTTGCGCTAAGATCACAAAGTTACAATTGTTATGCAAAGGCCAACCAAGATTACATAACCGAGTAAACTGAGATAAGCATTCTTTCCAGTACAGCGTGCACGACAATGAAATAAACTTTATCAGTATGAGGGCGAAATGAGTTTCCTCCGCTAGATATGATAATCTAAACTAAAACGCGGCCGCTTTTGTTAGAGGGTAAATTACAAGGGGATGATATGAGAGATAAATCATATTTTAGTAGGGTTAGATGTTGTGAATATCCGTGCTTTATTAAAAGGTCAGAAAGTTTGTACGTTAGTCTTGCCAAATTCCATCATAAATATTTAGGTAGCTTATATTCGGATTCGCTTTAAAGTTTAACGAAAATTCATTCAGAGGAACATTGAATACGTCTTGTCTTAAGAATTTTTAGCGTGTATTTTGTTTAATCAAGTAAATCGATATGACTGATAGTGGTATGCAAGTTGGAAGATATCCAAAGCTCCTTCTGAATTTTTTAAATAATTATATTGAATTCCCAGGGATTCCAACGATCGATCCTCATCGGCGATGCACCGCACAGCCGCATAATTAGATCCGCATATTTTATCCACCGCAATAACGTGTTAATGGAAACATGAATGCAAATTGCATGTAAGCGTTTGGAATGGCCATCTGGGTGTGTGACAAGGGTTACTCTAGCACCCCGATGTGATTATTAATGTGACGGACGCAATGCGCTAGATAGTTTGGAACGATAGATAAATTGATTGATAAACTTTTCATTGCAGATAATATAAATAACCTATATCGATGGACCGACGATATCGTAGCGGTCGCAGGGAGTCGATGGATGGAGGCAGCTCAAATCAAATCAAATCATTTATTTGCTGTAATGTAGGTACAAAAGTTATTAATTAAAAATGGTATTTCCAATACATTACTACCTCATCGAGGCGTGCAAAATTAAGATAGCATGCAAATGTCACAGTAAAGTTTAGTAATGTTCTAACCTAGGTATATTGTAGATAATTTTATATAATGTCAAAAATCTTAAAGTAATAAGAGGATGTCAAAATTTATCTGTCATAAAATCGTTAATATTATAATAGCATTTGGTAATTAATAATTGTTTCAATTTAGTCCTAAATATATTGTCGTCAAGATCTTTTAATGATTTAGGTATTTTGTTATATATTTTGCATGACATACAGACTACACTTTTTTGTAGGAAAGCTGTTTTACTATTAGGTATTTGGAGTTTACTGTTATCACGTCTATTTCGCACTACAAAATCAGACTTGCGTGGGAAAAGATGGGGATGTTTTCTAACAAATAGCGACGGAAGCGTTAGAATCTTGTGCTCAATGAACAAAGGTCTGCAACTGTCGGTAACGTGCAGGTTAAACATTGATCTAATACATCTTTTTTGTCTTTTAAATATGAAGTCTTTATTGGTAGAGTTAGCCCAGAAAATTATACCAAATCTTAGGATAGACTCTACTGTTCCATAATAAGCTGTTAGTAGTGTTTCTGTGTTAACAATGGAGGATAATTTATAGAGTGCGTAGGTAGAGCTACTTACTCGCTTACTTAAAAGTTCTATATGGTCTTTCCAATTTAATTTACAGTCTATTTGAATACCTAGAAATCTTGTTGATTCTACCACATCTACTTTACTACCATTAAATTGTAGGTCTATTTGAGGATAATTTTTAATTCTTTGACTAAAGTGCATTATGTTTGTTTTATTTATATTAATTTTCAAATTATTATTATTAAGCCATTTAATTGTTGATTTTATTGAATTATTAATGTCAAAATTGTAAGTATTTATGTCATCGCATTTTATTGTTATCGTACTATCGTCAGCAAATAAGGTCATTGGTTGATTGAGTAATCTAGGTAGGTCATTTATATAAATAATAAATAGTAGAGGTCCAAGCACACTCCCCTGTGGAACGCCAAACTGGATTACGCGCTCTAAAGAATGATACGGTGTTTCACATTTGGTCTTGATATCCAGTTTTTTAATCTCGGTAATTTGTCTACGGTCTTTAAGATATGAGCAAAGAAGTTGAGAAACTCTACCTCTCAGTCCGTATGCCTCTAATTTGTCAATCAAGATGTCGTGATCTACGCAGTCAAATGCTTGGGTCATATCACAGAACACAGCACATACAGGTGTTCTGTTGTCTATTTGGAAAACAATATTTTCAATGAATTCATATATTGCTAAATTTATAGATTTGTTACGTCGAAACCCTTTTTGCTCATTGCATAGTAATTTATGCTTTTCTAAGAAGGAATAAATTTCTTCGTATATATATTTTTCAAAGATTTTTGAGAAGACTGATAAGAGAGCTATTGGTCTGTAACTGTTAGTTAACTCTTTGTTACCTTTTTTAAACAATGGTTTTATAACCGCAAGTTTAAGATCATCAGGGAACGTGCCAGATGAGATAGTTAGGTTTATCAAGTAACTGAGATGAGGGCTTATTATTTCATTGACTGCTTTTATGACTTTTGTAGAGATTTGGTCAAAACCAGTGCTGTTAGAGTTTTTTAGATTTTTTATTATATATCCTATGTGTTGTGGAACTGATGGTGCTAAGAACATAGATTTTGCATGATGAATCATGTTATTTGTGACGTTTATTCCATGATCGGGAATGGATTCTATTTTATTTATAAAATAATCATTGAATTGATTAGCTATGTCAGTAGGATTCAATATATATTTATTATTATTCGATTTAATTTTTACTATGGATTCCTTAGGAGTACATATTCTAGTAGCTCTGGACCGCTATTTGTGGCTTCATATGGGGGAGGCCTATGTCCAGCAGTGGACGTGTATGGGCTGATATGATGATGATGATAATATCGATAGTGTGATTAAACGCAAAGAACCCAAGCGAAGCAAACAATTTATTGAGGGACGAACAGTGCCATTGAAGAAGAGGCATTATTTCAAGCCCAGAAAGACAGATAATTGGTTTTACCTGTAAATTGTTTGAACGTTAGCTTCAAAAAATAACCCGAACAGAAAATATCGTTCAGAGCCGAGTAGGTAGTATTTTTAGCGCGGAAAATATGATGAAAAGAAACACTTGACCGTAACTGAAAGATACTCGAGTTTCCTTTTTACGAGGAAATCTTTCAATCGATAGAGATATAAGTGTGCTCTTCAAAGCGCATAGAATAATCTCGAAGACTGTTTCAAGAAGGACCTCTTATGAGGCGTACAAAGCATTACCTAAGTAAAGCGAGTGATTCACAAGGTGTATCATGTTTGTGCGCGTATAGTGTAACACAAAGCCTGCGGTTACGTAAAACCCTAGGGCTGACTGAATTGGAAAGAACAAGGAGTTTTATTTCGATTGAACTGATGAAAAACTGAAGAGTTGCTTGTATTTTATTCGAATGAGGAAATTTTGATAGTTACGAGTATGTTTTTAAATGTAAGAGAAGAATCAACTACGCTTTCAGTTACATTTTGATGATTTTGCTAGCAAAATTGATAGATGTGTCGCATAAAACTGCATTCCAACATCTTTGCAGTCGGGAGTGCAGTTGAAATGCAGTCTGTCTGTCTATGCTCTGATTTCGAATCCAATATATTATATTTTATGTCAACAAAGACATTTATGAACGAAAACTTTACAAAAACTGATAACAATAACAGAAAACAACATGGTAACAGCAAATTTATTACTGAAAACTAAAACACAAACTTCAACAACGCATAATCTCACATGTGTAGAAAGAATAGTCCTGGACTATGTAATGCTTAAAGCTGTCAGATTTTTATGAGTCAAAGTAAATAACTCGGATCAAGTCGGATGGTAATGAGTGTTGAATGTACTAACCATAATGGCCATCCTTGTCGTGTGGTATGTTCCCGTTAGGTTCGAGCCGATCTAGGCACTCCTCCGAGTATCCGTTGTAAGGCAATTTGCCTCGGCCGCCGCCGTTCTGCTGCCGCCCGCGGCATTCGCTGCTGTCTCCATCTGGATCGTCTTTTGTTGCTGCAACACACATACAAACTGTTAAGAAAATATCAGAAATTCAAGTTAAAACTATGAAGAAAACTGTATATCCTAACTAATATTTTAATGTAAAAGTGTTTGTTTGTCCTTTCACGCCCTAGCTAAGAAGCCAATCGACTTGATTTTTGGCTTGGGGTTAGTTGAAAGGATGGAAGGAGTAACATAGGCTATTGTATGTGCTGGTAAAACATCAAATGGATAAATCTGGGATGACAATAACCCATGGGAGATTTACGGGAAAAAGCACCTTTTTATCCCCTTAGAAATGTGAAATTCGAATTTAACGCTGGTGAAAGGGAGGGGAACAGCTAGTTAGCCTATAAACGCAAAGGAACGGCGATCCAAGTCTCATTTTATCGCCAACCCCATTAGCAGTTTTAATTTTGCTTCAGCGTAAACGAGTGAAAAATAAGGTTTTCAGTTTCAATGGCTCTTTGTTAGAGACTCTAATATCGTAGCACAAAATTGATATGTCATTGTTTCGAGGGAGAACAAGCGATCATCAATTTACATTACGGAGTAGTAGTCAAACGCTTGTTCAAAGGCATGATCATTATGGGTGACAAACGATACCGCAAGTTTTGGGGACTTCATTAGACCGCAGCACAGATGAATTTAATAGTCGCTCCCATTTCGCAAGACCTAAATACCACATTAAGAAGTTCAGAAATGTCCATTTGGAGCAGCAAAAAGCAAATTAGTAGCACAGGACATTGTTTTCATTCCAAAGCGTCGCGGTCTAAATATGAGGTATTAAAATATAAGACTTAGATCGGCGGATATGCGAAACTAAATAAACTGCCCGGGCGATTAAAATTGAACTAAAGGGAATAAGACCGAAGTTTTATGAAAGGAAAACTCAACCTATGTTCATTTTATAGAGTTAACCGTGCTTGAGTAGATGGTAATGGGCGAACTTATAGCATAACTTTATTAGATGGAAAAGCGAGCCAGCGCAAACAAAATTAGCGATACTGCACGTTGTACGTGATGTATGAAGCGGGCTTAACTCATAACAGGGTTGGGAGTTGGATAAATAAATTATGCCATGAGCACCGAATTTCCCGATGAGTGAGTCGATTGTCGTGTCAAAAGCGGCTTTCGGCGTGGCAGGCTCGTGGCAGGATTATTTATTTGTCGCTGCCACTGCAAATCATTATGACATAACCGTAATTCGTTTCTGTATTTATTTTGTGACTTCGATGGTTTTGCTTGCGGAATCGAATGAAATGGACGTCGGTTATTTGCTTAGGACTACTTTTGGGCTGTTAGTGTTGCAAACCAATGGCAATTCCTTTTAAGATCCGAAAAGCACAACCAAAAATTGTTTTCAGCTGGTCTAAAGAAATTGAGTCATAAGCCCGTAAATAAATTAAGCAATTTGCGTAGCCTCACCTCCTCCCGAGACAGGATATGAAGTGACAACTGGCGCACAGGGACAGACGACTTTAATTGGTTGCCGCTCGTTGCTCTCTACTCCAAGTGAGGAAATTGCTACTTAATATAAAGTTGAGCGATAACTACATTTTCTTCTCACATGAAAGTCACAACGGTATTGCACGTGTTATGTTCTCGTGGTACATGAGTCACTTGAACGTTGACAAAGACGGCTAGACATTCAAGCGTGTAGGTATTTGTCTCTTTGGTGTGTCATTCATTACAGCTGCAAGGATCAAGACGTGTACCTATAGCTAGAAATCCTTGATGAAAGCCACCTGCTAAAGTCACGGCGAATCATACGGACAATGTAACCGGACTGCAGTTGCAAATTAGTCAATTAAACACTCCGTGCGAATTAATTATACATTCTCGTCAGACCGCGAATCACCGAAACAGAAGGCCATCTGGCGCACGAAAACTGATACAACTTTCTTTGAACAAGCAACTTGATCATACGATTTTCAGACGCATTATTCAGAGAATAAGTTTCACAACCGCAATTTTAATAAAAATCTAGAAACAACACCTGAAACGCAAATTAAACAACAAGTTTTGTATGCAAACTTTGAAAGGCGAGATTGCGAACGTAATCCGGAATGAAGTACATGGCTTAACTTTTGTCTGAAACATTCACATGCAGCTGCTGCAGTAGAATTTCTATCGTACGTTTTACGTCGACAGCGACACAAAGTAAGGCGACAACCGGCAGCACCCGGGGCGGGCCGTCTTAATTGAGATGCGGCTGTGCATTCCTCGACCTGCCGCTAAAACTATTTTCCGTACAACTTTTTTCCAACCGCAGAGCACCACTTGTTCTATTGAAACAGACGTCTACTATTTCCGTGTAAAGGTTTACGAAGGGTAACATTCTCTTATCAGATTATTGAAACAGTACCCGAGTGCTCGCGTGTAGGTACGATAATTCGTGCAAACATCCAATGCAGCGTACATATCTTGACAAAACAATGGTTATTGGTTTTTTCTGGGTGGGATTATCGTGGGATTAAAGCGGATTGGCTGAGAGCACGTGCGGCGATAACTTCTCGACGTAGCCCCTCAAGTTATGCGATGCGGCCGAACAATGGAGGCGCTGCACACGCTCGCATGCCAACGCCACTACTCCGTCCCTTCAGATGCAATTAGATATGTCGGAGCTCCGTTTCCTTGTTTTCACCTTCCTCCATTTCCGTTAGTGAAACTCTCTATCTCAACGAACGATCGATCACTGTTTCAACACGTAAGATCTATCTACCGTGATTTGCCACCGCGATTGCATTTTCGTGAGGGGAAATATTACGTCTTAGCAAAGTAAATTAACGCGTGGCAGTTGGCAATCTGCTACAAGCCGGGTTATCCCGGATCGTGACTGTATAGCACGCCCTATTCTCGCTGCCGAATTAAAGTTGCGTCGCAAGCTGGGTAAGGTATAGTTGTCCGCCGCCGTAGAGATCATGATGTAGGTGGCTAATGGGCCGAGCACTCACTCGTTCAGACAAAACGAGAAACGGAATAGCTACCGGACGCGACGACTACGAGAAATGCCAACACTCACGAACAATTGACTATTTCTTTCTTTTTCTCTATCAGCTTTACGGCAGGTTATATTTAAAGAACTTACTAGTACGAGTCTTGACATATAAAAATGACTCATAAACAACGCAATCACGAATGCAGCTAGGAAACTATTCGCCTTAAGGTCATAAAGCATAACTTTGGTATGTTATGTAGCGAGAAACAAAGGTACATTGCAGACATAACAAAGTGTTCGAGAGCATTGAATAATGTAAACTCTACCGGCGGACTAGTTTGTTTTAAGCCTTCGCTGTATTATAAGAAAATATTTGCATAGCCGCCCCTTGGTACTTGAGCTAGGGTTGTTGTTCTGACCGCAAGTTCGGAACATACATAGGTTTTAGTGGTTATAACAATAAAGGTACGATGCCCGAAGCAGCGCTCGTAAAATGCTACGATGTTTAGTTAAAAACATGAATTACAGAGTATAAAATAATGTTATACAACGTGTCCGATTACGGAAATTAATAGTATGTTTAACGACCTTGCTGAGGCTGCGGTCTCCACTCCCGTGTACCAACCACCCCGTTCCTAACGAGCCAAGACGTTGTTTATCATCATCTAGGAACATTATGCATTAACTCTAATATGGAACTTGTTTTATTTTTATTCAGTCAATTAGGAGCATTATTCTTACTTACATGTGTTTGGTAAAAATAGCTCGTGATTGATGGATGTACAGTTTATTTTATATGAGTGGATCCGGATGTTCATTAAGACAAAGAATAAATGAACAAGATAATTCAAGGATTTTTTCTAAAAGGATTTTTTGCGACGCAAATTAAGTTTACGGAATATTACATTTTCTTAGAAAAAATTCAGGTGGGCCACGATTTTAGTCTTTTATTTTTGTGTCCAAAGCACTAGGCACAAATGGAATAATAATTTGATAAAATTGTTAGAGTCGAAGTGAATTATTAAAAGTTAGTACTTTTTACCTGAATTCATTAGCAACTTTATTCAGCGCAAAGAAATAAATTCGAGTGAAAGAATATTAATAAGTCCGACTCATTAGCAGAGAGCATGGGGTAAAAGATGAATTTCAAAGAAAATGGAAAAGCTTGTTCCTGAAAGTAATTAGTGAAACCTTAGTTACCTTAGGTGCCTGCTATGTAACTTGGAACCATAGTAAAAGTAGGAGTTACATTACAGAAGCTCAACACAAAAGATTGAGTCCTCTTCCACACGATTTGTTGCAGAGATAATTCTGGAGGTGAATAGCTCTCGAGATAAAAAGCAGACCTCAAAAGTCTTGCCCCTGAAGGGTCATACACAAAGACAGCTCATCAATATTCATCTGAGGCCGAATCAGTCGAGTGCGAAGCTGAGGAGGGTGGGACAACTGGGACACGCGTCCCTCAAGATAAACACTGAATCAGACGAAACTCATTAAAAATAATGATGCATGTATGAACTGATCTGGCCAAACCAGGCCATGTCCGTAAATTTTTGATTGTTTGTGTAGAATAAGGTCTTATACGAAGTCGTTGTTTTACGAACAAGAAACGCATGCCAGGCTTCCAAAGCTAGACTCTTGGATGCCTGTTCAAAGAGTCAAAACTCTATCAGTAGAGTTCAGAACAGATCTGGACAAAAGTTTCAACTATGAGTCACACAAAACGATCTATTTCAATTTGATAATGTAATTGTTGAATCAAACACTCGTTTGAAGGACCCGCAGCTTTGGCAACACTTCGGTAACTCGAAGACCCTAAGTCCTGAGGCAAAGTCCAGCAATTCCATGTCAAAGTTGACAAGGGTCGCGGTCAGCGCTTTCAGCGACTTATAGACGGCGTCGGCGACGCGATCGGATCGATACCGCAACTTCCGCAACTAGCTACCTGCGGCGGGAAGTTCTCGATTGCGTCTTAGTTTAGTTGATAGAATGGTTTGTTCGTAGTGGTTACAGGATTAGTTATCTGCTGGGTTTTTTATTGGTAATCTATTTGTGGGTAGACTTCGATAACATGGGGCGATGAGACGAGATGTACAGTAAGGCTGAAGATTATTATCATACGAATAAATTGTGTAGAAATCTATACTTTAGGATATTCTTACGATATGATATATGTTTTCATTTCAATACACCCGGAGTCAGGAAGTTGGCGGGGTGTTTCAACCCCGTGCTTCGGAAAGAACGGTAAGTCATTGGTCCTGCGCCTGACCTCTCCCCGGTTGTGTCGGTCCGCTGCCGTCCCATCGCATTATGACAGTGAGGGAATAGAGAATGTACCTGTGATTGCGAACAGACTTGGGCATTATAAATGTTCTTTGCATCTGGCTAGTCTGAGATGAGGGATTGAGACTGGCCACCGTGGTCGAAGATTCGACAAGGAGGACATCATCATCAAGTTTTCATTCGAACTGACCCTCTTACTTAGAAAAATCGTGATAAATTACGCGGGAAATTACACAAAACCACCAAAAGAAGCAATAACATAAATGCACTTGTTAGAGATGCACGAACAAAGTGAGCGTTCATTTCTTACTTCACCTAGACTACATAAGAGGGGGACAAGCAAGCTAAGGTGTCTGACCTACATATATCACCGTCAGCGAGGAAAGTACAGCGAGCCGTCACCAGCCTTTTAGCCCCAATTGTGATGAACCGGTAAAAGCCGGGGCTAATTCAGCCGTGGGCCACGTGACCCGTGATGCGATGAGCTTAGCGGATCATTGGAGAGTGCATGATGAGATTATTACAGATGCCTTTACGGCTAATATGTTTTGCTCAGGCTAATGGCGGCTCTATCGGAGTTAAACATAACAATGTTACGTTCGAATGCACACCTAGACTAACCTTAACACTTTATTTGCCCAAGACGCACATCTAGTTCTGCTTGTCCTACTATAGCTGCGGCCCAACCGCGCCGCAGACGCTGGGCAGTGAATGTGTTAATAAGTGCCGTGACTAGGTGTCTATAGTTTATTGATTTGTCCATTGTTAAAAACTAGGAAAACCCTGTAATAATACAAGTTAAATCAGGATTTTTACATGTTTTTCCACAGACTACAGCGGAAAGTGCTGAAAATTTCCGTGAAAAAATATAGTCAAAAACTAAAACCCGACTACATAAAAGTCTTAAACAAGCGTTCACCTATTGTCCATAGCATTTTCTTTTGATACTTAGGTAGTCGGAGGCCTTTGATACTAATTGTACCCTAGGTATATGGGGTGGGTGCCAGCCTATAACCATCGGGCTATTAAGACGAATCATACAACACCTCATTTGTTGAAATCGGACCAGTAGTTTCAGCGCTACGTGGGAACATAAAAATCGGCTACATACATACATACATAGGGTGTCAAAATCATAACCCTCTCGTAGTCGGGTAAAAATTAGCAATAAATTCCGCCGTTCACATAGACCAAGAATTTATTAAAAACAAAGATTCTTTTAAAACTCTCGTTTCGGTTTCAGCAATACAAATAGTGAGATTCATTTTAATAAGTCTTGTTAGTTTTTCTCGGTATTATGGTCTCGAGTTCGTCTGACCCGGACATTTGTCACGGGAAAGTGATTTACTGTTTGAAAGCGGATGACTAAATGGTTTATTATGTCGTCCATTTTGATGGTAACGAGGAACCGCCTCTGATGTTTTCATTTTGTATAATGTATGGACATCTGAGACAGGCTGTTGTGCCAGAAAAATATTATGTAATCTAGACATGATTATGATTAACTTTTATTCTGAATTAGTGGTAAAAACTACGAAATATTTTACAAAACAATACAAAAATTCTTTATTGTACACCAGAAAAACAAAATTACAGAGAGATGTTACATAGGACAAGTTCAATGGGCGTCTTTATCGCTTAGAAGCGATCTCTTCCAGGTAACCTTTGTTGTGTTGTTGTTAATCTTAATGTTGATTCAGTAACAGTTTTTATTACTACCGATCCACTAATCTAAAAGAGATTTACCCCGATCATTATGAACACATCTTATCTTCTAAGTGGCGTATTTGGTTGCGGCAAAAAGTTAAAACACAATAGAAGGAAGACCCGAAGAACCCTTCTAGCTACGCACCCGATAAGGTCGACCCATTCAACGAATAAAGTGAACAATAATAAGATAAGGCTTGTTTCGGACAATGGGTGTCAGTTCAAAAGTCTAGGAGCATAATAGGCCTATGAATGAAGTTTCCCAGACGAATTACATCACTCTACTCCGATTCTATTTAAAATGTAGATAACCGGTTGCGTTGAGGATGAAAACTTGGGGCACCTCAAGAGTGAATGTGAAGCAAAGCAACGACACGCAGACAATGTTGATGATAAGACAGAAAGGTACAAATAAATGGATCTTTCGTTGAATGATCTAACGAATGTACACTCAATGAATATTTCTGTAGCACTCTATAATGAGAAAAATTCATCCTGATCCCGTCTTTACAACCTACATAGATTAACTGCGTACGTTAAATGTGATTACTTCAAAATAAGATGGTTTGAAAATGTAATTATGCAATGATACTCGTATAATATACAAAACACTAGAACAAAGTGTTGATGTAGCCGAAATTAAGGCCCTTTACCAAATTCCTCGCATGTTCCATCAGGAAACTACGCTCAGTAAATTTCACCCGAACGCGCGCGAATAAAATTTAGGGAACGGTACCGCAAGGCGAATAACCCTAAACATCTCCAAGCACAAGTGGCTTGAGGCAATAGTAGAATCCATTACGTAATGTGACCGACTTATATAAGGCAGTACCTACCGGAAGGTTGAACTTCACACAAGCGTCGCATCAATAGGCCGTAAAGTGCTAAGCGAGCTTATCTCCAAGCGCCCTTGAGCGAAAGCACAAATTTACGTGAACACTGCTAAGATAACTTTTCGTTTCTTCGTCGGCAGAAAATTGGAGTTGCTGAAGTACAGGATTCGAGTTCAAGGTTTCAGATGTCCTGGAAAAGTCGACTTGTTTGCCCTTGAAACTTAATACGCGCTAACCTATTCCAATCATGAGTATTCAAAACTCAGACAGGACGCAATAATACTAGCTTGAGTAGATATTATCATTATAAATGGAAAGGAACGGTGTTCCAAAAAATCATTTGCCAATTCAATACTAACCAGTCGTGAAATGACAACGTGATAAGATACGGTATCTAGTATATGTTCCCATTTAAGGAAAGGTTAAAGTCCACGTACATGACATACTTATTAAATTATACATCCAATCACAATGTTTAACAAAGTTTCAAACTGAAATGTTATCATGATTTCAAATTCAATCGTGGCTAAGAGACTGCTCAATATTGGATGACGAATTAGAATGAATGAATAAATTATCTATTGTCCTGCAGTGATCAGGTTTATCTATGTAGGAATCTAGGAATGTATTCACGTTCCACTATCGTGTGCCTCGCCTCAATATGGCTCAAATATAACGTGGTGTATTCGCTCCACTGAGTCGGAACTTCTCTCGGAACGTCTTTGATATTCCAATAACAAGATGACAAAGGACACACCAGATATTATTTAAACATTTCTACGCAAACTATAAAGTATAAACTTCTTTGTTACTCTGAGATAAACAGAATGCATTCCTTTAACACTTGCGCAAACATGCCTTTCAAGTTACGTTTCATAATGCAACCGATGGCGTTTTTCAGCGATCGTTAAAGTCTAAGGAACTGGATAGGATAACAGTTGTACCGCAGGGGATCGTTTAACTTTGTAATGGAAATAAACGAGAAGGGCTGTTATGAGTGTTATAATAACGCATGTCAACAAACTAATAAACTTTCTAGGAGATGATGCAGACGGAATCAGGGCCAGTCGTTAACCTGATGTAAACGATTCAGGGCAAACAATCGAAGCAATGATGGGGACAATTTGAGCAAACAAACTGTAGCCACAAGTGGAGCAGACAGTATGACTCATTAATAAACTTAATATCCTTAAAAGAGAATATGTTTTTAGAGATCGACCCATAAGCCTTTATTTGGATAAGTTGAATCCATAAGTAGAACGAGGTTAATTACATTACAGTTGTTAGACAGCAGGGTGGCACGAAAGCCAATAACCAACAATTTCGTCTGAACACTTGTTTTAACCTATGTCAGACCAATACTTATCTGTTGATGTCTCAATCTTCGAGATATATTATTATTAGTTATAGCTCAATCAGATAATACAGGGAAGAAGTGAATGACTTTGAGATTTTTAATAATGCATGAATGCAGATGCACTCACAAAACTGGTGGAGTATTTTTCAAGGAAATTAATTTTAAAGAATAAAGATATCATTCGCAATTAAAACAAAATGAAAAGAAGAAATTAACCAAGATTATAAATAGAAATAAAATTACATTTACTTCAGAAATATTATATCAGGTACTATCGGCGTAAGATCTGCCTTACCACAAGGGTTATTTTTCTGTGAAGTGACCGGTTGCACCCCCGGCTTGCTCGATTTCTTTTGTTTTGAAAGACCAATAGGACCGTCGTATTTCATGGGTCTGGTCAGGTTCTTTAGTCAGTAAATAAGTAATTAATATTTTGCTACAAACTATTTATGATTCGGATTATGATATCATGAAAATTTGAATAAACTTTAGTTTTTATTTTATTGTCATTTGATGACTACACTCAGGGATGAGGAGAATTTTCTCTCGTCCCTGACTACACTATTGTATTGTACACACTACAATTTGGGAGCGTTCATGTTGCGATAAATTGCGAAAGGTACTCATAGTACTAGGGCTAATTAAATTCTCGATCTCGACTACCGTAACTGCAACTGCACAAAACTGACTAACTGGTTGACCAGATGACTTTGCAATGGAAAAAAGTCATTAAAAAGAACCATTACAAAAAATATGTAGAACAGATGTTGACTGCCCGGACTCTCTATTGGTCAAACTAGACAACAAAGAAAAGAAGGTGTGATCTGTAACCCAAAACCAACGCAAGGCAAAATTGTTTCAAACTGGTAAGGCAGATCTTACGCCGATGGTACATGGTAATCTGTGAGGTACATACACAGTCAATACTATCGAGACACGTTTTAAAACATACACAGAAAACTTTAAAAGACACTGAGTACTAGTAACCAATAAGAATATAATCAGATTAGGAATAGGTAGGTGATTGTGGTCAAACAGTATACCTGCGCGAAGACACGTAAATGAATCAACAAAATCTTTATAGCAAGCTGACGTTTGACATGGTATTATTCAAGCTATAATTGGCAAATACAAAAATAACCGAAGCGAAAATATGATTTGCGGATGCGCCAAGCGAATGAACCTTTACAATCAACACGTCCAATGAACTCGAGAAAGATATTTTATTAGACCTATTTTAAGAAAAGATAAAGCAGAGGTTTTATGGCTCTAGTAAAGTTAAGGAAATTCTATGGCAATGGCAGCATATCTAGACCGTATTCAATAAACCATTGTGTAACCACATAACAAATGCACATAGTGGTCGATACACCTAACTAAATGATTCGAGTAAGAACCAAATCTGACATGGGCAAGTACATCGAACCCTACACAATCCATTACAAGACGCTTACGTAACTTACAGAGTTGAGCAACAGACAATTGGAAGCAATAAAGATGAAAACATTCTCAAGTGGGCAAGAAACACTATTAGTGTAGCATTAAGGGCACAAGCACTATGCATCAATTGCTACAAATTGAAGATATGGGAATAAAGAAAGGCGCGTAACAAGCGAAGCGGAACCGTCAAAAGTTAGAAAAAACCGTCGACGCCTTTACAAAAGTATTTGAATAGGTTGAAGACAATAGGGCGGGTCGACAAAAGGCCGTTCGTTCGTACAGACTTCGCGGTTGTGATGCAGGGTAACATAACAATACAGAGTTCCTGTGCGGTCGAGTGACTCAACACACCCGCATACTGTGATATAAGTTCTATAAAACTAAAACAGAGAGAGAGAGAGAGCTATCTCTCAAATTTATTGATATTAGGATGAAAGTTTTGCAGAGTATACTTAATACGAAACGCATAATAAAGCGTTTAAGTATAGTTCGATAAAGTATGTCTAAGAATAGAAGCGAGTCAAGAAACCAATAAAGTTAGAGACCTTATTGCCCACTAGTGCCGTATTTACTAGGACGTAGGGCCAACTAGGACAAAATAATGTTATCAATGACCGGAAGTCGTCTATCAATCAACGACTTGATAATAGAGATGTTGAACCCATAAAACGGAAGCAATCGTTTCGAACATAAAGTGGCATGGGGGTAAAGTCGACACGGCACATTATGGGAAACATGGTATGCCTGCTCAAGTAGGTAATTTAAAATAATGAAGACTGTCAACGTTAATTTCGATCAAATTTTATCTTTACAATGTGCGTTATTGTGTTTTCATCAGCTATTACAGTAGGAATGGAGAATATGCCAGACACAAACATTTACTTTTCATTGATTTGATTTATTTATTTAATTAATACGTTTATAAAACCATTATTTAAAAGAAAAAATTGCATAAAACAGTCAATACAATTAGAGGATGTCAAATAATGAATTAATATACAGATAAAATAATTAATAATAACGTTCACAAAATAAAAAACATTTTTTCATTAATTTAGTCCAGCCGTCAGCGAACAAATCAACATCGGGGCTGTCATTCAGGACAGCGTTGAGTACTCGAGGGATGAGTGACATGGACCGAGCTGCCGAGCTGCTTGATTGGCATGATATCTGCCATCGTCGCGGTGGAAGACGTGAACCATTTATGGTGCGCATAGGAAACACGTAATCGCTGATTCACTCCACGAAGGTCATTTGACGCCCACTACGTACTTCATTACCGGTACTGACTGTTTGCAGTGAATTCTCATAAACACTTCTCTTCATCGATAACGTTATTTTCCAAAGTAGTTAAGTTAGTAGTATTTCTATTTATCAACAACTTTTAATAGCGTAATTTTTATGCGCAACCACGAAACATTTAAATGGTCAGTGCATTGTGGTCATGTTTAGTTATCGTGACGCTCACGGACCTTATATAATTTAACAAATGGTGATTCATATATCGAACTTGTCACGTAGGATAATAATGGTCACCAATCAACATTTACATATGGGCTTGTGTGACTTATCGGTCGCCCCTTATTTGCTTACCAACAAAGTAAACAAACACTCGATATGCTACATTTATATTATAATAACGTTCACGTCACAGCAGTATGCTGTTAGAAATTGAAAGTGAAACTTTCAATCAGAACACGCAATTAATCGTGAAAGACTGAAATATTTCACTTATTACCTATATTTTTTCGTATCGTAAATTAAAAGAAATAGAAATCGGCACAATTATTTACAAAATCAATTTACAGAAATAATGATTTGTAAACCATAACGAGCAGATTGCAAACGGATCGAAACAAAAATACTTAATACTAGTAAAGAGAAAAGTAAACAATTTTATATGTTGTGTTTCACTCGGTTCATGTAATACTGAATTTAATCACACTGAGGTTTTTGCGAAAGTGCTGATGAGATCAATGTAGGTCTCAGAATTTCATCAACTCGCATTGGAAACTTGCCCACTAGGTGGGGCGCAGTGATAGCCTTCGATCGTACGACAATAATGCCCGGGGACTCGAACAATAATTTAGATCTTACATAATTGCCTGCCCGATATTGCAATAAATACGAACTTTGTGTGGGTTTTCTAATGTCTGCAATCTTCTTCTAATTCCGACTCAATTTGGAAGATCTTGATTGGATTCTTTGAAAAACGAACGAATTTGACGGATGACGTCGGATCGCACAAGACGAGAGACGGCCGAACCGTTCTTTCGATGAGCTTACTATAAAAAATATTCTGATATTTATATCTTAGACATCCGAAACGAAAGCCGAAAGATGACGCGCTCAAAGCAACTTTGTGGCAAGGTTTTTCGTTTCGTGCGATCCGACGTCATCCGTTAACTAGACTTCCAGATGCTATGCGATGCTGAGTAAACAACAATATTTCGCAGTAGTTAATATCCAGTCATTAGTCAAGATTGCTTTTATATCAATTAACTATGTAGATAAATATATAACAGGTGCGTGACATATTAGGACCGGACATAATGGCACATTAGAGAGGAAGCCTATAACCAACACTGAGTGCTGCTCCCGAACTGAATAGATAGACATTGATAGTCAAGTGCCTGTGTTCATGCGTTACGCACGCACGACGACGTTGAAGATATATATGTATGTTAGGGGACCAATGAACGCAGTGGCATCAACAAATTCGTACTTTAATATGTAGCGAATAGTTCACTTCCTGCGATACCATGGTCCGTTTGACGAATCGGGTCATACCAGTGAGCTGACTGATAATAATGATAACGATTGCTGGTTCAGTGAAACGGAAGCTTTATCACCGAAAACAAACTCATCGATAAAAAGGGATGTAATCGATTTATCATCGCGAATCGAAGAGTTATGAACACATAAACTGCATAAACCACTGAATAGAAGTGTAAACAAGGAAACAATATTTGGTAAGCGCGAATACTAGAAAATGGCGTGAGATCAAATACAAAAGTACTATATGATTCGATTCGAAATTACATTATCATGAAATCTCTGATGTTATATATCAGAATTACATAAAAATAACTCGATTTTGGCAAAGCTTGGTTTAATGCAATAAATCAGTAAACCTTGTTACCAGTTGACTTTAATGCCTCACTTATCATAAAACAAACACACGCTGATATACTAGTGTTGTTTCTACGTTCATTGCCTACCACTGCTTTTTATTTGCTTTACGGTCTATTTCAGAGTCACGCTGTTGACTCACACGCATTTTTTCGACGGTAAATGTGACAGGTTGATATTCCAGAAAAATATGGATTAATAACATTTATATGGAGGAAGAGAATTGCGACTGAGGATTAAGGAGGAGAAACCGAACAAAAGAGATATTTAAAAAGATGCGCTTATAGAAGACCTAACCTAAGAAGATAGAAGAACACTAGAATTAAAACGAAAATGTTATAGTTAAAGTAATGAACATTGTTTATTATTATCACATTGTATAGCGTTGTAACAGCAAAATGAACAAGAGCATAAAAATACGTAAAAGAAACGAAAGAACATTCCCCCGAGGCGTCAGATATTGCGTGTTTGTTTTAAATCTCCTGGGGTAAATGGACCTTAACGGAAAATGGCTCAATCGATTAAAGAGAAACGAAACCTGTAGGTAGATTACTAGGAAACAAAGCTTTACGGCTGGGGGTTAAGGACGTTGTAAGATTAGAAGTGTAATTTTTATGTTAGACTCAAAAGTTTCGTAGTAACCGTTATAAAGAGAAAGTGTAAGCTATCTATTTACAAGCAGAGAAAATGTTATTTGTTTTCCTTGGCAAATATTTATATAATTCTGAGGGTAAGGTAAAGAGGGCTTACAAAATTATCTGGCAATGATAATGAGACAGAGACCGCAGTAAATAAATCAAACAAACATAGAAGGTTAACAGCAGTAACGGTTAAAAACATAATGATATTGTAGAATTATGAGGTGACCTACAAGGTGCATCAAACCGCATCATGCAGACTTGTATCTCATTCAAATTATAGGGTGGGAAACTACATAAACATCTTGAGTTATATTGACATCATGTGTTCATTCTTGTTAATAAAATACTTTAAGGTAAAGTTATTTAAATAATTGTAAAGTCTTTAAGGTAAAGTTATTTTATTAATTATAACAGGATAAGAAAACGAACAGGAAATTATATGAGGTATACTACTTATTTTTTAGTTAATGTTTCGTAACCAAGTAATAACAGGATTTGTTGTATCGACACTGAATATGCGTAACGTTGTATGGCTTCATATTTATTTACGACAGTATTTAAGACTATACGCCTCTATTTTAGATACATGGTAGCCCTTCAAACACTCTTCAGATATTTGGTTTCACTCTTTACCATATCAACTTACGTACATTTCATATGAGGAAGAAAGACACTGGAACTTTGCGGGTTGGATTCCCACCTTGGGACAAATGTTTGTACGATCGGCAAATATTTGTTTCGAGTGTTCTGAGTATTTCAGTATATAATAAACATTATCATAATTCATTACATAGATAATTACATACGTCATTAAATAGATAATTTAATGTATTGTACTATGTAGATCAGTCATCTAGGACCGTAACAGAAGCTTTGCTTGTGAGGCAAATTTGTGAGGCTTGATGATGCTGGGTGGATTGTCCAGCATTATTTATTTATTTATACTACCGCGGAGCAGATAAAACCTAGGCTTAGACGCATGTCCATCATGTAATTTATCGACTAATCCGTTTTTTTCTTAGGAAACGAATTAGTTTTGTGTATTGTTTCAAATTCTGCAGGCGCTTCTGTTTAAGTAGACGACGGGAAACATAGTGTAAAAGACTATAATAACGATATTAATGCTTGGAAAGGAACCGGTCGAGACTATGTGGGTGTGTGTCCTGCCCAGTTTATGTGGTATGTGTGAATCATCAGTCGACTATAGAAACTATTGAGATTGTACACGCGATCATAATGAATAACAATTGCAGGTAACAGCATCTCATGCCTTTTCAATCGATAGCGGATATTTTAAGATTTACTGCCGACAATAAGAACTTTTGTATTTATAATTGGTGGTTTGTATCTTGTTACCAAGAATGCCAAGTTTTAGAGGCCCAATAAAAGTTCTAAAACTGGCTATTTATACAAGCTCAACGTCACAACTAGATCAAACACATGGCTTTAGCGCTAATGAGTATGGTGATGGTGACAGCCCGAAAATAGCACCATCTAATCAGTAAGTACCACAATGTGGGGATATTTTTAAAGTTTTTTTACGACTCCCTAATTGAGGCATCATTGAACGCAAACATCTGTATTAGTACAAATTTGCTATTCTTAGATTACAGTTTGTTTATGGATTAGTTACAGATACAAGAAGATTTACGTAGATAAGTCTTATCGTTGCTTAGAGCTTGAATTGCTCGCTGCCAAGTTTGCTGTCCAAGTTTACACAGAGGGTAATAATAAATACTTACATAGTCTGCCGAAACTCAGAGAGAGGCGTTTTCTGAGCTTTTGCATTTTGCTCATAGCGCCGCCTCTCTTTTCCCTCATTGTCACGCCTGTGAACAAAAAGAAAATAGTTTTAAAACACACGTTAGGTACTTCAATCATTTATTAGGATTGTTAAATTCTAAAAGATAAATTGCTGGACATCATCTCTATTCGTCACCAAACGGCCCGGCCCTGTCGGAAGATCAGCGTTGCTTGCAAACGTGACTAACATATGCAGAGACAGGGAACATTTTGTGACTCGAGCAAGTGTTTTATTTATGTGTCTTTTTTATTTTATTTTTTGGGACCCCTTCGGGATTATTTTCATTACAATGGTGAAAGAATTTTCAAAATCGGTCCATAATTGGTGGAGACATCGCGTAACATACATACAAAAAAAAATACATACAGACGAATTGATAACCTCCTTCTTTTGAAGTCGGTTGAAAAAGTAGCAGCTGCTCTACTTGCGAATGATGATGAACGAATTCTGCATTCAAGGCGTTCAGTGCCCAACCTATTTGAACGAGAAGTAACCCGAGTGCTTCGTGAGCGCTCAGTGTTAAAAACTTTGGATGGCACCAGAGGCTGGGCATTGAATGCCTATACTACACTTTGAGTGCACAATACGGCGTCACAGTATTTCACTTCTGCAGGTCGCATCGTTTCCTATTTTTTTTTTGTTGTTTTAGGTACCTAGTTTAAGTTCCTAAATAACTCTTTACTTTTACTTTAAGTAATTTCGCATATGCGCAATTATAGCAGTTTGTCAAACCAATCTTTCTGAAAAACCTTGTCCAAAATAAAGCCTAAGCAACACTTAATGCTAGACTCTAGAGTCATTGAGTGTTGCACTTAAAGTAATTTCCTTGATTACAATAACAGATAAAATAGGCTCTAATGCATCGGAAGAAACAACCGTTGCCAATAATCAGATTATATTAGTTTCAGGCACGCTACAGCACAATAAACATAGCCGTAAGAAAATGGCGAACAGGTTCAAATTGATTTTATAAGTTTACTTTGAATTTATGATTGTTTACTTCAAAGCTAAAGATGAAATTGTAAACTTGTTGAAGATACAGTAAGATTAAATTTTGGCTATAACAAGTACCTATCTTGATCGCTTTATAAATAGGGATTTAGAAAGTCATTAGTAAACTGCCTATTTCGAAAATTTCTGTAAAGGGATACATCGTTCAAAACGTATAAGTAGTTTGTTGGTAGCAGCTAGTATAGTATTATATAATCTGTGGTATCAGTAAGACTGAACTAGCATTAAAATATCTAAGAATACAACTGTTTTTTACTATCTGTAGAAAGATAATGAACTAGTAAATACCAGAAAGAAATTCCACTTCTTAGCACGTTTTCTATGCATGTGCGTAACGCAGAGGGAAGAAATGTTCCAGCTGTTTACGGAACAAGAGCATGCCAAATTCACTCTTCCTTAGTTCTGATTCACTTGAAGGTCAATAATGAATCTTTAATCTGGATACATGAATTTCGAAGCCAACTTTAGTAAGAAAAAACTGAACTTCTTGCCTCATTTCGGGAGTTTTAACAAAATTAAATGAAACGCTAAATTACAGCGACGTCATCTCTACGATTAAGGTAAAACTGGCGAATATAAAGGTTTAATTATTCGATCGATGCTTCAAATAATCAGAGAAGAAAAAGACGATTATTTTTTAAAGAAAATAACGGTTAATTGTGATCAGCCATCAATCGTCTGCGGGAAAGGAAAAAGCATTGAAAGGTTAATGGCATTCAAATTATAGATTATTTCCTGCCAACTCGATATAAATCTTTATATCACAATGGACCAGGTTTATTAAATATGTATATACTGAGAAACAATAAAGCGGGAAGGCGTAGCGCCACGTAGCATCCTTGGATGAAAGTAGCTCCAGACCTAGAGTTTCTTTTAAGTGCGTGCGTGTCTTGAAATAATTCGCGCTTTATAGAATGATTTTAACCTTGACAAAGTTTGACGCGCGTCCCTGCATCTGTAGTTTCATTCCACCTTAGATGAAAGATCATCTAAGGTGGAATGCCAGAACGTGCCATTCTGGGACGATACCATTGTCATAGTGAAGCGATTACTGTAGTAGAATAGGACCCTAGGCTGTAAACACCCATCTATTGAATATTTATGTTCAAAATATCGGGGAGATAGGGTATGCTTCAGCACTTGGCTACTGGCCCAACACGACTGCAGTAATTCGGTTAATAGAAGAGGATAGGATCTTTATGCATTGGCCTAGAAAGCTCCCACTCAACCTACTCTCAACACTGTGCTAAAATAATATGGCTAATCGGGTTTTGCTACTACAAATCAAATGGGATATTTTATTGAACCATTCGAATTTCCAATTTTATGGAGCTACCGCTACGTGGGCACTGTTATTTATCTACAATATCAATTTTCCAACTGATAAATGCAAAGTCAATTTGTCGAACATCAGTTTATAGGATTGATTCTCTCGAACAGGCCCATGTCCAATAGACGCAAATATTGGTATCAGCGATGTAGATTGCGGCGTGGGACAAGTTTTACCTGTCCACGGAAATACAAACGACATATTTGATCGGGCCGAAGCTTAATTACCGTTGACTGATTTATGCTCTTGTATTGACAGAATAGGGTTGAATATGCAATGCGACTGTGAAATCCGGCGCCTCCACCAACAGTCAACAACTGCACAAACATGACCACCATGGGCAAACATTGACTATGTCATCGCTATCTAATCTGGAGAGCGACAGCATACGTTGTCATACCCTTACTTAGTATAAATGGAATACGGTAAAAGACGTTATGTAATAGCATACGCACAAGTTATGCAATGAACTATATTAAAGTATACACTACATGCAATCCTTAAATCGGGTACTGGCCGGTGTTACGGCGGGGCGTAACGTAACGCGTCACATGCACAGCGACCATTCCCATGCAGTCAGTACGGGGAAAGAAGGCACTCGCAACGAACCGTAAAGTAACGAGACCGATTTTTGAAATTTCATGTTCCCTGCGAATGGTACATTACGCCCCGTAACACCGTTCAGTACCCGGCTTTACGTGTATGGATAATATCAATCAAACATCTAATCAATACGTCACAGTTCGGTGTTTTGCGTTACATTGCATGCAAAGCAAGTATGCTTCCAATTAAAGTGATTAGTTTGTCGATTGTTTTGAAGATTGCATATAGATAACACATATAGTACGAAACTAATATTACTAGAAAGATTAGGCTGCCTATTATATTCGTTGTTTATGATACTGGCGTGTTGTTCAAGCCATAAATATGTATTCAGCGATATAAGCTTTTAGTATACCACAACTTTCCGTGTGAACACATTTTGATGGTACTATATCTACTAGCTATATTTTTGCAAGCTACGACACTCGAATATGACCTTTATGGTAAATTGACATCCGTTACTTGAGTTTTATGATCCTCTAAAGTATTCGACAGCAAAACTACAAGAGAGTAAGTACTCGCTACGCAGTTTACGAGAGAGAAAACTATTTATAGCAGTAGGTACCTACTTAGTTTCCGGGTTACTTCTAACTAAGACGATAGATAGGGAGTGTTTATTTAGGACGACAAAGTTTCCAAGAAGGTACTGAAGCTTGACGAGACAAGTATCACCGATGAGTCTTTGGCGAAAGTGAACAATTTGATAGAGCGATTCGTCTGCAATAAAATCTAATCATATTTTCGAATGTATAACCCTACCCTAAGATAAAAGTTTATACAAGAAATAAAGATAAAAGTGACGTGATGCAAAACAACATTTCCGCGTGCCGGCGGTGTCCAATGAACTCATTCCCGGCGCCCACGCCCAGCTAGGGTTGACAACTCAGTTATGCGAATTACAACTTCGAGATGGGGGACTTTAGTTTTATCTTTTTTTTTAAGCGAAGAGTTTCATTTTTACTGAACAACTTGTTTTAGTCGTTGGAACTAGATGCTATAAACCTTTAGAATCGAGCAGCCTAAGGTGAATGGCGTAGATAGGACGCCTACAACCAACAGCTGTGGGTAGTAGGTAGATAGAGTACGCGGAGATACGGGCTGAAGGTGATGAATGATCCAAAATGTTGTAAGCGAAGGAAAACTTAGCGTGAAATAAACTAGTCGCAACAAAATATATGTTGACTAACACTCACTTTTATGTATACACAGCGGTTCATAACTTTAGCGCTGACCGGTATTAGGCCGCTATACCGCGCGGCACGTAAGTCTAGCGCTAAACGATACGTGGGAGGGAGGTGGGGGCGTATACTCTACTACCCTATGCTCAGCGCTAGACTTACGTGCCGCTATACCGCGCGGCACGTAAGTCTAGCGCTAAACGATACGCGTGGGGAAAAGCTGCGCATGAGTAATGTACCGCTAGCCCGTCATGTACCTACCTTACTTTTTACTTCTGCACAATAACGGTCAGCGCTAAAGTTTTGTGCCACTACGTGTACGTGTAAGCACCTATAAATCTTGAATAGTATTTCGTAAGCTTTATTTTTCATTACGGCAAAATAATGAGACAATAAGGAAAACTCTGAAATACATCAGACAGAACACAACTAAACCACAGGAAATCATTGTTATTGTTATTTTCGTCGAAGCTATTTGCCCGAATTACGGCACAATCAGTTCGATAAATAATATCTACAGTGTTACCCTATTCCGCGCCCGCATTTACAAGCGACAAATATCAGAGCGGGGCACCCTGCAGACAAATTGAAAGTCCTTTTACGAAACGAAGTACTGAATGTAAATACGCGAGTGATCTCTGACTAATTATTCAAAATGTAGATACGAAAATGTTGTTACCAAGATGTGTCGGTTATATAAATTTTGTTGGATATATTTTCTGCTGGTAGGATATTAATCAAAGTAATTCAAAGGAGTCGAAATTTTAAGCTACTAGAACATTTAACATATCTCAAATGAAGGTTACTATCAAGGAGACCTACACCACGATCTTAATAATCATCATCAGCCCGTAAACCTCAATTCTTGCACATAGGCCTCCTCCAAACGACGACGATCTTAATAATGTTTAAATTTATTAGTACATTTATAAAATATATAATATGGCGTGTTTTAAAAACGATGAACCGACTTCAAATTCCCTTACTTTTGCACTGTTTTTAAATTTGGTGGGATAAATACTAATCCCCTGGGGAAAAAATTTATGGGACCTCCTTTGGGATCATTTTCTATAAAATAGTGAAAGAATTTTGAAAATCGGTCCATAATTGGTGGAGATGACACGTAACATACCTACATACGAAAAAAAACATACAGACGAATTGATAACCTCCTCTTTTTGAAGTCGGTTAATAAAAGATTGGATGAGGGTAGCACAACTTGCATCGGACTGATTGTGAGCAGGATAACGCAACAAAGAGAAAACTTGCTAGGTATAGGACCTAGCAAGGTTGCTACACGGCTGAATCTTAGAATCTTTGTTTAAGAAGGCTACGAACCTCTCCCAAACAAAAACGGATTTTCCCATGCGAATTTGTTATTGTTTCACGTAGAATGAAATGGGGCGCGCTATGAGCGAGACAGTGCGTCTAACTATCTAATACGAAGCTGTCATGTAGCCGTGCGCGTGTGCTTGGTGTTGGCACCATTTTTTGATATTTTTTCGTACTTTCCGATGCATTTCGAGTAAACGATTGATTTAAAAAATATTTTTGATAATTTATAATGTTGAATATATTTAGGATGTTTGCAGCGTGACAGATTTTCGAATAAAGGTGTCTATCATGCATAAAAAAATCGCTTGAAGATGACTCGATTTGGTGGTCAAAATTAGTTTCACTCTCATTTAAATATCATTATGTTTTTTCAAAAACAAAACTGCTGCAAACATTGCTATTTTTCATCCGATTACGTATGGAAAATTTCAATAATATCGGGGACATAGTGTCCAAATGAAGCGGAAAGTATGTTTGTATGGGGAATAAGGCTATCCGTTCCGTTCTTAAGGATCGTCAGTCGTCTCGTCATCGTTTAAAGTGACTTCATATTACTATCAATGATACTGGATTAGTTTAGAGACAAAAAACAGAGAATGAATGAACGTAAATATTCAAAACATAACAAGGGCACCGGTGTCACGAAGAGAACGTGATGAAATTGAACTTCTTACAAAGCATGTGGGTGACGATTAACCGCCTACAGATAGACCGTGAAGAATCCAGTTTTATTTTTACTACTTTGACATTAAGGCGGTTCCCTGACCCAACTAGCGCCGCCGCCACCTATTTTTATCGTATTATTACGTTAAACAAAGGAATTTTCAAAAATCCCTTGGCCAGTATGTAATACCTATCATAAGCTTATTTTTAATGCATCTGTAATCGTTTTATATTGTATAGCTTAATAGGAGATGCGAAAACCGAGTTTGATGGCCACAAAGTGCAACTTCGCATCTCTTCCTAAACCATACAAAATAAAACTATTACAGAGGCATTAAAAAAAAGGTTATGATTGGTATCACAAACTGGCCAATGGGAAAATTCCTTTGTTTAACTTAATAATACGATAAAATACATATGTAGGTGGCCGCACTGTTTGGATCAGGGAACCGATTTAAGGTACAACGAGGGCAATTTTACGGCAATAATTGCCGTTGTAGACCATAAGTACTACTGGAGTTATCTATGATGATGAGTCGTCCTTCTTCATCGTGTCCGTGCTGAAATATTTGTTGTTTTTATTATTCTGAATGTTAGTCAAAGTTGATTAAATGTGTGTCGTATTGCGTCCAGTATGCTGAGTGTGAACTGCCATACTGTTTACTACAAAGTTTGCGTAACTTTATTTTCTATGGAATTTCTATTTTTAAAACTTCCCGCTTGGAGCGCTGTTCAGGAATTCCATAGAAAATAAGGTACGCAAACTTTGTAGTACACAGTATGGCAGTTCACACTCAGCATACAGAGCCGAAGTATAACAGAAAAATATCAACATTTTTAAGTCTGAGAGCTTTACAAAATACAATCCAATTTCATATGCACAAATTCAATGAACCCCAAGTTCATATATGTATTTACTTTATATACCTAAATCCTTTGCCGCTATATTTATAACATAACACGGACAGCAATAATTTGGTCACGTTGATACAAAAGATACAATATTGATATTGACACATATTTGAGTGGAGTGGATGGGACGAAACACTTTGATTGATTGCTCGGGTTTCAGAATGTAGAGCGGCGGAAAAAAACAATGGTCGCTTGCGATATCCGGAGACGGTGGCGGCAGGCAACTTTTCTGTATGTTTAGATTAAGTATTTATTTATTTATATTTTTAACCGACTTCAAAAGGAGGAGGTTCTCAATTCGTATGTATGTTGTTGTTTTTTGTATGTATGATAAGCGATATCACCGCCAATAATTTTTTTTTCACTATTGTATAGAAAATGATCCCAAGGTGGTCCCATAAATTTTTATCCCCAGGGAATTAGTATTTATCCCACAAAACTTAAAAACAGTGTAATAGTAAGCGAATTTTAAGTCGGTTTATCGTGATTTAAAACACTCCAAATTATTATTTATTTATTTTAGGGGCTCTTTCAGCTCAAAGATATCACATATAAGAGATGTGTAAATATAACAGGTAATTAGTTAATAAGTTAAAGTAATAAGTACATTAATAAGTTCCCACTTATAGATACAAAATACAATTGCAAGAAAAATGTGGAATGCTTCACGATTTTGCGTGTCGTCCGTTCAAATACATATGTATGAGGTTTATAGGAAACTAATGTCGATTAGCAAGAAAATATTAGAAAGGAAAAAGACGAATCAAAACGAAAGAAGCAAATAAGTCTGAATGATGTAAGGTCTCAACTAAAACAGAATATTTACAGAAGCATGTGGTGGAAGTGGACCTATGAGAGCTACAGGACTAAAATGACGAATATTCTCATAGGAGGGCCCAATTATATTTCGGGTCTAAGCCGTAGGTAGGTAAACAGAAGTTGTATTTAAATAATAAATTTGCGCAGAATGTTAGGTCGGAGAAGTTCAAAGAAACAGTAGGTAGGTATTATAGGTTTCTTAGTTGCCGTCTCATTTTAATGTCAAATTAAGTTATACTAACGAAATTAATCCCCAATGCTAGTTTATCGCGAGTGGAACGTGCGAAAGTCGTTCGTCGACCTTGCCGAGAGCGTCAGTGGTCCCGCGGCGCGCTTGCGCATACGACCGCATGCCATTCCGCCTACTATGCACGGCTGCGCTGCAATCGGAGCCTTTTAGCAAATATGCCAGAGAAAAGAAGGCTGTATTGTATTGTATTACCAAAGAAACATATTATTTTGATATTGAAGCAACTAAAGTCACATGTACATACAAATGTGGGAATAAATATCGATCTGCAATTGCTGATGCTCGTGGAGTTCGATGGGAGTAACCGAAAAATAATAAATGTAAAAGCACATAGCACAAAAAACAACCATCCGGCGTTAAAACACAATACATTGAAACAAAACACGTGCTTCCTTCCTAGAAGATAACTTAAAGGAACTATAGACGATTGTTTAACAGACCTTGAACCCGAAAAGCTAAAAAACTGAGGTATACTATTAGGTATTCCAATGGCAAGTGACAAACGAACAAACGACGATTGTTAACATTATTATTATGATAGAAGAGGCGCCGCCGTCGTTGCCTGCTAAGCAGTTGAAATAGCTCTACAATTTGAACCTAAGCCAACAGTTAGTTTCTGACTAATCGAGCGTGCTACATTACTTCGAGATGATAATTATAAGCTTGTCTAGTAATAAAACAGTATTATTCTGAATTTCTGAGTCTAAACAAAATAACTATAATAAAATAAGGAGATACAGTCAGCACTACAGGTAATAGAGACCTCAATGTTATTGTTGTTAAAGGAAAAATATGACTGGAAGATAACAATAAATACTAGATATCAAGGTATGAGTCACATGACCGTACAACTTTTAAATTGAAGTCTTTAGCATATCTGAATGAAAAGGAGCGTTTACCCACATCAATGAAATCTAATTGATGACTCAAACTGGAGGCATTTAAGAGTGCAGATGAATCATATCAGACCCATCATCATTAAGTATTACCAGAGATAATATTGTTCATTAACTGACTTAAGCTTACAACATTAAATATGTAAGGCATACATTGTGTTATGTTATGACATATTATCAGGTGAAATTCCATTTCTTTATGTAGTTAGATGTCTAGGCAAACAAATGTTATTTGATAAGCTTGCTTTAAATAGCTTTAAATTGGGGAAATCAATTTTTTTTATCAAATAACCATCTCGGTTAAACCCCGGCGTTATCATGAGCACATAACAAAATTACCTAATAAGTTTACGTCTTTTTTTATGGCCTTAAGACATTTATAATGGTTTTTAAAACATTCGAGGAATTCAATAAGTTCACATTTCTAGGATTCCCTGGCATTATCACTACATATTATAAAACAAAGTCGCTTCCCGCTGTCAGTCTCTAGAATATGTGCTTAGATCTCGAAGACTACGCAACGGATTTTGATGCGGTTTTTTTAAATAGATAGTGATTCACGAAGAAGTTTTATATGTATAATATAGTATCACCACTGCCCTGCGCGAAGACGGGGCGGGTCGCTAGTTATATTAAAACTACGCAACGGATTTTGATGCGGTTTTTTTTATAGATAGTGTGATTCAAGAGGAATGTTTATATGTATAATTTAGTATCAACATTGCACCCGTGCGAAGCAGGGGCGAGTTGCTATTTGTTCACAAAGGGGACAATATGCAAGTTAATGAACTCAGAGCATTAACATCTAAGATTAACCAATTGTCTTGCTATTCGGAGCAAGTCTACAGAAAATTATAGATGTGACAACAGCATTATAATAAAAACGAAAACATACGTATAAAATTCGCTTACTTTGCTGGTAGAGCAAGGAATATGAATTAGACCATTTTATATTTTATTTCCAATCAAAGGCTGAAAAGGACCGCCCTTGGACTTCACGCCGTATAAGAACCTAATAATCTCAATTCGATAAAAACTGTGTTTTATTTATTTATTTATTCATTTAGCATGTACTTCTGTTTTTACAGGCGTAAATAAATGTAAATGCTAATGTAATACAATACAAAATTGAATTGAATGAGACATGCCTACAGACTTGAATAAAAGATACGCCACTGTTTATTTTTATAATTGTGACGATTGACGAAACCTTAATATCGTAGTAGACAGACACAAAGGTATTATAGAAGAATGAGAAGCGCGTGCACAAGGGGCGCGACCTCGAATCTACGACCCTGCATACAATACGAGCAATTGTGATGTAAATGCGGATTTAAACTGTAGTGCCGCCGTTCCGCTGGTACCGATTGTTGCTTAGATCACTCTCAGCGGAACACTACATGAAGCTAAGACATCCACTTGTATACACAAAGATCATGCAAATATCACAACAGATACGATAAATAATGACAAGAAGATTAGAGAAACTACAAACATGAAGACGTTAAAAGAACTAAATATATAAAACGCAAGAAAGCGAGACAAGGCAGTCAGCAACGCTAAAGACTATTAATTACCTAACGAGCAAATTTATTATAATAGTAACACGTTCTTATTTCCTGTTATTAAGGTCGATTTCTTGTCAGTGATTAATGATAAGATAGTCTACGTTATTCATTATCTTAAGCATAACAAAATGTAGACACGACATGTATTTGAATAACCTGAAAATGTCATGTGTGATGTGATGTAGCACGAAGTAATTCTATTCTAGTTTCAAAGACTGAAGGAGAAACGAACAATATCAGAGAAAGCAACTCTAAATCATAGGTAGCTCAGATAGTGGTCTATTTATTAGATAGTATCACGATTTTCAGTTTGTTGATTTGTGGTAAAGCGTGAGTTAGTATGTATCGTGACTAGTTGATAGATGAATACGACTACAATAGTTTCCATATCATTGTGTCGGCGTGGTCGCCGAGGCGTGGCCAAGTTGCGAGCTGGCGTGCCCAGCCGAGCGTTCCGTTCTCTCCCTATGGATTCAGCTATTATGGGATTAATGCGCTGAGTTTTGACATCAAATTCATAATGTGGAACTTTTATGGCGTACGTTAGAGCAATCCCGTTCCCTTTTATAATTCTTAGATTTTTATAGAGCTATCAAAGATAGTCTAAATGTGCACGTGCGGATAACTAAATATTAAAAGTATGGCGAACACCATAAGTGCAGGTCATATTATGTAATTAGTTGGTTATGTTTGTTTTCAACCAAACTATGGCTACGTTAATCGGATACACCAAAACATTAACCTTCGAGTTAGTGCGAGATTTTTTATTGTTTTTTTTATTTATTTCGCGTTCTACACGGAATTACACTAACAGAAAAGTTTTCCCGCAAATCATAAACGATTTTCTATTTCTATTCTAACATTGGTATTTTTGGAGAATTTGGAAAAATATGAGGATTTGAGATAAAAAATTAAACATTTTTCCAAATTCTCCAAAACATAACAACAACATTGACAGAGCATACTCAATGCTCCCAAAATACAATTGAATCTAACTTGGTTTTATGATAGGTGCATAGAAATAGTTCACGATTGGCGACAAATTACTTTTCAGTTTTTATTCTTTGTAGAAAGTAGAAAAAATTAAAAGCCAAAAAAAAACTCGCTCCAACACGAGATGACCTTCCAACAACTATCAAATATGTATGTAATGTAATACGGGAAATTCCATTCGTCTTTACCGACATATACATAATTGTGCGGTGTATGTGGCTTCCACAATGCATCCGAGGTTTAATGGATCATACAATTCATATGTACATCATACAATATCAAGGTCCACGCGAGATAACGGATAACTGTACAGAGATAAACTACCGACACTTTTTGCAGGCTTGAAAATTACCTGTAATTGCAACGAGCAGCTTCCTAGAGGTAAACATAGGCTATAAAGAACTTATATGTGAGGGAAGCCGACAGCATAGTAAAACTAATGGCCGGTAGCGCACCTCGAACTACATGAAATTACGAGTATATTAAATACATTATAACTATTTATGAGTTGGAAGTATGTAGAAAATGCATTTTAGAAACCGAAAAAATATCGATGTCGTAGGGTGTTACGACACCAATCGATCAATTATCGATCGACGGCATCGATCGATGGTGGAATGGATTAGTCGACGTCAAAAGTTAGGAAACTGAAAACTGAGATTCAGAAAATATCACGACTTAGACACGACAGAATGCATTGTTTTGCAAGTGTGTGTGGTAGTTGGAGGTGAAGCACAGGTACTACGGTCCACTACGTCAATAGTCATTATGCGCTTTGATATGTTGCGGACTAGCAAGGTCTTTTGTAATTGTATAGCTTTTGTTCCACGCGACGTTGATGTTCTGCGATTGCCGACCGCTAGCTGGGACAAATAACTTAAGCTCTCAGCTAGTTAAAGCAGCCCGTAATTCGATATTCCGAACGTATATTCCATTAACTTGAGGCTGTTCGGAGAAAAGGCCACTGTGATGGGCCGCCAATAAAAAACTATTTGTGAAAACAGCCAACGAAAGCAATGGCAGTAACAATTTGCTTGTAAAACACAAAAGGAATACGAATAACTCACTCAACGGGATGCCGAATGCAGGCCCTTTACTGGTAGAATTGGAATCGTTAAGACAAAAGGCAAAAACCAGTCTTACAGGAACCACCGTCGGCCCGCGGCGACGAACGGCACATTTAAAGATAGCTAATGATTTCTGCATTATCGTCAATTTTGTATATGCTGGTAGAGTTCAACGCTAAGTAGAAAACTGGAAAAACATATACATACATACTAATTTGAGCCGTATGAAAAGAGATTTATATTATAAGTAAGAATTTCTGCAGGAACGTTTAAAAAATGTTCGTATTTTCTTGGCACTGCAATTTTGTTTTGAGACGCTATTACAGACGAGCCAATGTGCAGTAAATTGCAATTGAATCCAACCAGCTCGAGATGTTAATCGTCCTCATGACGCGGTCGTCGACCCTAGGCGCCGGCCCACCTGCGCTTGCGACGAATCGCCAGTGCCTGGCGGATAGCGGATGCCTCCAAGGCCGCGGAGCTTTTGGGCTGAGTCACGTTATATCCTACTGGCTCTACGGCACCATTCATACCCTTTTCACGAGAACCTCAAAAGGAGCATTAAATGCAATGGCTCGCGCAGCTGTCACATGTTTCCCGGAACTTTATGACCAACCCGCTTCCTTGTGTTTAAAACTAATATTATTTCTCCGAAGTGCAATTTCAATGGTAGTACTGCAATAAAATGAAGAAAAGATTTTAATACCATTCTGTTTTGACAGACTTGCAAATGAATGCGTGTTGTTTGCAGAAAAAAGAAAGTTATACTTTCACAGAGACATCCGAGCAAGAAATATAGGACATTCAGACAATCAATGCAAAAAAAAATTGTAAATTTCATGCACATAAAAACTTCGATCGTAAATTTGTACCATCAAACAGTTGTTGAATAAGATAACTATGAAATCATCATAAATCTCTGAGAACCGAGTTTAGATTACGAACAAAGACTATAAAAGTTGACCTTTACAAAGCAGGTAGTGAATTGTGATTTCAGTTCTGTTGGGTTAGAATTTATGTGCTACTTCTCAGAACACGTTACTAATTTCTAGCAATAAAACGGTGATAAGCCTTGGGTATGCATATGACTTGCATATCCCATAGGTTCAGCATTAACAACCATAAACCCTTACTAAGAGCTTCAAATGCAATATAATACGTATATGTACCGCTTTGTGATAAAGCAGTTTGAATCAGCATAAGTGCTGTCCCTACTCCTGTTACACAGCCCGGTGTTGGCTGGATTAAAACAAGGAACATAGGAACCTTCGCTGTAGTTGTACTGCTGAACGATTATCATAAAACCACGATTTACCACTGCAGTTATCAACAAGAAATAAACCATTGTTATGACAGCATTTATCGATAATAGGTCGTGGCAAATTACCTTCAGAAATCGTGGGCAGCACGTTGACAAAGTTAACAATCCCGACGCCTGTTAGTTGACTCATTCACCAAAACTTGCTGCGATCACTTCCAAGAAACCTCAAGCTGGCTAGCAAAAATTCAGAAACTAATACGCTCACACAGTTATAGCACTTATCACGTAGCCCACATAGATAAACATTCGTTGAAATAATAATTTAGCACATTAGTTACGTATCGCAGTTGATATGCAAGATGAAGAATCGATTGAAAAAGTCAGAAATGTTTATATGAAACTGTCACCGCGAACACTCCATATAAGCGAGAGAAATGGTAAACTACGGATGAGCGGCCCAGATTTTTTGTTGTCTGGTGTGTTGCGCGTGCGCGTGGTGTCGATACGAAGCGCCAGAGACAACTGGCTGGCACTGGCAGACAAGACAAGTGAAGCAAAGCCAACGCCCGTTCACCAGTTCACCTACTCTTATCTCTCGATGACGGTATAAGAGGTGTATTATACCTTCGCTCGCTCAACTGGTTTCTTGCACAGCATATACTTGCATCGATCGTGTTATGATTGCGTATGCAGTATGGAATTGCATGTGAGAAAAAGGAACGGAATAGTTTAAATTGATGACGTTTGCCACCTCTATTCATTACGATGATGATAAAAATGTATGGAATCTCCGTTACAAGAATATTCATAACTGAACATTCTTGTAACGGAGATGATGTTTTGAATAATGTCCAGCATTGTTTATTTATTTATTAAATTAACAATGACAGAAACAAACAAACATCGACAGAAGAAATTATGTAAGGTAATTGTTTATAGCTTTTCGAATGTAATTTATAAAAAAAAAAATGCTTGAGGAAAACTATAAAAACGTAAACATTCTCAGGATTTTTAGGAAAATATCACAGTCCGAGAAATACAATGCGACAGCAAACAAATCTATAAGACAAGGAATATAATAATTTTAGTTACTAGTTAATTGTATGTATGATAATCATTGTAAAAACAATTTACGTCAATTAAACTGTGATATTGGTGATTTAAAAGGTCATGGAGCATATCTAAAAACAGAATGTGGTACGGCACAATCTAATCGATCACACGAGGTTAGAATATGCCACTCGTGGATCTATTAAGTAAGCAAACAATAAGGAGAATATATTGTCAAAACAACAGCCTTGCTAGAGCGATAATATCAGGGTTGGCATGATTAAAACAAATGGTTTTAAAACACATGTTTAAAACAATGTTTAAAACAGTTTGATTTTAAACCGTGTTTTTTATCACACGTTTAAAAACACAGATTAAAACAAGTTTTAAACATTGTATAAAACGATGAGAAAAAAACAAGCTTTAAAACTACTTTTCATTGCGAATGAATGATATAAAATGAAAGTAATATTTTTTTGGATAAGTTATTTATTCAGTCAAACAAAGATCTAAGTACCTACCAAGTACCAGGATTTATATGGGTAATGGGATAAGATAACACGTATTTTTGAAACATGCATTAGATAGTATAGAATATTAAAAATTTCAATTTAAAATCAATCAAAAACAAAATTATAACAAACAAAATTACCTATATTTAATAAACATTATAAAATCAAAATTGTTTGTCAGTCAGGAGAGTAAGACAATATGACAAGATCAAGATAACAATTATTTTTTCTTTTCCTTATTAAGGTATTTAAAAACTGTAACAAGTTTTGCAGCTTTCTCTGTACCCAGTTTATTTCGTACGTCAGAATGAATAAATCCAAATGTTGAAAACAGTTTTTCAATTCCAGCACTTGAAGCTACAGCAGTGTGAAGCTGAGCCACTAAGTTCATTGTTTGACCATTCATTTGTTTTTTTAATGACTGCCACCATTCGAGAGGTCCGACCTGATTTACTGTGATAAGCTTCTATAAATAATAAAGCCTCAGAAATATCTTCACTCGTGAGTTTTTCACCCCTGTACTTAGGATGTAGTAAGTTTGCTGCAAAATGAGCTGGAGACATTGCCATTTCATAACGAGCTTTGAACTTCCTTAAATCATCCAATGAATACTCGGTCTCACGCAGTCGTACATTCTCTCCCTCAAACATATTTTTAAGCTCTATCCATGCTTCAGTCACTTCGCCAATACAGCAGGATGTCTTTTGGGAGATGTCAAGTGTAACTGCGATGTTTTCCAGTTTTTTGTAGAGAGCCTGGACTTGTTGCTTCAGCGCCATGTCATTTACTTTCAATGAAATTGACAGATCTATAGCAGTTGAATGATTTAAGCATATATCTGACATTATATGCCAATTTTCTAATAACACTTTTAAGCAGTCAGCCATTGTGTTCCACCGTACCTGTTGTGGTATAACAATTGCTTTTCCACCAGCTTCTTTATATTTGGCAGATGCAAAGTGAGTGTATTTGAAGTACCGCATTATCGACTTAACTTTATCAGTAATATCTTCTGCATTCAAATCCTTTGCTAGAAGGTTTAATATGTGTGATGAACAGCCGTATGTAAGTATATCCTCGTGAGAAGCTAGTTCTTCCTGTTGGGCTAAATCTCGTCTCATACGGCTCATATTTGCTGCGTTGTCTGTCACTACACTTCGCACCGTACATTTGTAAGTTTCACATTGTTTTATTGCCGCAGTAGTAACTTTAACCAAGTAGTCAGCTGTATGGCTTTCGGCTCCTGTGTCTATTGTATCAATTAAATGAGATGAGTCTGTCAACACATCGGTAACACAGACACAAACTATCGAGTCCTGCCTGACATTACTCCACCCATCAATTGCCAGATTAACAACTTTGTTTTTCAATTCATTTTTTACGGCTTCTTGAGTCGAGTTGTAGACTTCGTCGAGTAGCTTGCTAGCAATTTGTTTGCGGTTTGGAGGTTTATATCCTGCGCGTAAAATTTCCATTAATTTCAGTAACTCTGGGTGTTCTACGTGGTTAAAAGGCGTGTTAGTAGCAAACATATAACGAGATAATTGTAAATCAATTTTCTTCTTATCTTCTTGACTTGTAGCAATAATAAATCTTTTCATTGAAATGTTCACGCTCGCGCTGCTGCTGGTACTGGCATTTTTAGATTGAAGAGTAGTAACAGAAGATGTGGGTGTAGCAGAAGAATTATCTGAAGATCGGGAAGAACCAGCATCACTCAACAACTCCTCCTCCACGTCCCTGTCCGCGTCAAGATTTGCGTCAGTGTTAGAACCGGTGGTGGTGCTACATTGCTGGAAGTGTGCCTCCATTCTTTTCACAAGTCCAACTAGTTCTTTCTTACATTTTCTGCAACGCACCCTATTGGTCTTCAGTGTGGTATTTTCTTGGGGGATCGATGTGAATTGTTCCCAAATTGCATGCTTTTTGCGTCCTGGAGTTGACATTTTTATGAGGTGTTATCAGTCGCAGAATTAATAATGAAATGAAATGTGAGAAAGAAAGGCACTCGTATTTATAGAATTCATATTAAGTAATTCCCCGCCGGTAAAGTCCCGTTAGGAAAGTCCCTAATGGATGGCTGTCGAATGGAATAGTGGTTATTTTATTCCCCTCATTTAAATATAAATATTAGGGATGGGCCTAACTTCGGCATTCTTCCGAAATTCGGTTGAAATGCCGAACATTCGGTATAAGAAAAGAGTGAAATAGTTGCACAATTTTGATTTTAAGATTAATAAAACATTAAAAAAATCAAATCTGTCATACTCACTCATACCTGATTAAATAAATAAGCCTTTTACATAATTTAAAATCATGGTAATTTATTTATTAATCAAGTAACTTACTGCCATTATCAGTTTCCTTTTTCGACATTTCAATCTTAAGTTTTAGAATTAAAAAATCAAATTCAATAAGTTCTTATTAAATTAGGAAGTCTTATGATTTGAATCAAATAAACTTTTTGAAAATTCAATATATTAATTACTTATAGGTATATTTTATTGTTATTTGTTAGTTGTTACCATATAAGTGCAGAATAAAAACCGAACTTCGGCATTTTTGATTTTTACCGAATGTTCGGCCGAAATTCGTATTCGGTTCAAACCACATTCGGCCCATCACTAATTAATAAATATTGGGGGTGCCCCTATTCATAGAATAGAATTTATAGTTTATAGGTATTTCCCCGCCGGTATAGTCCTGCTAGGAAACATTCAGGGTGAATGTAAATCGTTTAGTAGTGATTAGAGATACGCAACATAAAATAAATGTTTATCCATTGATCGTTTTTTGTCAATATTTGTTTTACTATAGAAAATTTGAAAAGTCAAAAGATCTAGTCTGGATATGAAACATTATAGGTCGAATTAATTTAAAATTATGCCCTAAACTAAAAAGGACAAAAAAAAAACAAAAAAAACAAAACAAACACTTGTTTAAAACAATTTGAACTGTTTGTTTTATAAAATTTAAAAAAAACTGTTTTTTTTCCAACCCTGGATAATATGTATATCTGCGGGGCTTACAGAAGCTTAGAGATATTATATACAGTCAAAAATATTCGGACGACATCGTCCGCTTCTACATTATGTAAAACGTCTGGATGGTGGCTCGTCGATGCATTTTGAATGTTTATTTTCTGTAGTATACCAAAGTAATGTTAAAATTGTTTAATGTTAGTTTAAGCCGTTGATTTTCCAAACATTAAATTTAAAAAAGCAACAACATTCGATAGCCTTATTTTCCATATGGACAGTATTAGTCATCTTGCAGCGATTTTACAGCGATTACAACAAAATTGAGAATTACAAACATTATTGATAAAATTGCTTTGTATTGTAAGGTTATCAAAAGGTAACACTGTTATGAGAGTTATTTTAGTGAGATAAAAAGAACACGTCTTGTTTTAATCGATTTTTACGGAACAAAAATACAGTGCCGTATAAATTTAAGCTTCTTTATTTGGATTGAAATGCCTACTCGACAAATTCTTCTGCTAATTCTCTTCAACACGTTATTGGCCTATCTTACATCTTCGAAAGATTTATGTGGCATAAGTATAGCTGGGGTCTGCCGAGGACTTTCGTGCATGGCTGAAAGGGAAATTTTCTTTTGAACGTGTATTTCCGCCTCTGATTTGATCTCCCTTGTAAGAGACAAAAATTATATCTTCATGTAGCTCCTAATATAATAATTTAAGATCTCCTTGGGGCGGTAAAAGGTAATAAGCATTCTTATCGAGATAGCAAGGGCATATAAATTTGTCATTACTTAAACATAACTACTCCAATACGGCCGAACCGTCCCCTGAGAAAATTATAGCCTACATACGAAGTGGCTATCGATTTTGAAATAACACACATTAAACATTCAAGGAACCTTGAAGGTAGCAATGACGTGTCTCTAGTTAAAACTAAAACAGTGCGCGAGTTAAAACAAAATGTTAAATGTCTAAAGTTGTGACAACACAGCATAGTTCAACGAAGTGCTTCATGCCCAGTTCACATAATTCCAGTCCAGTGCTGGACTGGAATACACCGTTTATATTATTCCAGTCAAAAGCTATTGAATTAGTAACTCTACGATGACAATGATTTGATTTCAAGAAAGGATAATTTTCTGCGGTGCGGTTTGGCGCATGTTTTTGGTTTATAAAAATCCAATGTAATATCCCATCAACACACAATGTTGTCTTTATAAAGAAACAAACTGAAGGGTTTTGGTATTCAGGCATTCATAAATTAAAATTTAACATTATCAAAAAAAAAAACGAGTTCCCTTTTTAACATTCAATCCAGTACTGGAGTGGTTATCTACACTATTCCAGTGGTGCTGGGATGGCGAGCTGGAATGAAAACATAGACCTTCAATCCAGTCGCTGGACTGGATTCCTCATTGGCCATTCCAATGAGGAATCCACAGTGGAGTACATTCCAGTGCCGGTTCACATTATTCCAGTGGCATTCCAGCGCTGGGTACGATCACTGGACTGGAATACTACAAGAATAATGTGAACTGGCCAATATATTGTACCGTGACTCTACCATGCTCAATAGCTGCTGCCCATGTATAAAACTACCCGGGGAAATCGGTAATTTATCGTAGCCGGTATAGAATTTTAGTAACCTTTGGTAAAGAAACGACTTTAAGTAAGAAATGTGTTAATCTTAATACACAGAGTTTGCATCATTGAACAGGTAAATGCAATAAATCAATCGTTCAAATGCACAAAGGAAATACTAAATACGTATTAAAAATACTTATACTTCGAGGACAAAGTTGAAGATATAAATAAAGTAAACCCAATTTAAAAGCCATAATAGTTACGATGCAGACTACGCCTCATTCTTCAGCGATATATCAAAAGCCCATCATACGAGAGAGCAGTATAATGTGTTTAACATAAAATAAGTTTTATGACACAAAAAGTACTCACTTCTCTTGCTGGTACCGAAGCCATCCTCGTGGCCGTTGCACGTACTGTCCTCATCAAACTCGTAGACATTGAAACTTTCTACAGAATACAGCTTGCCGGCTTTTATTAAGCAATTACTAAAATTAACAACCCAAATTTGGTATTTACCGAGTTCGAAAATGTAAAGTTCAAAAGCCAAATCACTAAATGTTAACGAAATCTACAACAGAACCACAAACGTCTCAACTAGCACGTCGCATACGGTGTTTACAATCCGATAAACTTGCGTGCGTATTGTGCCCGAGAACAATGGTGATGGATTTCCGAGGTATGCACGGAATGTTTAACTCTGCGAGTGTGGGAGAGGTTAGGGCGGCGCGGGTGTGCTGTAGGGCGGGCGCGTGTCGTCTGCTCCCGGCCGGGTCTGGCTGCAGCGGCCCCGCCGCGCCGGCGCCCGTAACTATGTCAGCACAGCAGACACGGCGCCCGGAGCACCCCGGACACCCCGGCTGTTCATTAATACCTTACACACATCGATGTACAAAGCGATGCAAACGGTCGATGCTAGCAATTAGTTTTTATTGAGAACTAATGCATTTGATTTCTGCGTGCGTTTTTATTGAAACCTGAGCTTTATTTGCTATGTGTTCTTTATTTTAATTATATTGAACATCCTTTAGCTGTCAATGCAGCTTCACAAAAGTTGCAATACATTGCAATCAATGTGGATATTGCAACTTTTGTGAAGTTTTGCGTTAAATGCCCATCGATGACATTTATCCGATCATCAAAGTTACAGTCAGATTCGGTAGTTGAAACACGATTTAAAATTCCAGCTAGGAATCCTTTCCTAGGAAAATAAGTACTTTTGGAAACGAGCTCTAGAAATTACTTTAAAGGACGATTTCGACTGCCACTGAAGTTTCTGAATTGCATCCCCTGTATTCAAGCAATAAACAAAGTTTAATGAGATGTTCAATTACAACAACCAGTGCCAAAAGCTATTCTGCTAAACCAGTGGGTATTAATTACAAACTGCGCTACCAATATTATGCCGAATATACCGATATATTTTATGCGGAAAATACCGATATAATTGAAAATTGAGCGAACTCACCTGTGATGTTCGATTACAATTATACGAGGCGTTAACGAAGGATTATATAACTTATTGCAGCTATCTACGAATGTCTGCTTCTGTCACACATATAAAGCTGACCTGAAAGAAATAAATTAATATTCTACCCTACGCCTGGCAGAATACAGCCACTAGCCCGTAACCTAACGTCTCTCTGACAGCCAGCTTCACTAGTCATTATTTTAGAGTAACCATACAAATTTGATATTTGTTTAATTTTGGCTTGGGACTCAATTGGGTTGGGGGACATTATAGAATACGCCTCGTATAATTGTAATCGAACATCACAGGTGAGTTCGCTTAATTTTCAATTATACTTCGGCATTAACGAAGGATTCTATAACTCATTGCAGATGTTTAGAGTATGTTTATAACAAAAGTACAAATATCAAAATATCTTTGTTGGTTTCAAAACCAAATACGCTTTTTAACATTATAACTATCGATAGGTAACTAATAAGAAATACATTCCTTAAGCGTATTATGTATGTACCCAATAAAAATCAAAGGCCAACACTTTTATTGCTCTGCTGAAAGCTGCGCTGAAAGGTAGTCATCGAATTCACTTACGGATTGTTTTGTTTTGTCGAAGTTAATTTTAATTGCAAATGCAACACAGGCAATCCCTGAATTAACTGAAGGTTCGAAGGTCGTCAAAAATATCATAAATTATATGTTTGAAATTCAAATAAATATTCCAAGTCCCAATCGTAGTTAGTGAGTTAGTTGATATCGAACAAATACGAATGTATAATGAACGTATAACGATATATGAACGTTTTGTAAGAGCAGGGCTGCAGTACAAAGGTTTGAAGAAATGCTAAATCCTTATGTCGTATGTATGTGATATAATATCCATAAATTGTATCGTAGCAGTAGAAGAACACTTGGTTAAGTTGAGTTATTGCATTTTAATGTAATGAAATTTTAGGTCTTTTAATTTCTATTGACTGTTTCTTCGCACGCGACACAGCCTAAATGATGAAATAAGAATATTTTATTCAGTGATTATCATTAAGATGTGATCACCATGATCGTGAGCCATCGGCCATGAAAGTCTGCACACAAGCATAAGTACTGATTAGGTAAGTACATTAAATCTGTTCCAACTCGAAATCGGTTTAGTTCCGGCGCTCGAAGCAACACGATCGTTCATTTATTTCACCATTCGAAATAAAATATAAAAAAACCGGTAAATTCTTCCTTTCCAATATATCCATTCCATTTCCATCCGTAAACCACAGCGTGCTTCAAACCGTAATCTAAATTATTAGATGAGATATACATACATGTCTAGATGGCACATGTCTCACCCGGATGAATAGTAGACAATCTTGATTATAGGCCCTCTATCTACAAAATCCACTGGTTTGGTGTTAATAATCTTTTGCTTAACGAAACTAAAACTAAATGTCTTAGATTTATTCTACTAAATGTAAAACAAGTTAAGGCTGATGTAAACGTAAAAGGAGAAACGTTAGAAATTGTAGACACTACCGTATTCTTAGGAATAACCTTAGATAGTAAACTTCAATGGGGCCCACACATAGATAAGCTATCGAAGAGACTTAGTTCTGCAGCGTATGCAGTAAAAAAATCCGTCATCTTACAGACGTTGATACTTCCAGACTGGTCTATTTCAGCTACTTCCATAGTATTATGTCGTATGGTATATTGCTGTGGGGGAACGCTGCAGATATTAACACCGTATTTGTGCTGCAGAAGAGGGCTGTTCGTGCAATCTATAACATGGGTCCTAGAGAATCCCTACGTGATAAATTCAAAGAAATAAATATAATGACAGTACCATGTCAATATATTTATGAAAACTTATTGTACACTCATAAAAATAACGATCGGTTCCCTAAAAATTGCGACATACATAATGTAAATACTAGAAATAAGAATAAACTCGCTGTGCCCAAAACTAGGTTACACAAGGTTAATGTATCTTTTAGAGGGCAATGTATACGCTTCTACAACAAAACCCCTAGCGAGTTGCAAAAACTTTCTATAAATAAATTCAAACAAGTTGTCAAACATATCCTTTGTAAAAAGGCTTATTACAAAATTTCAGACTATCTAGAAGATAAAAAAGCTTGGGACGGATTTTGCTCCAACTCGAAAAATAACTCTAAAAATAACACCTAACAGGCTAAAGGTTTCTTCGTCGCTTCTTTACTTTAGTCTACATACCGAAGAGACCGAAATCAAAATATCACTTTATTTCCAAATCAGTGTTTAATTTTAAGAATTTGACCTGTTCTAAGTGTACATTTATTGTATTTACGGAAATAAAGAAACTTTGACTTTGACTTTGAAAATAATTTTCCATGCTATAAGAAAACAAGGTATGCACTTCCAATACCCGATAGTCGTGGGTGTCTCCAGGCTACGTCATCGACGCCATCGGCCAATGAGAAGCTGAATCTGTTTCCTGGTGCTACCAGTAGCGTAAAATCGTAACTCCCCGAGCTCCTGTATGAATCTGATAAAACTATGTGGTTTTGTATTTACCCATTATTTATCACATTGACTTGTATTTAACTAACGCTGTTTTGACTGATCTAACAACAAACATAATTGACGATTCATTTAATTATGGATTTTTCAATTGACCCTAATCACATTTGATTCTCAACTTCTACATTTTGTTGAAATGAAGTGGCAACCGGACAGTGACGTAACCTGGCGACAATCCCAGAAGAGCAGACCTATCTTCTTGGATCATAGAATTTTCTATGTAATATAGGAATTGACCATTTAGGTACAATTCTTGACTATAGGCACTCTATAATTTTCAATGTAATATAGAAATTGACTATTAAGGTACAACATACGAAATATACACTCGAAAAAAGAACGAAACTCAAATATTCTTCGTAAATATATAAATATTCCAAAAATGTATTCATATCAGTTTCTTAGGTGATAATAATTTCATAAATAGAATAGAAAAAATAATAATAAAAAAAATAGATTGAAAATAGTGAAATAGATAGGCTTTTTAGTTTGAAATTAATAGACATTGCGATTCTCTTTCTTCTTCTGTCTACGTTACACATAGACTTTGTACGGTATTGTATGGCTCAGCAACAATAACGTGTCAATAACGTCAAATAACGTGTTTTTCATTTCCGCAATCTTAGGCCGAATCCGAGTGCTTTGGTAGTCAATATGTATTATTTTTATTATTATATATTAATTAGTAGCCTTAAACACCTCACAAGTGGGGGTAAACACTAGTAACCATTATTGCCACCCGTATAGGGGGCTTGGTTCATCTCGGCACTATACGAGTGGAGGGATACAGTGGTAACCATTAGTGCTACCCATATAGGGTGCATGGTGCAACACTTCACAAGCGGAGGTATACCGAAAGTGGTAATTATTGCTACCCATATAGGGCGCATGGATGGTTTTTCTCGACACTGCAAGTGGAGTAAAAAACAATCATAACCATTTGATAACACAAAATAGTAGCCATTATTACTACCCATATAGGGTGCTTGGCTCATCTCGGCACTATATACGATTGGAGGGATACATACAGTGAGAACCATAAGTGCTACCCTTATAGGGTGCATGGTTCATGGACACAATTACAAGTGCAGGAACACAGTGGTAACCATAACCCTTTACCCATACACCCTTTATGGGGTTATGGATGAACCATAACCCCATAAAGGGTGTATGGTTCATCTCTACACTATAAAAGTGGAGAAGGGGTTTTTGCTATCCATATAGGTTATTGTAGCAAGCTACCCAACATTTAGGTAAATGGCAATTATAATCTCTGACGAGTATTTTTTAATGTTTCGGTTGATTTGCGTTACACACTATAGTAAGAAAACAAACAAACAACTTAAAAAATATATAGGAGGTACAAATGTTGATGATGAAATCAATTAATAAAGGTTTGAGGTAATCCGTACCTTTTTGTCAACCAGTATTTATCAAAAGTCGCACATGGAAAAATGAGGGTAGTTCTTCATTCGGATAAATTAGTTCTCAGATGCCAATCAGTATTCAACAAAAGTTGCACATGGTAAAATGAGGGTAGTTCTTCATTCGGATAAATTAGTTCTCAGACTCGTTATCACTTATCAAGGAAAGAACTCACTATGTATGCATTTAAGTTATCATAGGGAGCTATGTATGATTGTTAGAACCACCTACCTGTCCTTCCGATGTGTAGGTATCCATCCGAAAATGTATTTTTTCCACAGTTGGGGAAAGGTCGTAACCGATTCGTCTATACCACTCTAATAACTTTTGGTCATAGTAATTAACATAATCCTTGTTTCTATTTCGTTTTCCCATGTTATTTCTGCAAAAAAACTAATCTAACACTTGATTTTACATTATATATGTGTGACTTCGGCAACACAAACATAAATAATGACTAGTGAAGCTGGCTGTCAGAGAGACGTTAGGTTACGGGCTAGTGGCTGTATTCTGCCAGGCGTAGGGTAGAATATTAATTTATTTTTTTCAGGTCAGCTTTATATGTGTGACAGAAGCAGACATTCGTTTTCGACAGCTGCAATAAGTTATAGAATCCTTCGTTAATGCCGAAGTATAATGCGGAATTCGGGTTACGATTAACTAACGAGGATTACGAGTCAATGATGAAAACGGGTTTGGAATTTCAGAAGATATTTCGTAAAGGTTTTAATCGTTTCAAACTAGTATAATTACTTCATTTGTGTCAAGCCGGATATGGTTTTTGCTGTGTTACAACCAAAGGCTCTGCGGCAATTTATAAGGAACGGACACTCAATTCTTAAACAGTCAGCAACATGTAAAGATGAAGATCTGTGGATGCCGATTAATTTAGTTACTAGCTGCTGCCCGCGCCTTCGCCCGCGTTTTATCAAGATAAAAAATAGCCTATCTGTTATTCCATGTCTTACAACCATACCAAATTTCAGCCTAATCGGTTCAGTAGTTTTTGCGTAAAAGAGTAACAAATATCCATACATCCATCCATACAAACTTTGACATTTATAATATTAGTAGGATTGGAGTAGTAAGCAAAGTAGCAGATAGTAACATAGCTCTACATTTGCTATTAACTAGGTACTAATCGACTTGCGCCGTTGTTATGGATGAATTAAATTGTACCGAATTGTTGGATCCATCCATTTTCACAAAATTGCTTTCCGTATAATTAGTTTCCGATCATCAGAAATGCTAATCGGGTGAGTTATTAATCAGTTTAAATTTTACGTTTTATTAATCTGCGGAAAACGGTAATGTAAAATTCTGTCAGCGGGAAAATATGAGGGGGTCAGGCATATTATCGGTAATATATCAAATTGGTATGATATTTTAATAAATACTTATCGTCGAAAATGAATACTTGAAATATTATACCAATTGGTATGATGTTTTTATAGGTTTCTAGGAGAGTAACTTCAGAATTATTGATTGATCAACTAGAAAAGCTGAATCATGTAACGTGTAGCAGCATTATTGAAGTGAGATTGGGTATAGATTTTAATAACTTTCATGTTTAAGATATTATATATTTTTTGTAACCTTTGACATTCGCCAGTATTATTCAGGGCTATAATTTGATCTTAGTTTTATCTGGATCACGATGTGATCATGCTATGAAGGACGGTTACGACACTTTAACAATATTTATTACAGAGCCTATTCAGACTTTTACGCGATAAATATTTTAGCTTTGGGAGATCAATACTTAGTTCATATTTATTCATAGGTATCTATTTCACTGTTTATTACTTACATAGGAATAAGTATTTTTTTAAATATTTTTATGATTTTCGATATTTTTCATTAATCTGGAAAACAGCTGTAGTGAGATTGTCTATGGTATCACATTTTTTCTTCTTGTTCGGAATAGTTTTATTCGCCTTCTAATCAACAAGGGTACAACGCGATTTCACAAAAAAAATACAGTTCAAGAACTATAACAGTGTAAGTTATCATTGCATAATATTTTTTTTCTTTGACGACCTCTGTGGCGCGGTGGGCGAACCTTGCGGGTTCGTTTCCCGCCCCGGGACAAATGTTTGTCCAATCTGTAGATATTTGTTCAGGGTGTTCTGGATGTTTTCTATGTATAATAAAAAAATATATATCTATGCAGTGTATTATATTAAGTATATTAATTATCTAGTATCCATATCACAAGCTCTGCTTAGCTTGGGGCTAGCTAGATAATGCTGTGTGAATTGTCCAGTATTATTTAATTTTCTTGAGAATTTATAAAAGATCACCGAAATATTTATCTGGTGTCTCACCCCCGTCGCAGCAAATCATACTCTTTTTTTATCCTGACCTCAAAATATAGAACCTTTTGACTTTCGGGTTTGCAAAAGTAACAATTATACCATGGGTAATGATTTTGTCCAAATGGGACATTGAGCAAGCAAAAACAAACGAAATGGTGCCCCATCCGTAACAACGGCGTGTGGGACCAAATAAAATAAAGCCTTGATGAATTCGTGATTTACAGCGTTCAAGTGGTATGTTCAGTACATATAAATATAGTTTTAGTAATAATATCACGATTTACGTGACTTAATAGCGTTTTTTTCCCGATGTTTCAGCAGATTTAGACTTGGATGTGGACACGGAATGACTAGACCGGCTGAAACGTCGGGAAAATAGCTAAATAAACGAGATACCCGTTAATAATAATATTGTGATGTTAATGGGTTTTTTATTGTCAGAAAAAGTTTTTTGTTGACTTGAATTGTCATAATAGCACACAATAAGTACTCTTCTCACCCGTCACATAACGCTGTCTCACCCGTCACAAACTCTATGGGGCATTATTTTGATAATTTGCTAATTTAATAAATTGTTATTTAATGAAAATGGGATCTTAATATTTCAGTTATAAAACATATGAAAAAGCGCCCTATCAAAATTTTATGGTTTGTCTTGATTTGTGAAGCAAAGTCATCCACTCAGATAGGCGGGAATCATGGGCGTCGCATCCGTCACACTTTGAAAAAGTGTATTTGCGAGGCAACAGTGTAATTTGTGTATTATTATGGTTCCATTTAAAATTATTATCTGGTTTCATGATGTCATTAAATTAATTTATTTATTTTTGACTGCATTTGTATTTTTAGACTTTAGAGAAATTACGGGTGCACTTCCGAAAAGGGAAAACCGAATTTCGTCACCAAATTTGGCACACACATTCCTTTAGGGCTCCTAAGACTCCCTTAAAAGAATTTTCGGCGACTCGAAATATTTTTAAATTATGGAATTTTTTGAGTATGCTGTTTAGCGCTCTGGTATATATCTATATATATTTGTCGCCACCACGCTATAGGTGATTATGTATAGATATGCACACACATATATATAGTAATGCGTAATGTATATTCCGATGTACAAGACTGTATATATATATATATGTATATCTACGATTATATCTTCTCTACGATTTAAGCCCGGGTTTTCGCGTGCATGCAAAGTTCAAATCGTTCTGCGATTCAAACCCTCTACAATTCAAACCCGGGGTTTTTTTTTAGCTTGAAGCATCGCCCAAACCCGCCCAACTATTGTTTTATTTTTCCAAATACACACTTTTTATATACATGTGTGTGCGTCTGGGCAAAGTATAAAGTCTTCTTCGATTAAAACCCTCTACAATTCAAACCCGGGTTTTTTTTCCTTTAAGTACCGGCTAACGGCGCGTGCTAAACAAGCAGACTCAAAACATTCAATATTTTGAAAAATATTGCGAGTCGCCAAAAATCCTTTTATGGGGACTCTTAGGAACCCTAAAGGAATGTCTGTGCCAAAATTTAAGAAAAAAACCGGTTTTCCTTTACGGAAGTTTATCCGAAATTACTAGAAGTTTGAGCAAAAAGGAGTTAGAATGTCCCATCCATCACGTTGGAATGGCCCATCTGTCGTTCCCAATATGGACCTTAAAAAGTCATTTACTAAGTGCCGAAACACTACATTAACCATCTTTCGTGGATGTTGCAGGACAATGTTGATGATGATGATGAAACATTGCCTCCATACTTCAATCTCACCTGATGGAAAGTGACGATGTGGCCGACGGTGTATCACGAAGGTCTAGAAGATACCTACATATTTACTCTTGTCTTGAAGATACCCAGATTGTAATTGACAGGTAAAACAGAAGCAGGCAACGAGCTCCAATCCATAGAAGTCCGAATGATGAACGTGCCAAAAAGAAATTCTTCGATTTTGTGTCGTGAGTTGTTTACAAATATTGTACATTGAGAATGGTTTGAGTTTAGCTAGGTATAATTCAACTATCCTTACAGAAATCACGGATTATCATTTATTCATTTGCATGGATAAAATCTTTATAGAATAGAATTAGCCCCTCTTGCATGGACAGCTAAACTTTTGTCTAGTCTTTCTAGAGAAAATGTCACACAATGCGTAAATAATTAACGAATTTCAAATACTTTTCGCATTCGATGACGGTTTGAGGTCATTTATCTCTATTCTACCCTAGACGTGGTCTTGTCAAGGCTTCGCATGCTAAGCCTAGGCAGCATCAGCTGTTGTAAAACAAATTGGATAATAATAGTAAAGAGAAAAAATGTGCAGTTAGGGGCAGACAATAAAATTCTTTTACTTTCTGTTCCGACCTCACTATTATTGATTTGTTATTTTCCATTTTGTTCAGCTATTTTGCTTATATAAGCTTACCTAAACACGTTATCGAGACGCGTTAGTTTAGCGTGAGGTCATCATAACTTAGTCCTGATACATGACATCACGATTGACGAAACCTCAATAAAACGATAATCCATGATTCTGCGAAAATTGATGTCATACCTAAGGTTTTTTTATTTTTGTTGTTATTATAGTGCTTATGCCCGCACTTGGGGTAATCTTAAAGAAGTTTAATAATATCCCAAAAAAGAGCTAGCGGCGCTATAGTTCGTAAGTCCCAAAGATTTTCGACGGGTCGGGTACTTGCCTCCGTGGCGCAGTTGGATAGCGCAGCCCCGTATTCAGGGGAAGGTCGCGGGTTCAAATCCCGCCGCCGGAGTCGTAAATTTTTGGGATACTATTAAATTACATTCACCCTACTTAATTTACCCGGAATTTCGAAAATTCTCGCAGAATAACAAAAACTAGAAAGATGGCTAGAAAACCGGATAAGTGCGAGTCAGACGGACGGACAGCGGAGGCGTAGTAGGGTGAATGTGCCGGTTTACGACCACTTAGTCGACTTGGACACTTTAAAGAAACATAATTCATAAAAATTATAGTGTTTCAACATTAAAAATTATTGAACTTGATAGAAAAAATATGGAATTAACTAGTTTTTGCAAGTTATATCGTATATTATAATTGTAAATATTAAATAATGAATAAAATATCAAAAAGTGCTGTTTTGTCCGTTCCCGACCGTTTTCTACCTGTTTGCGTCCATCTTTTTCGTCAGTTGGCGTCCACTTACATTTCATAAAAAACAGGGCTTTAAGTAAATACCTATAGGGTCTAAAATAACAATCGGCCATCTGTAAAAAAACATGCAATGCAAAACCATTATCAAATCCAACCATTAGTAGATAGATATTCTGGATACAATGGACAATAGATTGTAACGTTATATTGAAGAAAGACGATGGGATATGGGTAATAAAGTATGAAAATATGGTATGGGAAAAAATACATGGTCGGTAGCAGACCCATTGCCGACCACATGAATGCTTTTTGAAAAGTGTCTGCATTTCAATTGTATCATAGTTTTGTTGGTCGCAATCTAACGTGTTAGTAAACCATATTATAAAAATATAAATTACAAAGTACAACATGTCATATCATGCAGTTTGGAGGAGATAAATCATAAATAAAATTGGTCAGTAACAGTCATTTGCCGACCATGTGGTCGAGAAACGATGCAATCGTATTTTTAGTGGGTTAGTTTGGCGACCACCCATTATTTAAGTTAAAAACATATTATATCAATAAAATTCATGCTTCCGAGATAAATTACATATTTTTTAAAAATTGCAAGCCACTTTTCCACCAATGAGCCTAAATAAAAAAATGGTTTTACTGACGTTTGAAAATGTGTCCTCTCAATATTGTTTTTATAGAATTTCACAACAAAATTCAATACATCCGCTATGGCTGTATTTCAGAGGTTCATCATGTCTCATAGACCAAAAAAAGGTGTCGCGGCGGGTAAGGGATATTCTGCTGTTTCGTTCAAAATCAAAACGAACTTAAGCACGTTTTAATTAGACTATTTTTAAATGATTTACGAAAAAGTGGTGGTAAACCAGGGGTGGTCGGCTAACTGACCAGTTTACCCTAATAGGGTCTCATTAGCACTCTTTGGGTGCGGAATCCTAACAAATGTCCATGTCATGTATGCTCTAAAAAGGCACTATAAAGTCTCCAATGCTAAAAAATTAACCTCACAATTTAAGTTAATTCATACAGCTTTGTATAAAGGTCAACATAGTCTTGACTGCTACAAAAGAGTTTAGAATCGATACGTCAAGAACACGCGAGGAAGAGTCAAACATAGATCGACCTTGACCCGCGGCAAAAGCGAGGGGTTGAGAGTCGTTAAATGCAGAGTAGGTTAAATGTCAGGACGATCCTAGTGTTGAGTAAGGCGGCCAGATAAGTAGCTTAGCATAGTATGTGCAAAAGTCAGTGATGTAGTCAGAGCAAAACGCGCTAAGCGTCGTCGGTAAAAGAGGTAGAATTTGAAAATTTTGTATTTTCCCAACCTTGCTAACAGCATTAATTGAATTATCGTAGTTCATCATCACCCTATGCTAGTTCACTGGGCTTCCGGTTATAAACGCCACAGCAGTCTGATATTAAAAGCTCGCCGTAGGCTTAGTGTGTGTAGTCTTTTGCGGATCCTCATTCCACCTGCTTAGAGGGTGCTGCTTAGAATGTTTCCCCCGCGGTATCCAGTTCTCCCAGTGATATGGCCAACCCACTGCCACTTCAGCTTGTCCATATAACTGTCCACTTGTCCTTTGCAGGCTAGGTATATTTTGAAACCCAACCTTCAGAAAATCTCAGAGAGTAACGCTTTTCATAGCTTGCTGAAAGACCCGTTAAAACTAGTGACCCAGCCATACCACGTGAACATTTTCAGTATGATGCAAAATGGACCATAAGTGACTATGGTCAATTCCATGGCAGGTACCTCTGTAGTGTATTGTTGGTGTACTACTCTAGTGTTTGGATAATGTTTAAAGAGAACAAAGAAAAGTGAGCAAGCCATCATTCAGTATCATTTTAAGACAAGCTTTGAAGCCTATTTTTGATGGAATGTGAAGTACAGTAGGTAGTCAAAACAAGGCAGGTATCTATCCTGCACAACAAAGTTTTGTAATGCCTACCATACCAACCTACAAAATACCTACTAGGTAGGTAGGGAACGAAACATTAATAAAAATCTTTCTAAATTCCTTTTGCAAATAATAAATGAATCAAGTTCTGACATAACTGTCAGAACTTGATTCATTTGTGATAAACCTCTATCTATGGACCATATGATAACCCTATTTATTTGTATTTCCTGTTACTCTTTAGAGGGGTGACTAACTATTTAAATGTAGAAATTATTGTTAGTGAATCAACCAATATTTGTTCAGCATGTTAATAAGACAAATACATAATGGACTATCCACAAAGCAAAATTGTTCCGATATGTACCATGTACCTACCTAGTTTTGGCAGACGGACGGAAGTCACAAATACATATTATGTTCATCAACTACATTATAGTGTGTTAATGATAGTCTGATGATAGTGATAACTCTTAGATACCTAGCTGCTAAAACTTGTGAACAAGTTTGAAACTTTTTGAATAATGAAAACTCACGAAATGCTTCGAGAATCACGAATACACGGTTCTGTCGAGCTTAATCAACGCATGTTTACCGTTATAATAAGTATTTCGGATGCGTTATTTATAAAAATAAATTGACAGCATAGGTATCTTACCATCTTTGACGTTCCTGGAAGACTGTGACGAAGACACTTCGGGAATTGTTTTGATATCACTAGCACAATACATTTTAATAAAATCCACGCTGAGGTGTTCTTTTTTCCTCTCATCTAGCAAATATGAACATTTTTTACACACCGATTAGATTTTACGATCTTTTGCAAACGCAAAACACGGCAGCCATTCCACATTCCGGTTGTAAATATCCATAGACAATAATATTCCACAGATAAAAACTAGAATATGATTAAAGAAAATAATGAACATGAACGTACAGTATGGGATGCAGCGGTATGCTTAGTTTGGTTATGGTTTCGCAATTTTTTTTTATTGTAAAATAAATGTAGCGGTCAGCTGTCTGTCAGTCATGTGTCAAAACTGTCAAAAAACAAAAATCAATCGAGAATTAGCAACGTTTATATTTTATTGCGATATTTGTCTGAAACCCTGAAAATCTTGAGGAAAAGTGAAAGCTCGGCCTATGTAAAGCATGATGCAACATCAGTATTGGGTGACAAAAAAGACTGTGCTAAAGAAATTGGGAACCAAGGAAGATGCGTGTGTCGTCTCTTCTGACGCTGAGTTGGATGCAAAGTTAGAACTATTCCGATCAATATCCGAGAGTTGCTTGCAGCTACAGCGGGTATTGGACCAATATCAGGAGCGCTTATGTGTTCTGGCTCAAGAAGAAAATTCTTTAGGGAAGTTTTTGAGGGATTCTGGTAAAACTGCCGATGCGTCGGGAAAACACATGGTTACCGCTGGGAAGGCTATTTCGTATTCGGGACAGCAGCGGTTATCAGTGCGTGGGCCGTTGCTGCGGCTTTATCATGAAGTAGAGACGTTTCGAGCGCGCGCTGTGAGTGATATGCGGGCGACCGTGACAGCTATGGAAAAGGCCCGCATTGAGTACCGCGCTGCGTTGAGTTGGATGAAATCTACCAGCGCTCAGCTCGACCCAGATACGGGACGCGGCTTAGATAACTTCCGAAAGGCACAGCGTCAGGTTCGAGAGAGCAAAAAGGCCTTTGATAAGTTGACACTTGATGTATTGCAAAAGGTAAATACATTGGTGAATATAATTTTTCTACCATACCTTGTTTACAATTTGATTCCAGTTATATCAGAAATGAGACTACTATCTGCTTTACTAGAACTATCAATAAATACCTAATAAAATTTCCATATATCAGAAAGCTTCAACAAAGTGTCTCTTTCCTTGCAGATAGACCTTCTAGCAGCAGCGAGATGCAACATGTTCTCTCATGTGCTAGCAAACTACCAAAACTCTTTCCTAAACTTTGCAATGAAGGTCTCAGAAACTCTTGGAGCAACTGCAAATACACTAAAATCAGCTCCTCAATATGAGTTCTGTATACTAAAGGAACTCTCACAGAGTTTGGGTGAAGGGAAGGAGGAGGATGTTCCAATAGAAGGAGAGTCATCGAAAGAAGTTGCTCCTCAAGACAAAGATCAGATGCTGTTTTTCCAGGTATAGATTCTTATAAAGTTGTGTGTGAAAATATGTCTGCTCGTTACTAGCACCTTTCCCTATACTGACTGCATGAACACTCGCTGTGTAAAATGTTACATTACACTCAGTAACATTCGTCAGTACCCACCTTTTCAGAAATCAATAACTTCATTTCTTTAGGCTTATAAAATAATCACTGAGACAAGTCAAATGACCTTACCTTATTCACCATGGTGGTATGTGTACCTACTACGGGACTTTAAACTTTTGTACAACTGACATGATAACATTATGTCAGCCATTATAAAAAATATAGTTAAAAACGAAAACCCGACTACTTAAAAGTCTTAAACAAGCGTTCACCTGTTGTCCATAGCATTTTCTTTTGATACTTAGGTAGTCGGAGGCACCCACCCCATATACCTAGGGTACAATTAGTAAAAAAGGCCTCCAACTACCTAAGTATCAAAAGAAAATGCTATGGACAATAGGGGAATGCTTGTTTAAGACTTTTATGTAGACGGGTTTTAGTTTTTAACTATATATTTTTTTACCATACATATATCGATACAATATATGTATATCGATAAATTTTTATACCCGACTACTGGAGGGTTATGATTTTAGCACCCTATGTATGTAGGTATGTATGTATGTAGCCAATTTCTTTGTTCCCACGTAGCGCTGAAACTACTACTTCGATTTCAACAAGTGAGGTATCGATTGATTGGTCTCATTACCCCGATGGTTATAGGCTATATGGTGTCCGATAAAACTGAGGGTCTTAAGAGATAGCCGGGTCTAAATTACACCTGGATACCTTCGATAGTGCGATAAAATTTTGCAAGAGACGACATCTAGTTACAGTTCGAGTCTAATTTAGTTTGATGTGATGAGTGAATGATGACACACCCGTTGCCATGGAGACCTCTTGTTTATTTGTTACCATGGCAACGGCCCATCCCTAGATGACCCGTTGCCATGGTAACAAATAAACAAGAGGTCTCCATGGCAACGGTTGTGTCATCATTCACTCATCACATCAAACTAAATTAGACTCAATCGATACCTCACTTGTTGAAATCGAAGTAGTAGTTTCAGCGCTACGTGGGAACAAAGAAATCGGCTACATACATACATAGGGTGCTAAAATCATAACCCTCCGGTAGTCGGGTAAAAAAATTAAAGACATTAATTTTAGGCAAAACCCTATATCATAAAAAATTACACAGTCATTATAACAAAATGTTGGATTGTATTATGACTGGAACTATGAATTCTATTAATATATTTTATTTTCCAGGATGAATTCAAAGATGAGATTCCTGTGCCCACAACATCTGAAGCTAAACATGAAAGTCTATTTTCTGACAAGGCTGAAAGTGACAAAACTACAGATACACAAAAAATAACTGAAACAAACTTTGTTAATCTTATTGATGATCTAGAAAATACATCTTTAGATCCTGGAATATGTTCTGATCTAGCTGGTTTGAGGATGGACTGTGACATGCCAGCTAATTTTGGGTCTTTTATGCCTTCGCAACTATTGCAAGTAAGTTTTTTGACTTTTGAATGCTTTTGTATAATTTTGTTCTACTTGAGAACTTTGCGAGCGGCATTATTTTGGAAGTACACTTGCTTGCACTTTTTATCTTAAAATTTTTCATCTCCAGAACTTGAACCCTACCCTTCTACAAGGCCCGATCTTGCCCAGCAATGCTCCTGAACCACAGAGCCAGCCCAAACCAGTGCCCAAGAAAGAAGACAAAGCCGCCTGGTTCAAACTCTTTGCCGAACTGGATCCACTGGCTAACCCTGATAGTATCTTGGGCACAAATGAACAGAGCCATGCTGCCTAAAATGCAGAGCCTACTTGAAGTAAATAAAATTAACTTAATTTTACTAACAGGCTTGTTTATGCCAAATGCGTCCAGAGATAATGTACAAAAATCTATGTAAGTTTGTTTTTATTTTATGGTTTTACATTTAATCTAGATTCGATAAACATTGACACCAAAGCTGAAATTGAATCCTTACTTAATTTAAATAAAAATGTAATGTTCACCCACCTAGAATCAGCTCATCAAAAAAATTGCTGCTTTACAATATTGATTTGAATAAACAGTCCTTATGTATCTTTATTGACAAAGAAAATAACAATCAAATAATATAAACAAATTAAACTAGTATTTACAATTGAGCTAACTGCAGACTGTTGCAAACAATCTACAGGTAGCTCAACTGGTCCATATCAATACCAGTTGGAAGTATAGTATAAAGATACATATAATGAATGGCACCTTAAAAGACAAGCCTTCTCAAACTTTTCTGTGTACATTCCACAAAAACTTCGAAAATGTTAAGTTATATTATAACTAAAACATGCTTATACGTAAGTTATTTTACGTCTTGTAATGTTCTGTATAATTGATCATGTAATCCTTATAAATAATGTACAACATTGTGTAAGTTGTAGTGTATATTCATTCATTTAATCATGTTTCATTAAAACTAGTTCTTAAGCACTATAAAATGTCTGGATAAAGTTAAGTCGACTGCGTCGGAATCGGAGCGTGCGCAGCGTACGAGGTGTCGCTGGTATTAACAATAATGCCGATACGTGCGTCTACTGCTTTCGGATTTTGCATCGTCAATATAGGTGTTTTCAATGCGCTCGAGTTTGCGGATGACGTCATCCGCAACAATATGCTCGTAGGGACGAGGATATTGTTACGGATGACGTCATTGCCAGAAATGATCCAGTGGACGCATAACTTATGTAAGTATATATGAATGCTGAATGCTTTTCATTCCAAAATATTATGATTTTACCTATTGAATTCATTAGGTACCTTTTGACACATCATTACCTATAATATTCATTAATTCATTGACTTGTAAAGAAATAATTTTACTCGAAAAGACCCTAGGTATCATAGATCTTTTCTAGGTTTTATTTATGATTTGTTTTTATATTTAAGTTTTTATCCAAGTTTTACATACAATTTTATTCGATTATATAGGTTTACTTAACCAAAGATTTTTAGTTCAAATATTTCTAGTCATTATTTCAGATCATAATCTAATTGTGTCATAGATAAGGCAAAGGTAGATTTATTAGGGCATTATACTTGTCTATGTATTTCGTGTGTATTTTTCTGTACCTATAGATAATAACATAACACAAATAAAATACATACTACTGTGTATTGCTTTGTTTTAATTATGCGCATAATGGATTCTGAACATAATGTTGCAATGGATTGCATAGCATAATATTATCTCAATTATCAATAACCCACTAAAATCTAAAAATTAACAGTGCCATTTATTGGGTGGTAGTGGAGTGGATTCAATTAATTCATTGCATTTGGAGTTTCACACTTTCCAGTTTCTGAGGCGGAGGGTCCGCGAGGTGGCGCCCGCCCGGCGGCGGATATAATCTTTTTAATATTTAAAAGGAAACTGGAGGTATGTAATTGGCACTGAAAGTGTTCGGTGACTCGATTTACGTAGGTCACAAGATATTTTTTTTTGAACCTATCTAGTTATATGGATTGAATCATAAAAACTGCAAACCTTTATGAGAAATTAATTTATTTTGGCGCGTGAGCGGTTCTATGCTTTCCTCCCTCTGTATAAATTTTGAAAGCTCTCAATCTCAACGAATGTTGAAGGTTTGTCAATTTCATTTGTTTGCAATGAATTTGTAGGTACGGCCAATGAGTATACAACTACCGTACGTAAGGTACGGCGGCGGCATGGCGGCCTCCGGGCGATTGATTGTCTTTTCCAGATACAGAGACATCTCGCAAGAAGGTGAAGTTAATTTTCGTTGTTGTCAAAGTCCTTCGCATTCAGACAAATGTAATTTTTTGTTGTTTTGCTTGTATAAACGTACAGGCATTTATGCTTAATGTGCACTGTGGTAGCAGAGAATATTACAATAATAGATAGTAACTACTGTGAGATAGTTACTCCTCAAAGAGAGTTCGAATAATTATAGATTATGTTTAAATACAGATTACAATAATATACAAATAGAATATAATCACACCGATAATAACAAGCATTCGTTTCACGTTACCTTGATGTATTTTTTTTTTAAAGAAGTAGGTTCTTAATTGAATAACTTATGTATATTTCCTTACATTTTGGGTATCAGCCACTAGAAACTTATTTTTTTTACACGGCCTCTAGCAATCTTTGTTATAGTTTTAAAAACGATCTGCCCCTTTTTGCTGTCAGTGCCACTCATGTGCCTGCAAAATTGTCACAGCTCACTCCGCTCGCTATTATTTTACTTATTTTGTTTTCTGTGCGGTGTTGAGCTAATCATCCCACGCGAACACTGCACTTATCCGGGATAAAAAGGGCCTGTGATAATCCACGAAATTTAAATTTATTCTTTTGATCGTGAAGGAGCGTTTCGTAACGAACACACACAACATACAAGCATTTATACTTTTGCCTATCCGTGTCAGAGATTAGAAAAACTGTGTCACAAAAAGCAGCACTTGCTGCCTACCATAGACCAGTTAGTATACTTGCCTACCACGGCTATGTATCATCTGTCATGTGTTGCTATACGGGTTACCATTGTGGGGTAATTCTGTGGAGGTACTCAGAGCCTTTTAAGTTAAAAAAAAGTGTATGCGTGCGGGTGCGGTTTGCGGAGCCTGGTTTCTTGATTAAAGCACTATTTAAAAAAACTTAAGTTCTTCCTTTGCCATGTATGTATAATAAAGAAATCTACATATTCGTTAGACAATACCCACACACAAGAAGTTTTATCTAGGCATACTAGATATAAAAATAAGATAAGCCAAATCACTATTCCAAACTTTTTGACAGAAATTCGTTTTGCATGGCAATTAAGATATTTAATAGGTTACCAAAATAATTTAAGGACTTGCCAATGAAATTGTTTAAAAATAGACTCAATAAATGGTTGCTGGCTCATTGTTTTTATAGCGTGGACGAATATTTTAATTTAAACAGACAAGACATTTGTAATTTAATTTCTAGTAGGTAGGTATATTAATATTTACACACCAGTCCAAACTACTGGTAGTATAACATTGGTACCACTGATACATTGACAGCATTGTAATAATTGACATGTTTTCTGTGAATAAGTTATTCTATTCCATTCTATTAAGCATCTCAGCTTTTTCTATTTTTAGCTTATGTGTGTTATTTTTCTAATAACTATTTACATACCTGATTATATATATTGTCATTATTTCGGACCGAACTCGCGTTCAGTTCGGACAGAGATTTTTTATTTTGACTGCCGGTAACGGCGGCAACACTGGAAGTCTGTAATACTACATGCGTAGGTCAGTATTGTATTCTCTTTGATGCGTAGCATCCCTACCCTAGTAAGTACATCTGTGAATCTGTGAATACCAGTGAATACTACGTTTCTTCCATCGATCGCTCGTGTCTTTTGATATTTTGTCCTTTTGTTTTGAAAGGAAAGCTCGCGTTTATTCAAATATCAATAAAAAATCTATAAATAAGTTGTACATGAACAGTGGTGCTACCAACAATGTTTAGCTCATGTAAGTAAAATATGTTTTAGTTCTTTTGATTATTTACGTAGGTAAATAACCAACGAAGCCTTCAGCCGGCCTCGACGGCCTCTTAAAACCTCGACCTAGACAAGAAAGTGCCGACAAAAGGCCCTTCTGAGTATGTTCGTAATATTTTACATAAATTTTTCTTCACAGTTTTACAGAGTCTTCGTCTGATAGACGAACCTCCTAATAAAGTGCTAGAAGTTCGCTCTGACGCCTATGTCTCAAGGCCGATACAGTACCGAGAAGAATCAATATTATTGTATGGACCGAAGCTACCTGCTGATGGTAAAAGTAACAGCAAAGAAAAATGTTTTGAAATAGTCCTCCACAAGCCGTTTACAGAGAGCTTGCATCAGATGTACAGGTAAGGGTACTATGAGTCATGTAGGTAATTGTTTGACCGATGTAATTAATTCTATCATATTCATCTTGCAAGAAAACTGAGTAGGTAATCTGTTTCAAATGAGAGATATTAGGCTTATTACTCCTATAAATAAATTTGTACTAATGTACCTATGAATTTAGTTGCCTACTTTGTGATTGCTGTAAGTAATTATTATTTCCTTAAGAATGGTTACGATGGAAATCCAGTTTTGTTTGTCAACAACTAGGTCAGGTAAGTAATAATCATTTTGTTATAAGTGCTTGAGGAAACTATGGGTATTAATCATATCTTTTTTTTCAGTTTATTCAGAGCACCAAATGTGGAATCTGGAGAAGAAAAATTTATTGTCTACAAGGAAAGGATTCCTATATTTATTAAGATTACAAAAGAGGTAAGACAATATTAAGGTACACAATAAAAATAAAACCACCCAAGTGTGAGTCGGATTCCATACCATTTCGACTTATTCATTCTCCAAAATACTTATATGCAATACCTTTCATAAAATTTTGTAAGAATGAATGTCAAATACAAGGAAAATTATCAATAAATTCAAAATTTTTCTTTAAAGGTTTATGCTGTGTGGTATGAGGCTTATGCTATGAGACCTTGAGGCTTATGGTATTAAATTACCAAATCCACAAAGTTCTGTACAAAGTTCCATAGATAACACTATCATAAATTCTCTTTACGTCTCTGACTAATTCACCTATGACCTCTGCCTCACATGCTGCATGAATGTTATAATTATTGTATCTTGGCTATTTTTGTTTGTCAGTACCATTATTAGGATAAACTCTAAGACTGCTTTTCCACCAAAGATGTGCTATGCAGCTATGCTGAGATGTTATAGCTAAGTGCTCATATACACGAGCGGCAAAATGCCAATGGCAGAGGCAGCCGTCGACAGTTGACGGTAGCTGTCGACTATCGACAGCAGCCGTCCACGCGTCGATGGCTGCCGTCGGCGCGTGTCGACGGCTACAGTTACCTCTGCCGTTGGCACTTTGCCACTCGTGTATATGAGCACTAAGCTACGAAACTATGTGACTGTTTTCACTGATGCTTAGCTATGTAGCGGGGTGAGTAAGATGTGCTATCAAGATGCTGCGCCGCCGCGAGGTAGGTAATATAAAATAACTTTTTGCTTCCACAATGGCATGTCGGTGACAAACGCGCGCCAACTGTAGGTACTCTGCTCTGCAGCTACACAACTGGCAACCATCCATAGGACGCATCCATATAAAAAACATAGCTTAGTTGAACCTGTCTCCACTAGTGCTAAACCATATGGACCAATGAGTATGATTGGTGGATATCAAACGCATCCATAGCAACGTAGCATATAGCAGAAATACAGAAATACAGATTTATTCATAAAGCCGGTTGTCAATAACTTATTATATATTAGTATACAAGGGGTATACAAGTTTTTAATTAATTCGAATTATACATAGAGTAAATACAGAAATTGTAATTAAATAAAAATGGATAAATTATTAAAAGTCAAACAGTTTACATAGAAAATTTGTTATCATTAGCCTCATTTAGCAGCATTTTAGCAACATAGCATAGCACGTCTCTGGTGGAAAAGTAGCCTAAAGGCAGTGTCCTCTGAAAAATTTTACAATTAGTTGCTTTGTCAAAAAGTTTATACATAAATATAAATTGTGATGACCAATATGGCGCGGCGAGCGAAGGTCCGCCTGCGATGAGAAGGGGACAAATGTTTGTACGATCTGGAAATATCGGTTCCTGGTGTTTTCTATGTATAACAAAAAGCATGTTTATCTTATGTATGTATTGAACTATATGATATTACCTACTATCTAAAAAATGCTGTGGCAATCCACCCCTTCCACTTCAGCCCGTGGATGTCGTAAGAACTAAGGGACTTATCGAAGGAAGGGCCTACATTTGTGTATTTTTAATAATCAACTGTGTGATCATTAATCCTACTGCTGCTACCTTCTTGTGCGCTGGTTTGGCCTTCCAGGTCGCACCACCGAGGCTGGGCATTCAATGTGTTAATCAAATTATTGTTATCTTGACTTGATAATATTATTTTATGTAACGAAATGGTTTAATAACAAATCTGAGATATTGGATGTTTATCCGTTATCTGCTACCCATAACGCAAGCTCTGCTTGCTTTGCGGCTAGATTATTCACTGAATGTCTTGCAATATTCAGTTATTTTTTAAATTTTGATTGCAGTGCACAGTAGCCAGTCTACAAAAGCTATGCGACACGCTAACTGATCATCCGTCATGGAGCATCGCGCACTTAGTGGCTCACTTCGGACTGTTCGAACTTTTCAATCTGGACGAGGTTCAGAAGCATCTGGATGAAGTGGATCCAGCTACGGGCACCACGCCTTTGATGGTTAGTGCATTTGTTTTATCTAAGAAAATAACTATGCCGATATAAAGTTAGCCGAAAATAGAGCTCTATATCGGGGTCCTTCTCGTTATAGTCTAATAATAATAAAAATAGAACGAGAAGGTAAAGATTGAAGTCTCCTTGAGTATCAACACGGTCCACACCTATAGAAATGGTGAAACAAAGCTGTCAATCAACAAAAGTCCTCTTCCTATACTTCAGGGGTTAGAATGTAAGCCAGGGGATACTTTATGCATATATTTAATATCAAATTCGAGATATAAATATATAAATGGGGAACTGAGATGTCCACTACACACAACTCGGATTTCCCATTTAGAATTAAATTGGTATATTCTGCGTCCAGTTTCTCATCGGTCTTTCTTCAATGTATGAACAATAGCAATACTAAGTTATTTTTAAAATTTTGGACATAAACGGTAGGACTGGCCACCAGTTCAATGTCGGTCAGCGAGCTGTGGAAAGAGCTATGCTCGGAGTTTCTCTGAAGGATAGGATTCGTAACGAACACATACGACAGTGAACCAAAACAATCGACATAGCTCAAAGAATTAGCAAGATGAAGTGGCAGTGGGCCGGCCTATCTTGCCATGTACCGACAACCGCTGTAAACGAGCGGGTAAACGTGTTCTTGAGTGGAGACCGCGACTCTGCAAACGTTGTGCCTTCCACCCAGGTGGGATGACGATCTGCGACAGACTGCAGGCAGATACTAGATGCGGCAAGCTGAAGACCGGGTGCTATGGCGCTCATTAAGTGAGGCCTATGTCCAGCAGTGGACTAGTATAGGCTGATGATGATGATGAATACTAAGTTACAAACAAGATTATAGCTTGCTATTCCCAGTAATAGGGTAAAATAGCGTGAGCTATATATATAGGGTATAATATGAGGAAAATGTGATTGATATTTGAAGGAAATATTAAAACTAAACAATGCACTTAGTTTTATTTGTGATCGAATTTATTCAATAAGTATTATATTCCATTTACGTATTTTGTTTCTATATATTTAATCGTGCCAGCCATGCGGATAAATATTTTCTTTACCTCCCTTCTTAATTACAAAACAACACTTACCTACGTTACTTACGTTTCTTAATAAATATAATAAAGTATTGTTTTGACTTTTATTTAATCATAACCTATTTATTTTTTATTTGCAGGTAGCAGTACAGTCATGCAACTCCAAGATGGTGCAAAGTCTAGTCTCCCTGAACTGCTCTCTGGATGTTATAGATAACGACGGAAACTCTGTCTTCCACTACGCCGCTGCTAGTAATAGGGAGATTATCAATGTAAGTATTTCTTTTTTTAATTACAACATTGATTCTTTGGTTCCTCTGATGTGAAAAGACCATTGAGATAGTAAATATACATAAATCGTAGAGCTGCATTGTTTTTCACATCAATTGGTCGAGATCTCAGGAACCCTGCGGTCTATTGAAATCGAACAATAATTTGACTTTTTACGCTTCCTCCTTTTCAAAAAAGTTCTGCTGTCCCGCGTCTATAAATGCGAAATCATATTCCTATCCTACTCACAAAATGGCGCACAATGTGCCCTCTAAAGCCCATCACAGATGTACCTTATATCCGTACACTGGATACCATCTACCTCCCTGCCAAATTTCATTAAGAACCGTTCAGCTGTTTAGGCATGATAGGGTAACAGACGGACAGATAGATGGAGTTACTTTCGAATTAATAATATTAGTAGGGATGAATCATAGCAAGGCAATCGTAGCGGTCGCGGGGAGTCGATGGATGGAGGCGGCTCAGGATCGCTATTTGTGGCGTCGTATGGGGGAGGCCTATGTCCAGTTGTGGACGTGTATGGGCTGATGTGATGATATTTTACTATATATTAGCTACGTCTCTGATGTGCTTTAAGTTGGTTGACTTTACAATTTTCACAGGCGCTTGTAGCAAAATGCACGTCAACCCTAAATGTGTACAACAAGCAAGGCTACACCCCCCTGCACACCGCCTGCCTCGCCGACGCGCCGGACTGCGTGCGCGCACTGATGGTGGCCGGCGCGGACGTCAACCTCACGGCCGCTAAACGGAGTGGGTCACAGCCGGGTTAGTGGACTGGTAGGACGTAGGTCTCTTACAAGCGATCGTTTCTTACTTGGGTTAATTAAGACTTAGCTAGGTTTGAAGGCTCGAGGATGAACAGCAGTGTTTAGTTTATCACGTTGAGTGCCATTGTCTGATTTTGGACAGAGCGTATAGCAGCGATTGCGCGCGTCCAAGTCGCATCACTGAAGTATATCAGTGTACACGTCAATCCATTCACTACCCTGTCTCAAGCCGCTCTGCTTTTCTAAGATTAAAAAGCACCAGTGAAAACGCACTCTCCGCCCCTGAGAGTTTGAGTTGTGAAATCTAATAGCGAAGAGAGTTAACGCAAAAAAAAATACGATTTGTCCCTGTTACTGCCTAAACAAGTCTATTTGTGCTTTAAAGTAAGATGGCATCACAAATGAGCCAATATAAAAAACAGAAACCAACCTTTTCCAACAGGTATAGTCGGCGAGCTTCTAAAAGACAACAATCCGAAACTCTACCAACAAGATATGAAACTAGGCGGCACGCCCCTCCACTGGGCGATATCTAGAGAAGTTGTAGAGGCGTTGGCTGATATGAACTGTGATATCAACGCGACCAACTTCGACGAGAGGACTGCCTTGCATGTTATGGTGCTGAGGGGACGACTCGAGTGTGCTATTGCGCTTTTATTCAGAGGTAATAAGATATATAATTAGACGTTTGTGTCCTAATTCAAAGACTTCACGCTGATCCCGCAACGCATCTCGAATCTCGATACTGAGACAGCTGGACCCACACTGTATCAAGAATGTCTACAGTTAAAACTGTATGTTTTTAGAGTCTTAATTGCCCTAAAAAGAAATTAAATAGGTTTAGTATAGATAAGTGTTAAAAGCACAACAAATAGTATACGATATAATAAATATATAGTATACGATGTAATAAATATACTAAAAGTATACATGAAATCCTGCTGACTGCGTCACTTTCTTTACTTAGAATCGAGTTAAATTATAAAAGTGAACTTATCTCATTTGTCTCTTTCCTCCAGGCGCAGAACATTCCCTACCCGACAAAGACGGCAACACCCCTCTCCACATCGCCGTCAAGCAAACCCACGTGACCATGGTCCAAGCATTGGTGGTGTTTGGAGCAAATCTCGAGGCTAAAGACAAGAACGGCTATACTGCACGGCATTGCGTCCCGGCTGAGATGTCTAATAGCAACTTTGACAAGATTTTGTATGTTTTACATGCGGTTGGTGCTAGGAGGTGAGTTGATTGTTTTAAATAAAAAAAAACAATTCATTTATTAAATCAGACAACATATTAGGTCCATTTTTTGTTAGTGACCTGTCTGTCGGATAGCACAATACATTAAATTTAAAGGAGGTTTAGGACCTTTATTCTATTCTAGAGTCCCGATCAAGCCGTCAGAAACGTGACTTTCTACTTGATCAAGACCCGAATAAAGGCCTTCTTCTGGCTTCATTACATTATTTAAGAGCGTGAACTTCGATTTGTGTATTCCGATAAAATTCACTTAATATTACGTTGCAGTGCACTGATTAGCTAACTGAAGCGAAGAAATGTTTCATACAACACAACATGTCACCATCAGTATTGCCTAGCTATAAAATCGTGCGCGCTAAACACATATGAATTGAATAAAATCACTGAAAAACGCTCGCAAGACCACATCTCAATCGTTCTGCTCATATATTTTTTTATTTAATATTTTCGGTACACCTTCTATTGACCACAATCTCATATCTTATCTAGCTTATCTGAACGTGCCACCTAATTAACATCAAAATAGCTTTTTACCGACGCATTTGACAGCTGTCACTTCATTATTAAACATGGTCACCATTCCCCAGGTGTCCAAGCGAATGGACGAGCTGTCCGCCCAGTTGCGCGGCCCGCGGCGATTACAACGGCGTGCCCCCACCAGCGATGGCCAAGCTACCTTCCCGTGAGATCGTGAATCAGATGCTGGCTGTGGCTGCCATGGAGCAGGCTGCCGATCAAGAGGGGAGTGAGAAGAAAAGACGAGGACGGTTTGTAACTACAACTTGTTCTACATACAGTGTGTCCTACAGACATGGAGGGCAAGTGCCAGAAATATTGAAGAAATAAGTTTTACTCAAAGAAAACATTCTTTTATTTTTAACTATAATACGCGGTCGAAGGCTCGGGCAGCGGCTAGCCCGCGTTTTATCGGGATAAAAATAGCCTATATGTTATTCCAGGTCCCATACCAAATTTCAGCCTAATCGGTTCAGTAGTTTTTGCGTGAAAGAATAACAAATATCCATACATCCATACATCTATACATCCATCCATACAAACTTTCACATTTCGTCGGCCTAATTATCAAAATTCGTAAGTCCATATGGGCAAATTTTACAGGAGGAACAAAAAACCACTTTTTGTATTTATATTGAGATATTTTTATAGAGTCACTGTTGCTTTGAGTTTTAAATGAGTGTAGATTCATATTTTACTAAGAATATTAATGATTTTGCAGGTAGTTTATGAAACAATGGACTTACGAGTTTTTACATTTTTATTCAAGTTGGACTTACGACATATTCTAGGATATACGCAGTTTTACATTTACATTTTTATCAATTTGACTACAATGCAGGTGACTTTAGTTTTATTGATAAATTTTTAATGTAGGGAGTTTAAACAAAAAATAATGCTGTCCGAGAATTTGACCATTCTTTTATTAATTAAATAACCTAGTAAAAACTTATTTCGAAAACCTCTTGTACATACAAATCAAAATCTTTCTCAATAACTATCATCAGTCTCGCCTTACAAATAAAATTACACCTAACAATAATTATTCATTGTTTGAAATAGGTGAATTAAATAAAACTATTAAAATTAAATAAAACCAATCAGATTAATATAGGTATTACAAAAACCTTAGTGTGGTAGGTTGTCAAAACTTTTAAAACCTAAGTGCCTACTTACCACATCGTTAGTTAGGTATGTGGTAAGTCATCATAAAAGTTATGATAATCTTTCTCCATAGTGTGCTTGAGGCTCTGAAGATCCTGATATTTCTCATTTTTAATTTTCAGTCTTGCTGAATAAAGCTGGGGAACAGTATCCCATGGAATAAAAGTGATATTTTTAGTTCTTGTTGGGAGCTCTTTCCAGTCAGTAGCGGAATGTCTTAACTTGAACTCAATTTTTCCATCGGGAGTGTACTTGAGAGCCCTTATGTTTGTGACTATAGGATCACCTGTTCTTTTTCCAGGTCTGATTGATTTGTAGAACTTCAAAGTATGTTCAACATCTTTAAAGAAGTGGTGATAGAGATACTGTACGTCGTAGGGGTTTTTCTTGCAAGCAGTTTTGGCTATGTAAACATAGTCGGCTGGAATATTTATCTTTTTATTTTTTAACGCTCTTTCTATGACCGAGTGCATACTGTCGCACTCCATTTGCGTATGCCCTTTTTCGAGGTACTTCTGTTTGATGGTTACTTTCTTTTCCATACTGTAATTCAGTAAAGCATTCGATAGTACCACATTTCGGTTTTGGTAAGTACAACCGTCACTGTAGATAATAATTTCCTTGTTATGTTGCGTTGTGTTTTGTGTTCTGAACTTTTCGAGAGCTGTCACGATTATAGTCGAAAATTCATTGCTTGTCAGTTTTCCTTCGCATTCGTTCCAAATATAACAGTAGCCCATATTTCTTTTACAATCATAAAGTGTGAAATTATGCACAATGAGTTTGGTCTTATAGTAGAGTGCCGAAACATTCGAACGTGGGCTTAAAAGAACTGATTGTAAATCCATGGTAAGCACTTCGTGTTCCGTGGATATGTCCTTAGCGAGTTCCTTTCTAGCCTCCTCTTTCTTATCACGATGAGTCTTATAGTCAATATCTGTAACATTGCCAGCTTTGTGAGACTCACAAATATCACACAAGTCCTTTTTTGGGCTAAATAAAGCCAAATTAAGTTCTTCAAACATGTTGCAAAAGGTGGTAATGCTTAATGGTTCAAGGTTCTCTCTGACACAGAAATCTTTTCTGTAAGTTTCATAGAGCCGAGATTTAGATGTCCAGATAGGTTCCAGATACAGCTTTGATGAGTCTTTTCGGCAGTAATGTGATTCTAGTTTCGGCAATGAATCAAAAAACTTACGTAACTGGCTTTTAGCTTCAACTTTGGTATTATTTTTCGGTGCATCTTTAGGATCATCTTCATTAATAATCCACTTCTTTATCACCCATTCTCCAACACCTAAACTGTTAAGGAACATAGTCTTGCAGACCCGAAATCGAATCCCCGTGCTATCAGTTAAATATAATTCTACCGAGTTTTTCCGCCTAGATGATATCCCAGCACACCTGTCTCTTTCTTTTTTCTTACAAATCGAAGACATTTTAACATATACCTTCTTTTCCTTCCAACTAATTTTCCAAAACTTTTCAAATATTTTTTGTCTTTCATCTTCTGGTATTTTATCACAGTGCATCTTGGTATCCCCTTTCAAGCTCAATTTGCATTTGCATCTACTTTTCATCTCTCTTGCAGGCTTAGGTTCAATAAAGCTCCATTTATTTTCTATCTTCTTCTTACCTAAATAAGCCTTTCCTTTTTCTCTTTGTTCCTTGTTTTTATTTCTGACCCATTGTTGGGGTTCACTTTTCTTTTGTCTTTTTCTTGGAGGTGGCGACGAAGTAGTGATAGCCTGCTCAACTGCTTCTGATGACGTTAGATCCGAATCGAATAGTATAGAGCTGACGCTATTTGCAGAATCTTGCTGTGTGGATCTTCGGCACATAGATCTATCATTATGAATTATGATATTAACGGGGCAGTCCCTCAATACTTTAGAATTTTTCAACATCGTACTTAACTGAAACAACAAAAAGGCATGCTTAGAGTTCGACAAAATCAAAAATCAAAGTAGGGTTAAATCAATTCAAACTTCTTATCTACATCCCATACCAAAATAACTAATTTTGCTTCGTAATGCAACTTTTTTATAGCTAGATCAAATAAAAACAAGTTACATACTCACCTATTTCTTTATTGTATTTAAATAATCCCATTTATCACAATACTTGTCCAAGAAGTTAACCGACAACGTCACATCCACACCGCGTCCGTGTCCAAGCCGCACTAAACGCGGGAGTTACGAATATTGCACACTACAGAATGGCCTCGTGGAGTTACGTAGTTTTATAAATGTCGAATAACTTTTTAAGCAACTTTCCGCGGGAGATATGAATTCTACCATAGACGCGTTATAAAATTATCCAACAGATGGCATTAAAAAAAAAAAAAAAAAATGGAGTTACGCATTCTGATAATTAGGCCAGCGATTTATAATATTAGTAGGAAAATCAGTAAAACCCCATTCGCAGTACTAAATCGCTTTCCTCGTTTGGTAATAGAACCTACTAAAATCTAACCTCCCGTATTTTTTGGCACCGATTAGTAGAGTCAATTATAAGATAAGGTTCAAAAATGTTCATGGCCAAATAACATAATAAAAAACATATACCCTATGGTGCCGGCGTAACCCCTCCTCCAATTACGAAACACGTAGGATATGATACTCAAGTCGTATACTTGCTGAATACTGGTCGGTAACTCAACGTTCGCACTTAAAAATTACAAAACGCATCATATGTTTAGTGCTTTTTTATGAACGGACGTTATGTCAAGCGATTTCAGTGACGGAGAAGCGCTTGCAGTTTATCTGTCATAGGACACGCGACGCGCGGGCGATTAGCATGGCGGGTCGCGCGCGACTAGTCGCGGATGCGTGCGATACCGGTAGCGTAGTGTGCAACCAACTATACAAAATGTATGTGCGATATTCCGCGGCGATTAGTCTCCGAGACTCGCAAGATAATAGAGTCGCCTGGGTGTATCGTAATGGGAGAAGGGCTTTAGAATTTGCAAGACCCCAACTCAGCACACTGGATTCAGAATCAATTTCGTAATAGGTCACTCAGGGTATCCATCGGGGAGCAGCCCTCCTACAGAACAGATCCACCACGAAACTGCGATCCTTAACCCGCATGCCTAGCGTAGCAGCTTTCTTTTTATACGACAATGAACGTTTACAAATCTGTCCTATCGAGAACAACAGATCATCTTAAAAATAAAAATAAATTGTAAGGTCATTAACATTCCTGATGATTTGTATAATTAATTAATTACCTTATTACTATTACCTTACAGACTACTCTGCCTTGACGGCGGCGGTATCCGCGGCTTGGTGCTCGTCCAAACGTTACTCAGCTTGGAGGAATACATCGGCCGTCCTGTCGTCCAGTGCTTTGATTGGGTCGCCGGGACTAGCACCGGGGGCATACTGGCTTTGGCGTTAGGTAATGTACCGTTTGGTTCGACGACATAAAAATCATAGGCCGACTGTGCAGTTGTCCAGAGGTATAACAAATTGCAGAATTTTCAGGTAGCACCTACTACAATATATTAATTTCAAATTTTTATTTACTGTTTGCTTGTTTGACTGACTTTTAAATAGTCATGTCTAAAGCATTAAGGCTTGAACCGATTCCATTTTTTTGAGTTGTTATTGATTGTAGTTTTTCTGTTCAACATTTTGTATTACTTTACAGACATACTCAAGCGTCTAAATTATTTTATTTTTGGAATTCGAATATTCAATACAATTCAATAGTATTATTGTTGTTGTTTTATATGCTACTTGCTTCTGCTGCAGCATCGCGTTTTTTCGGGTAATAAAGGCATATTGAGTTTTTGTGGTACACTATAATTTTATACTTCGTCGGCTTGATAAAAATCTAAACTATTGTAAGAACTGATATTCTCCGAGTCAACAGGTTCCCATCTCTATTCGTCAAAAGTTACGGTGTTTATGAAATATTCCATTCTGTCATTCAGTCTTCAATCACCTGTCAACAATTAGGGAACTTCATACTCGTGTATGTACCGAACAGAAAATAAGATCGTGGAAGAAGTATAGTAGAGCAACAGATGCTTAATGCACCAGAGCGAATGGTCCGATGAGATTACGACCATCCACTAAAATCTATTCACGATTTAAAATGAAAACAGGCCTTCAAAGGCCCTAGTTGAATTGAAACTAGCTGTAAGGACCCTATACCCAACAGGTGCAACGGATTGAAAGGATGATTTAGGATATTTTTAGAGATAGATAAAATTGTTTATTTTTCTAGACTCTAGAATTAAAATTGTGGGGGGTGAAGGTGGAATTCCCCCCAAATAGGAACACAGAGAAATCTCCCCTGCATCAGGCCGACCCATCTGGTCCACATGCTCGGGGACTTTTGACCAACAGATGATGTTTGGTAGTTGTATATCTGTCAGATGTTGTTGAATAACCGTTGCGCGATCTAGGATTTTGCGAGTGATTGTTTTCTCTTTTTGCTTGTTTCGAAAGTTTTTGAGGGACATATTCATTTAATTTATCTTACGAGTAGCGGCATCTAGCGACATTGCTCTGAAGTCCTTAGCTTAGCTTAGGAGCTTTTTCCAATGGCTCTATTGATGATTACCTTTGTAGTTCGGCGATGTTGGTTGAGAGGTCGCTACAAAAATATTGTTTCGTTTCAGCGTCCGGCAAGAATCTGAGAGATTGCCAGCGACTGTACTTTAGAATGAAGGAGACTGCTTTTGTGGGAATGAGGCCTTACCCATCGGAGCCGCTCGAAACTATACTCAAGGATTGTTTGGGTAAGTTACAAAATTGTATGTCATTAAAAAAACCGACCAAGTGCCAGTCGACTCGCCCACAGAGGGTTCCGTACCATCGTACATAACTATTTCGTAAATCGAACCGTAAAAACGGATTAAAAAAAAATTAAGCCATTATCACGCGGTCACCCGTAGTATTGACCGCGCCCGACGTTGCTTAACTTCGGTGATCGGTACTCAACTTGGTTTGGTCGTTGAACCTCTTAATTATAATAATCTTCAGATGACACGCTTTTTTAATAAATAATTATTATCATTAATATTTCAGGCACTGAAACAGTGATGGCCGACATAGACAATCCTAAACTGATGATCTTGGCAATCCTAGCAGACAGGAAACCTGTGGACCTCCATATATTCAGGAACTACAAGTCTGCGCAAGTCATACTGAACGAACATAATAAGACTAGCAGTTAGTATTTGGTTTACTTAGTTATCTGGTAGAATCTAGAGCTTCAGCTCGCGGCTTTGCACGTGTTTTTTTCCGATATAATAAATAGCCTACGCTTTATTTAAGACACACCAACATCTCTGTAATTTTTTAATAGTTCCACCTGATGTGTTAAGGGCGGCCAACCCGTCTTACTTTTCATACAAACGCTCGTATGTGATTATGGCGCTATAACAGATCTTTCTTTGAAACTTTTAACTAATAGGTAATCTTGTGCACTATATCTAGGTTTCTATCGTAACAATAAATCGAAATTTGGAGAAACAAATTCAGTATAAGCCACCAAAATCAGCGTTTTAGCACAAATTTTACGTGAACTTTGAGCGTCTATAATGTACTCATAAATTGTAAAAGTAAAGAAAATATTAAGATAGAAACCTTGCAAATATAATGGAGTTTCTAAACGACAAAGTTTTATTTGATAAACTTGTAAGGTTTACTGAAAAACACGTATTTCCTGGAACAAGTTTTATGAAATTTTCGCACACTATTCGGTTACTTTCGCACTATTCGCGAAAGTAACCGAATGCCAACCGAGCGCTCAGGCGCTTTCTCTCTCTTTTCGCTTTGCCTCTTTTGCTAACATTGCGCTGGATGAAACAACAAGCTTTTCAATCACGCTCGCGTTGACGATGGTAGGACCGGGAAGGGCCCCCTTAAGTAATTATGGTGGTTTTTGCGGCAACTTAATCTACCTAATCTTTCTTTACAATGTAACTTTTTTATATTAGTAAAATATCAGTCACTCTGGCTTGGCCGTGGGGTTCAGCGCGTAAGAATCGCCCCCTCCCACTGAGCCCGTGGATGTCGTAAGAGTCTACTAAGGGAACGTACCAGAGGAAAGGCAGCAGCTTCCTTCTGTATATTTATAACACCTTTACTGCGAGCACAAGGATTGGTGCTCACTGCGAAGCTTGGTAGTTATGGCAGACGACCCCACCCTCTGTGGGGGATGTAGGTTCAGCTGTGTACGTAATACGTGTGCTAATGAGGATCAGTCACTCACAAGACCTCATGACTCAATTACGTTCAAAGAACTTATTGACTACGGCCAGGCGCACCCGTTCTGTTTAAGGTCCATGTCCTTCTGGTACTATTACTAGCATTTCCTTTTGTTCAGGTCCTCGCGCCGAAGCGGGTGATGCATCAGCCATAGTTTCTCTGCCTGATCCGCCATCTCCTCAAGAACAATTGGTCTGGCAAGCGGCTAGGGCGTCTGGCGCAGCGCCTTCTTATTTACGGGCTTCAGGAAGGTTGGTATAGATTTCACTCAGTCTTTCACTATCCTAGTCGTTTTGGTTTCAACGTAAGCAAGAGTCCCGCGACTCAAAACGTGGCTATCAGCTAAATCGCATGCCTGAGTGTTTCCTGCCTTGAGTGACGGCGCATCTCCTAGGAGAGCGCAATGCGCTCCATTGTGTGAAAAGGATAGGCATAGGATCATAGGAGCGGGACAAAGCATAGGTAGGTTTTTGGAAAGGCGTAAGCGCAATAAACTGGTTCAAGAAACCATAATGAGGGAATAATTTGTAATAATAAACCTACGAATCAAAACATCAAGTAATTTCAATAGACCGCAAGGTTCCTGAGATTCTACTAAAATATGTGCGGAACAGTGCACTTTCTAGATTTCTTTTTAGGGTAGTTTTATTAAAGTATTTTCATTCATCATCATCACCATCAGCCCATACACGTCCACTGCTGGATATAGGCCTCCCCCGTACGACGCCACAAATAGCGGTCCTCAATTTTCATTCATGGAAGCAAAAAATATGTTGAATTTTATGTTATTCGAGTTTTTTACCAAGGGGTTCCCTAGTTTGACAACCATGCCCGTTAGGTTCTATCAAAAATTCTATTCCACTTCCACCACCGAATACGCGTCAGTACAAGACTCTTAATGATTTTTTTAAGATAAATAAAATAGATTCAGGCGTACGTTTGCGGAAGTCCATGGCAAAATAATTGAATGAAAAAAATATTTAGTACCAATTCCGCGTATAACCTACTCTGACTTGGCGTGAGGAGCTCGGAGAGGCGACATCACTGGCTGGACTGGCTTGCGCGAGGAACTAGAAGAGGCAACATCACTGGCTGGACTCTGTCAGTGTAGCTTGGCAATCTCAAAGTCAAGTACGCGGTATTGTTACTAAATATTTTTCATTCTAATATTTTTTATGATTTTTAAATCAATAATTGAGATTATTCTCTACCGCTTCATTATTCTAAAATAAGTTTTCATAAAACATGTAACTTATATCTCCAGGTATTTGGACGGAGGACTAATGGGAAACAACCCGACATTGGACGCGCTGACCGAGTTAGCCGAGCTGAAACTGGCGTACAAAGCAACCGGTCAGCTGGACGACGCTGAGAAAGCCAATTTGAAGGTCGTCGTGTCGTGTGGCACTGGTAAATAGTGTCTTTATAATTTATCAGCCATTACTCTCTGGGTCATGGTCTTATTGTATCTACGACATTTAGGTTCTCAGAATAAGAAACGAACGCAAATCCTGCCACAGTATCAAGAACAACGAAGTGTGACAGTTAAGACCGTGTAATTTTTGCTGTGCTTAACGCTAAAGAAAAATGCCCCTGAACAGTCGTATAAATAAATAATGCCGGACAATACACGCAGCATCATCTAGCCTCATCTGATATAGAATATGTCTAAGGTTCTTAAGGTCAAGTTTCAAGCAACCATGCTCTTAGAAATTAAATTATACACCAACAACTTTTTATAACCATTCTCTTTTTAGGAAACAACCCAGTGCAAAGAGTGAAAGACTTCGACGTATTCAAGCCAGAGAGTCTTTGGGACGCAGCGAGGCTGGCATGGGGCGTGTCGGCCATCGGGAATCTGCTGGTGGATCAGGTATCTTTGGTGCTTTGTTAAGGAACTAGTTCCTGCCCGCGGCTTCGCTCGAGTTGTTTCTATGGAAATGTGCATTAAAAGAAAGAAGAAGGAAATTAATTTATTTTGCCATACATAACATAATACAACACATAACAGTTAGTGGGAAAGTAAGGAAACACGAAGCGTATACATATATGAAGAAAATAGATAGGAACAGTGTTACATAAGGGCCAAAAAGGTCCCTTTCTCAGCATTATGCGGCTACAAGCCGAAGCTAGTAGCGTTTTCAGACAGGTCCTAGTAAGGCATAAGCTAAGGCATATAAATACTAGCCTCACTATTCGCGCGACATATCGATCGATCAATCGGGATCTTACTAAGCGCCCCTTGAGCGTCTCACTTTTCCTCAAATGTGGTAGATCTAGCGAAGCGTTTCCGCAAAAGTCGATACCTAGTTTAACAAATTTAACGTCTACTTCCAGGCGACTCAAGCCGACGGTCGAGTGACAGAGCGCGCCCGTGCCTGGTGCTGCAGCCAAGGGACGCCCTACTTCCGTTTCTCGCCGCACTTGTCGCGTGACATCGCAATGGACGAGCGAGACGACACCAAGCTAGTCACTATGCTGTGGGAGACGCAGGCCTACATGCGACAACACACCGACAAACTGCAAGAGTTAGCTGCTTTGTTGTTGGATTGGTAAGTGTATATCAATGTATGTCGTATCGTCGTATCTAGTTCCGTTTCTCGCCTCACTTATAGTACCATAGCGGTAAGTATCCGTATTTTCCATTTCTGTACCCGAGTGTCGTTATTTTTTAAGTATCGGTATTCGAGCTCAAAGTGTCGATATACTCATAGCGGTTCATGCGGCGCGGCGACGCGCGACGTTGCCAGCTCGCTCGCGAGGGTCGACCCTCCAATGTTCGCGTTCTCCAATCTCTATCTCGCCACATAATACATATTATGTACGTAAATGAGAGTTAATTCTATAACATCGATACTTTACGTAGATAGTATCGGTGTTATAGAGTTAGGGAACCGGTATAAAGTACAGGAACTCGTGCAAAATGTCGATATTTTGCATGAGTTCTGGTACTAATGTTTTTTTTAATGACAGATATAAATTATATCGATACTAAAAAAATATCGGTACTGCGTCGAAGTCAGTCAACAAGTACCTTGAAAATACCGATATTCAAGGCCCTGCTTGCTGCGCGACAAGATGAGAGGTCGATTCTAGCGCCTCGTATACCACAGCTATAAAATGACAGATAAAATATTATATTTTGTTTTATTTGTTTCAGATTACAAAATGACAACACGCAAATCGCACAATTTACATGACTTATTAATGTAAGTAAACATATTATAGAATAATAGATGACGTACGCTTACGTCCACATGAAATTGTGATTCTAAAATATATAGCTTTATTAGCTAGCGGGTCTTGGATTTACTGTTAGTATAGAGTTGGGACTCGGCGATCAAAAATATATAAAAATAAAAAGTTTGGTCGTAGGAGAAATCACTAAATACATTGCAGCCAGTACGAACAATTGTACTAAATTATACATTATTTAATCATAGAGGTTTCTTGAGTTTTCAGTTGAATTTATTATTAGGTATTAGATTACTTAAATTATAACGTGAATTTATTATACAATAAAACAGCCTTGATGACAGATTTACGATACCATATTATATAAGATATAAGGTAACATATTATATTTATACAACAGCACTAGCCAATTAAACAGAAGTTTTATAATATGTCCTTTTTTGTTCAATTTGACACAATTAATTTTGGTTATTTACTTGTATTCATTGTCTCCTTACCTCCCAAATGTTAGTTTTATGCTAATTTATTTTATTGAGGGTACATGGTTATCACAGGATGTTTTTGATTTTTATGAATTGTTATGTTTGAAATTATATTTTGTGTTATTTTAATTAAACTATAATCTGTATTTCCGCATGATTTTGTGTAGATTATCTTGTAATGAGACTGCAATAAGCTCTGACCAAGTATTATGATTATAATTTTGTGTAATGGAATAGCTTTACATTAGTTGCGCCATCATCGTCCGCGTAATATTTATATGAAGGAATATATAATAGTAACATGCGATTCTTACGTACAATCAGCTTTAATTTTTAGAAATATAAATGGATAAAATATTTCGGTGCATAGACTTCCTTTTATTTGAAGTCCCGCTTGCGCAAGGGTTTTTATATTCCTAATCTTATTTATTTTTGACGTACCTATTTGTATCGATTGACATAATTCATCCATTTATTTGTAAAAACGCTCTAACCATATTTAAGCCAGTTAAATGTCCTTGTGCAAGGGGCTTAGTATCGTTTTAATAAATTTATCGGTGACGATGCATTATATTTTCTGGTATAAGCATACTGAGATTCTATTTGATTATCCCCCGGTAATTGAGATCGATCGTTGGGACCTGGGGATCGATTCTGTTAAACCAATCGCTTCACCAACTTTTTTGGTATTATTTGTGGCTATTCTGCGATGCAACCATTGTCATAACGAAGCGATTGGTTTACCAGAATTGAACCCCAATTCGATCGTGTGCTCGCTATGGGATTTCTATACTGGTTACGTTCCTTTGTACCAAACGAACGTTTCCTAGAGGGCAGCTGACCGAAATATTTATGATAGCAAATTTTAATGCAAGGAAACATTCCTTTATTTTAAAAATTAAGTTAAATTGTATGCACAGAATTTTAAAAACTACTGGCCAAATACGATTGTCGAGCCCCCTAAAATCTTAAAAAATAACAGCCTGTATTTTTATGCCGCCGATCGGTAGAATCAATCATAATAATCAAATCTCTCAAATAAACATTGCATATTAAACTAACGGAAAAGTTAATTACTTTAAAAAAAATGTTTCCTTTCAGAAAAAAATTCTATCATGAACATTTCGTATAGCTGACCTTCAAGTAACGTTCGTTTGTACTATCCTGGGTCCATACAAAAACGAAATCGAAGTTTCTGATTCGTTTTCGTGCAAACACTACTCTTATGCAAACAACATAAGAGTTGGTTTCGCTCGAAAACGAATTAGAAACTTCGATTGTCCTTTTCCAAGTAGGCCCCCTGTATACAAGCTTATGTATAGAAAATATTGTGTCCGTCTAGTTAGCAGCCCCGCCATGGAATTTGGTGATTTCAACCATGCCAATAAATAGACCCTAAATAGACCCTCCCGGTGCCATAATTACAATAAATAGTACCCCAGTACTTTAGGATATATTTAGGTGTTTCACTGTGGCTGCTATCTTGACGTCTAGTTAGCAGCCCCGCTGTTTCCGACGAAACCATAGAGAAATATGAATCGTGAACTATGCCAATAAACAGTCTCATAAATACATAAATTACATTACATACAGGTCAAAGCAATTTAATTGCAATAAACGCCATCTAGCGACAATCGTAATGTGAACACTGGTACTCATCTACACTATAAATGAATGTATGTAGATGTTTAGAGCCAAATACCTATTAAACCACAGGGGGTCTATTTATGAGACTTGCAGGAGAACTAGATACCGTAGGGAACAGTTTATTGACATAGTTCACGATTCATATTTCGCTACGGTTTCGTCGGAATCATCGGGGCTGCTAACTAGACGTCAAGATAGCCATAGACAGTGAAACACCTAAATATCTCCTAAAGTACTGGGGCACTATTTATTGTACTTGCACCGGGAGGGTCTATTTAGGGTCTATTTATGGGCATAGTTGAAATCACCAAATTCTATGGCGGGACTGCTAACTAGACGGACACAAAATATCGGCATTAAGAATGAGATTATAATAGTGATTAGTTTTAACTTTCCGAACAAGATTGAGTGGGTTTGATTATAACCCGTAGCTTCTTTAATAATTATGACAGTTGTTTTTAAAACTCAAGCACCATTTCTCCACAACATTTTTTGTTCAATGTTATGTCGCCGATATAAATAAATTGGCATTGTTATAAATTATGCAATTAAATGACAAATATTCGGCAACTTATGTACTTATTACACAAATATAATTAGTTTGTGGTTTTTAGATAACTTGACAATACTGAACAAAAACTAAATTAGTTGCATTTGAAGTATATTTTTTGTTTCCTTAACAATTGTGTTGTGATAACTGTGCTGTGTAAATGTATAATAAATGTTATAAATACATATTTAGTTGTTTTAATATGTACTAGCTAACCCGACAGATGTTTTCCTGTCATTCAACTTCTTACATAAATTTTCTAAGTTTTTTTTTTTTTATTCTAGGAACTTTCTACTAAGTATTACAAAGAATTAAAAAAAAAGATGAATGAAATCAGTAGAGCCGCATTGAAGTTATAGCCGGACTAAGAGAAATATAATTCATTTTTATATATACACTAGCTGACCCGTGCCCACTTCGTTGAGCGGTAAACATTTTTAGTTGTTAAAATATATAGCCTATAACACTCGCAAATGATAAATGGTTTTCAATATGTGAAAGAATTTTCAAAATTGGCTCAGTAGATTCAGAGATTACTCCCTGCAACCTCACAAACCTTAATTATTATTATTAATGTAGTATAGTATAGATTTACATATATCTAGATTTTATTGACTGGACGTCACACAGCTCCACATTTACCTAGGTATAATAAGCGTTTCAAAAGCTTCTGATAATACCTTACCTACTGGAGAATAGGGCACTACACATCTATTGTCCAGTTCTAAAACTGGAAGGAAGAATCACCAGTCGTCCTAAATCGTCACAATTTCTATCTTGGTTCATGGCGTCTCGCAGATCTACATAATTCTCAGCGCGCAGTCTTCTCTCATTTGTTCTGTTCTGATGTATACCAAACACTCCGTTTTAATTTTGGCGTAAGTTATCACCAGAAAACGGTTGAACAAACCTCGAAACCTTTGCAGGTGAGCAATGCGACCTTCTCTTATTGGTAAAATGTATCTAGGCGTAGAATTGCATTGCGGAAACTTTATTAGTATCCAGTCTCGTCAGTTTTCGGATTCACATGTCGAAAATCAAAATTGTATCCGTCTTCGCCACGACAGTAGGTATATAAGCGAGTAGAGACTGAAGAGCATCAAATGCTTGGTGCGTTTCGCTAATGCATTGCAAGCGGTCATCCCGGGTACGCAGCACAATGTCCCGCCTGTCACAGTGCTGATCTACCAGGACGACGGCAACATCATTGGTAGCGAGAGCTTTGTACCAACCGGATGCTGTCCAGTAGGTCGTTTATCGGCACTAATAACAATTTTGAAATCATTTTGTTGGCTTTGGGGTATGCAGTAATGGACTCGTATTTTATGTCCTTCCTCGTAGTATGAACTCAAATCATGCTAAGTATCATTCGAATCCATTCAGCAGCTTTTGCGCTATTTAAGGCCAATTTAGGCCGAGAAACGTCACTTCCATCCCCACTCCCAAGGGAACCCTAACGAATTCCAGGATAAAAAGTATTACATGACCTTCCTCGTAGTATGAACTTAAATCATGCCAAGTTTCATTTGAACACATTCTGTAGTTTCAGCGCTATGCGCAGCTAAGAAATTTTACTTTCATCCCCTCTCCCAAGGAAACCCTATTGAAATCCGGGATGAAAAGTATCTATGCCCTTTCTCGTAATATGAACTTAAACCATGCTAAGTTTCCTTAGAAAACCTTCAGTAGTTTCGGCGCTATGCGTAGCTAAGCAATTTTACTTTCATCACCTCTCCCAAGGGAACTCTATTGAGATCCGAGATAAAAGTATCCTATGTCCGACCTCATACTATGTACTCAAATCCTATCAAGTTTCATTTGAATACATTTAGTAAGTCCGGCGCTACGCGCAGCCAAAAAAATTTACTTTCATCCCCTCTCCCAAGGGAACCCTATTGAAATCCGGGATGAAAGTATACTTTGCCCTTTCTCGTAATATGAACTTAAACCATGCTAAGTTTCATTAAAAAACCTTCAGTAGTTTCGGCGCTATGCGCAGCCAAGCAATTTTACTTTCATCCCCTCTCCCAAGGGAACCCTATTAAAATCCGGGATAAAAAGTATCCTATGTCCTTCCTCGTAGTATGAACTCAAATCCTGTCAAGTTTCATATCAAAACGTTCAGTAGTTTCGGAGCTATGCGCGGCCAAGATACAGACAGACAGACATGATGGAAAAATAAAACATTATTGGCATCAGTATCGATAATAGAGAGCCCTCAAATTTTTTTTTTCTAAATATCTTCAATGTACAGAATTGGACCTGTTACAGTTTTATTATAAGTATAGATTATAATGACATATTTATCTCTGAATTTCTACCTCAGAACGTGAAATAAAACATAGGTACTTGTGAAAAACACGATTAATTTGCAAAGCATTTTATTTTTGATTTATTTATTTTTATATTAAACGTATACTAATCACTAATGGAACTTATACAAAGACTCAATAATATCACATTTCTGATGTGGATATTATCAATCCACGACTAACCTAAAGGTAAATCTATCTACAAACTAAGTACCGACATAAGCCAAATGAATTTAACTAAGTGCCTCAAAATATTTAAAAGTATATTTATTGGAAATAATTTGTCCAAGCACTTTAAGTAATATAAATATGTTAATGTCAAAAAAAAGATATTAAAAGAATTAAATAAATATAACAATTTTGGTAATAAGTACTTTTTCAATTGTGAGATTCTACAAAAAAACAGTCTAACTTTTTAAATTTTAAGTACAGTCGGCGATTAAATGTCTTTTATAATATTTTTGTTAAAATTGTTTCTCGTTATCGTTAGTACATAGTAGGTATTTTATGAATGTTATAAATATATCATTTTCTAAATCCAATTTGAGTTGAGGTACTTTGTTAAATAATTTTATATTTATAGGAACGTAATTCGCTTAAACCTAAAGGAAACTCCACTGAAATAACCAATTAAATTTTCAATCATATGTCATTGGCTTATGTTCGAAGTGGAGCTTCTTAAGAAGACCAGCCCTTGCTAAGTCATAATGATGAACTAAGGCAAAAATAATGAGGCTTAAAAAAAGAGAAACCTCATTTTAAACATATAAATCAGTTAGAAATATTTAGTTGCACAGTAAATATAGTTTCTCTAAATTAAAACTTATAAAAACACAATCTTTTCACATATTGTTTTCTATCTTGGAGATGAACTGAGCAAAACCCTTTAAATACGCAAGACATATTTTTATATACCAAGGGTTGTATAAATATATGTCTTAAGCTATATCAACGGTTGTTACGATTAGAGATGGGAAAGAAAGAACTTAAAGTTCATTTTCTAGTCCAGTATCGCCTTTTTGAATGGTCTAACTAGAAACTGAGGAACGATTAAGATAAAAAAATCTACAAATTTATGATGCAGGTAATAAAAAGGTGCTCAATAATTAATCTCCAGGATATATACAATTACTCTCTCTAAACAGAACGATATAAATAGTTAACAAGTCTTTTCCGATTGTATAAGTAAGCAATTTGATATTTTTCAGCCAATACGACAATAGGTATAGTTACTAAATAATTTTACGAACACATTAACGGAATAGACATATTTAACAATCAATACGATAGTTTAATATGATGTCAAATAATAAAATAAAATTTAAATATTTTTGGATCTCGACACAGTTATTTTGGTAACGCTCATTAAATATAACTTAAAAATCAGTACACTTTGGTACACTACTTTTATAAATGCTCTCGTACATTTTTCGAGACAATTTTACACGCAAAGTAACATTTTGGCACTGTTTTACAAATTTGTGTTAGCGAAAAATTAGGCAAGCTAAAATTGCCATGATCCGGTTCTTATTAAATTAAAAGCACTTTTAAATTAAATCGAATAAAGTTCTTATTGCTCTGTAATTTTAAAGGCACGTGGTGAAACTACAATGTAAGAACCACAGCATGAAACTTTTGCGAGTGTTCCTAAGGTTTACGTAAACGATATATCCATAACTCAACATAAATAAACGATCCATTTCGCTAAAGGATTTAGCGATACACAGCCCTGCGACCCCATTGTACTGATCCCCCTTATTTACTGAACATTCACAATGTTACATTTTCAATGTATCGAACATAGCGAGTTTTTACTCTATGGTATCGAAGTTTATGCTTTCTAAAGCCTGTCCCAGACAGACGCAGTTGCGGAATGTTGGTACTATTTGAGAAATAGTTATGATTGCTGTATTGTCAAATTGTACTGGTCGCCACCGCAGGCCGCGTCTGTCTGAGAGCGGCTTTATACTGTGAATGTTCAGCCCATAAGCACTTTGTACATGGTAGTCTTCTTACCAAATATCACAATAAGTAAACCTTTTTGTACATTTTACGAAGGAGTTTGGATTGATTTAATTTCTGTGCCACATGGCTAAAGTTATCGCTCTTATAATAATTGAGTCATGACGAAATTTGGTCGATAGTTATTTGTTTTATCGATGATTTCGAAACACGAAACTTCTACGGAGTTCTTGTTATCTTTGCTGATTTTACCAGTAATCTTGTTTGTTATCCTATTATTAGATAATCCTTAAATAAGTGACATTGTTCACCTGATATCAATTTTATACCTCAATATGTACCGTCTATATCGACAAATTATTTATTACAGAAATTGTTGTTCAAAAATCCATATTCCTTAGTAAAATGTACCAGGGATATTTTGCCGAATTATTATTGTACCTAAGTACATTTCGTAGGTGGATTTGTTTTAATTAAAACCGTATTACTACGATTTAATGTTCTCTTTTGCAATTGATCATTTAAAGTCGCAAGCTGACCATCTGAGGATAGCTAACACAAGTGGTCACCACCCGCCACTGAACCTCTGCAATTCTGGATTAAAATGTATAAAAAGAGCTTCAGAGAGATCCAAATATCAACTGGGTGTTATGTCATGTTATGAACACTTATATTTTACGCTCAGCGCCCCTCTTGCAAAACCTAAATGGTCCGAGCAAATCCACCTCCATTACAATTATATTTAATGACCGTTCAGTAATCATCGGGGTATTCCATATTAGATATCAGATTCTTTTTCTCTTCTTTCCCCGGCTTAGAATCCAGCAGTGTTGGTCGTATTGTCGATCTGGGCTCGAAACAAGGCTGGAACAAGAGTTAAAAAATGAATTTTTTCCTAGATAAATAATAGATTCAGGCGTTACTTTGCGGAAATCCATTGCATAATATTAGAATGAAAAAATATTTAGTAACAATTCCGCGTACAACCTTCTCTGATAGTATTCATCAAAGGGGTTTTGCGGGCAATGCTTCACTTGGCGCGAGGAGCTCGGAGAGGCAACATCACTGGCGGGACTCTGTCGGTGTTGCTGTGCTGACCAATCTCAATCTCAAGGTCGAGTATTGTGGTGTCCTGAAGATGTCTCGTGGAGAGACGAAACTAGTAGACAATTTACTTTGATGAATACTTTCAGAGGTTATACGCGGAATTGTTACTAAATATTTTTTCATTCTAATATTATACTTTTTTCTATACGTTCGGTACAGTACCTAAGTAAAAACTGTAGGCGTAGTAAAGCCTGTACATTGGACGGCTTAGACAGTATTTTCTAGGCTGATAGATTATTGCGGCTTTATGCTTAAGCTCCTGGTCAGCACGGCAATAGAGAGAGCCTTGGAACAAGGCAGGTATCGGCTCTATTCAAGTGTAGACGCAGCGTAATAAAATAGTTTTTCGTAATGCCGATTTCCAACATACAACGGTATGTGTATGTCCATAATTTTTGAAGCCGTATTTCCAAGCATACAGAAGCCTGCAATCTGTGCTGAATTGCACATAAACTTTACTATCAACTTAGGTTGGTACTTGAAGTTTCTAAATATTTGTTAGTTCTAAATGAAAACTTGTTATAATCTTTGTAACGTACAATATATAAATTTACCATAACCAATGTGCTGTTTATTAACCTTTACCAACACCTGATCAACGAGCTAGGTTATACATATATCTATATGGCATTGTTTAAGTAAATTATCTAAAGAGCCTTAGAACTAATGAATAGGTTCTTATTGACTCGCTATGATGTAGATAAGTATTATTATGCGATTATAATGGCATTTGTTCTATTTATTATTGCATATCAATAAGTTGTTAGTTTTACATTATCTTTATCGGTCTTGAACGATCAAGGTTTGCTTCCTATTTCGAAATACTTGAATGCTTAGAATTTTTATGACTATAATGGTCTTGGAAACTCCCTATACATTGAAATCACTTCAACACTTTTAATATAGGTAGGTACTTTTTAATTACTATTATTTTTCTTTAGTCTTTCAATACAAAAAAAAAGCGTTCGTGTGTAGGAAAAGCCTTTTGATAATGAGGATTCAAAACGATAGACTTTCTGAGTTATTGAAATTTTAAACTGTGGCGAAATGATTAATATGGTCAAGGAGAAACCTTAAAATTAAATAATCATGATATTACATATTAACTTCTCTCAAAATCCTTGAAGAAGAAGGGTTTTTTATTGGTAATGGTAAAGCGTTTTACCACCGTCATACTGGAGAAAGTGAAGATGTGGCCTAAGATAGAGAAGATGGAGCTTGATATAAAATTCAGTATTCAGATATCTTTCCGAGACGTAAATTTTCTTATTTCATTTGATGTCATATAATTTTGACCAATAATGAATAAAATGTTTATCTGTCTAGTAATTTGATCTATATAAATAAAAAGGGATTATTCCGCTAATCCCCCGAAGCCGTCCCCCCCCCCCCGGGATTTGCGGAATTTTTACCGCTCCCCCAAATGAAATCGAGCCATCGCGTGGGGGATTTCCGGAAAACAGATACCGGAAATACCCCTCATACTCGTAGCTCGAGCAAAAGTAAACTAGCTGCTGGTTTAGTAGCGCCCCGTTTAACTCTACAGATAATTCCTTACTTAGGTACCACAAAGTTTTGTAAGCTTCGCGCCTGTAAATTATAAACACATTCTTACTCGTATGTTAGAATTACACTTGCAAATCGATGTCGATTTGTACAGCACAATCTAAAGTTAACAATACTTCGTCTTACTTTAGGTACCTGAACTATAGGTTACGTGATACTTATGTTCTCATCTCGCAAAACGATCCAAATTATTACAAAACTGTCTGCTTTGATTTACAGCTATAATAATGGTTAGTTAGAGTCGACAATAAAAACTGAGGCAGAAGAGTTTTTCATAATTATTTCAAAGAAAGTCTTGAATAAAATAAGGTTACGATGTTGACAACTCGTTATATTTGTAAGTTAACGAAGTCGACGAGTTGGTATAATTAGAAAATGCTGTACAAAACAATCACAACTATCTACTTCAATCATGGCATCTAGATAACACTCTATCTGAGGCGCCGGTGTTAGTCGCGGTGCACCCTATACATGCAGGGCAGGCGAAAGAACAAAATGTGGAACCTTGTGAACTGCTCGACCCAAGCTTTAACGTTGATTGCTTGTCAAAGCATCGTCCTGCGTGGAAAGGTTATAAGGCATATTTCAGAATGGTTTAAAAAAAAAATAAAGGCCGATTTTCAATCATCAGATAAAAGTAGCGAGAAATGTGTGGAAATTTTATTGATGTGTGATTTTTGTGTCTAAAAAGAGAATTCTAGGATTGTTTGTGTCTAAGCAAATGTATTTTTTACCTGATGACTGAAATTGATAAATTAAAATTAAATTAAAGATACGAGTAGGTTGTGCAGGACAGAAAGCATATACAAACAATCAGTATCTTATTTAATATATTATGTTCAACAACATTCAGAAATTGTATCTGTTCATCTTTTTATGATCTAAATAATCGGTATTTAGTTTTGTGCAATATTATGTCCAAACAAACTTGCAATAGTAAAAAAATGCAAACACGACTAAGTGCCCGTGCGAAAATAACAAAATCCATGCATTTCTTACAATTACACCACATCACACTATTGTACCTGGCTGACATGGGAATCATGATCCAACCAAAGACATTACTACTGATCCAACCATGATGAGAATTGTAACAGATATTTTTAATTCGTTTACAGAATTTTCGACAAATTCCTGCCCTCTATCATAAATACCATAAATACGAGGTTATATCTTTTTTAAGATCATATTTTATTAGGTTCAACCAGCCTACTAACTCTATGGATTATCCTACTAAAATTATAAATGTTAAAGTTGTGAGTATGGATGTTTGTTCCTCTTTCACGCAAAAACTACTGAACTGATTGGGCTGAAATTTGGTATGGGTATAGTTTGGGACCTGGAATAACATATAGGCTATTTTTATCCCGATAAAACGCGGGCGAAGGTGTAGATACCAGCAAGTATTTTATAAATATCAACGCAATAGTGTTAATTCAGATGTCAAAACTAAACTAATTTGACAGCACAAAAAATTATGCTGTTCTTTTTATTTCGATCGTTATGAAAAGGACGGCAACATTTTTAGTCCTTATAAGTTACGTTTAGTTTTGGCGAGATCTGAATTGACATTAATAACAGGAAAAAAATACAAATGCCCAATTTTTTTATACGACGCATAAATTATTGAATTTGCAAAATTAGCTTTGTAATTTTTCTAATCTACGGTGTACGTGCAGGCCGAAAATTTATCTATTTTCAACAGGTTAGGTCACTCACCGTTTCGCAGATATTCATGTTACAGCAGTTCTCTATAGTGATCTCGCACTGGTCCGGTCGCGCTGTCATGGGTGTAACGTTTTTGTTCACGATGATACGCTTCTTTATTCTGTAACAAATAGGACCTATATTCAATAAATTGTTAACCACAGAAAATTGCACAGAATGATAATAAAATCCTTTCTTTAGGTTATTTCCCCAAATTAAACTTTTTGTACAAAGATTTGTATATTTTTTGCATACAAAGGGGTAGGAAAACTTAAGGAATATTGGTGATTTTGATTTGAGATTGGTGAAAATATTTAATGACATTGGTATCATCGAAGCAAAGCTCGAAACTATTTTTGTTTTTGGAAGCTGTTATTCATAATTTTATTGATCTCTCCTCGTTTTCGACTTCAAATTAAATATTTTTTGCTACACATGTGAGATTGTGCGTTGTTGAAGTTTTGTTTTAGTTTTTATTGATAACCTGGCGGTTACCTTGTTGTTTTCTGTTATTGTTATAAGTATTTGTTAAGTTTTCATTTATTCAATTCAAATGTCTTTGTTGACATAAAATATCTTGAATTCTAAATAAAATTTAGAATTCAAGATATTTTAAATAAAAGTATAGGTAACTGTCTCAATTTCTGCGTCATATTTTTTCGCGTAAGGTTTGCATGCTAAAGTTTAGAGAAAATAATTCATGTCATCATCATCATATCAGCCCATACACGTCCACTGCTGGACATAGGCATCCCCCTAATTCATGTAATATTTTATATTTTAACACCGTTAATACCTAAGCCTAGCAGAGTAGCAAGACCTGTCACGAAGATTGTTAAAGGAACAATATGATCCAATGACAACTTCCTCTACGCAGAACTGAACAATTGAATCCTACAAACTACAAAGTACTAACTTTACTTTATGTCAAGTACTTTCCCATGCCTTGACTGATTATACCTTGCTACTTAGGTACAGTCAGCGTCAAATTGATATGAGCATCTAGAGTAGTCAAAATGGTCTGGCATAAAAGCAATTTGATATACACAGTTCGAATCATCATTTGTTGTAAGCACCCAAGGTGTTCAAACTATTTTACTAATTGTTTCATATTTATATGAGCAGTCAGGGTGTTCAAAATTATCTTGGCAAACAAAGCTCTCAAAGGTAGTATGCAAACTCTTTTGAGTCAATAGTTTTGAAGGTACATTTACTGCATAGATTACTTAGAGAGCTTTGTTCATAGTTATCTGAACATAAAAGCATATCAAATTTCTTTTATGTTTTTCAGATCATTTTGACTACTCTAGATGCTCATATCAATTTGACGCTGACTGTACTACATAAAGTACACTGCAAAGTCAAGGTGGAATGTTCACTTGTATGTTAATGTGTAGTAGATAAATCGCGTGACCGACTGACAATAATTGACCTATTTAAGAAGCTCCTTTCCTTTTCTACTATGGTATCTGTGTAGAGCACTCAGGGATCTGATCACGAGGTTGAAGATCACGCGAAATTGTTTTCTCTGATCAGGTTATCCCCTAGGTCGATTTTTCCTTCAGCATCATCAGCCAAAAGACGTCTACTGCAGAACCTAGGCCTCCAAAGATCCCCACAATAACCGTCTCGTACGCTACTGGTATCGTAAGAAAACGACGCCCGGCATTCTTGACCTCTGGATCCAGAGGTTTCCCGGACCTTGTACAAGTCATCGGTCCACCTTATTCTAACTTATACTTTTAGGTATTCTTTCCCCTTACCTTGGCCTTTTCTTCAACTGTAGAATCTTCGTAAAGAGTACCACACATAACAAGACTAGTAAGCCGCAAATGATGCCCAGGACCATTATAATAGGGTCTCGAATCGCGTCCCAGCCTTCGTTACAACTTGTTGGTAGGACAAATTCGTCAGTTATGTGCTCAGACGAGTACATCGATACCTTTGTGAGATTTGATGTGCAACTGGAAATAAAGAGCTTGATTATATTAACATTTTAAGGCACATATCAATAGAGATGCAGTGTTTCCTTGTATGTTAGAACTCTATTTTCAAGTTGCATAAACACCAATATTATTCATCATGTTCAATGAAGCTCTTCAATCGCAAAGCCACTATTAGAACATGGTCTAGATACATTAAAACTTAAATGAATAGCATGGTTATGAGCATAACTTACTTGCAAACTGTAGGCGCTATCGTCGGGACGGCAACTGTTGTAGATGTTGTTGTAGACGTTTTCCTCTCAATCACTCTTTCTGTTGTAGTAGTAAACAACTTCTCAGACTCACACCTCGCTCCTTCAAAATCTGTGGTACAACTGCACATAGGTTTGTGCTCCTTGTTTAGCGAACAAACACCGTTGTTTAGGCAATGCCCATGGCAGGCGTTTACTTCACATCTTTCTCCGTGGAAGCCTTCTGTACAACTGAAAATTGATGGAAACCTTAGTTAGGAGTTGCAACCAAAAGAGCTTATTTGGGATTTCAACACAAAGTTATGCTTAAAACAGCTGCTCTTCTTGTTATGCTATTGCATACCTGCATGATGGTTGCCCTAGATCGTTGACGCTGCAGTCGCCTTGGAGGCAGAAATTCTGACAGACTGACATCTCGCATCTGTCTCCGGTGTAGCCTGGCGAGCACTTGCACTCCAACTTATTCTTCACTTTAAGCCCATGGACGCAGAACAGACCCATTTCAGGCGGCACGCTGAACGAGTCGTTGACCCTCGTCTGTGACAGGCTCCTGAGCGACTCACACTCGGGGATGCCCTCGGTCTGATCCTGAATGAGGTAGTTAGCAACGATTCCAAAAGGATCATTCTGAAATTCCGTCGGCACATACGTCGTAGGTTCCATGGAGAATGGAGGGTCTTTCGGCAGCTGCCAAACCTTTTTGAAAGCCAAATCCAACCAGTACAAGCTGTCTTTGGACACAGTAAGCGACTTCGGCCAGTGCTGCGTTCCAATGTATAATGTCGACCTACTACTTCCGTTCATATCGGACCCCTCAACTGAGAAGTGGATTCCTTCTTTATCATCCATCCAGTAAATCCGTTTGGTGCGCTGATCGATCGTTAAACTCACTGGCCTATAGATGTTTGAGCTGACGATTACTGTTCTATCTGTTCCGTTGAATCGTGCTCTTTCTATTGTGGGCTTAGTTGTGTTTGTGTTGGTCCAATAAACGTAGCTGCAATTTAAATGCCATATATGTAATTATCTGACAGGACTCAAGTTTCAGTTTGTGTTATTGATAGATAAATATGATAAAACTTACCCTCTACAACTATCAACAGCGATTCCTGCAGGAATCTCATCATCCATTTTAAGCCAAAGGTTTCCATAGGGAGAGTTCTTTGACCCATGCTTCAAATACATTGAGTAAATGCTTTTCGTCTGAGTGTCAGTCCAGAAAAGAAGACTATTCACAGGATCGAAGGCTATCGAATGAATGTTTTCCGATACCCTTTTCCTGACTAAGGACTGGTATTTCTTCGTGGCTAGATGGAAGCTGAAGATTGACGCGTTGTCGTTCTGTCGGTCGACGAAGAGAAGCATGTTGTGGACGGCATCGTACGCTAGAGCTGTCAGATCCGTGAACTGTGAGCTTTCATTGTGAACGTTCGTTCCGTTTTCGTAGAACTTCAGTTGGCCCCCTGTGGTTATTGCTATGTCTGTAACAAAAGAAACGGGGTCAGTTAAAGGCAAGGTCTCAAAAAAAGCGGCTCGTTGTTATTTTCACTTCGGAGTCGTGCTCTTACTAAATTGGCTATCATTATCATCTTCAAACTTCCATAAAACCGTGTTTACTGAGCGTCATAGGTAAGTAATAAATTTATCATTGTACAAATATAGGTACATACTACTTTATAGTACCTATCAGAATCAGAATCAATAACTTTATTTCTTTAGGCTTACAAAATAAGCACTTAGACAATCATTATTAATCTTATGTCTAATCATTATTAATCTTATAATCTAGTATATATTATATTTTGCACAGAACCGGCCTGAAAATCTGCATTTAGTCCGTTACATCACGATTAGGTAGGTATATAATATAGCGTAAGTGCCAAAACGATTTTTACAACGTATACTTTGGCATGTATTACGTTTTCGTTGTCTTCAGAATGCTATGCATCCTATGTCATTGTGTGGGTAAGGTCGATTATTTTGCATTATATAACACAATACAACTGATATTTTAAGCATATATTTTTCACTTCTCTTGCTCAAAAAGTGTATAATAATAGTGTAGCTTAGCGGGCCTAAAACTCGAGTTTAATACCTAGGGCTAAAAAGTATTTTTTCTTTTTAATTTTTGTCTAAGATCATCAGCCCGTACAAATCATTCGTTCTCTTACATAAACTCGACTTCTTGGTGCTCCGTGAATCTTTTTTTTTTTAAAATAGTACCGTCTTGGTGATGTTTTATGAAGGTTGATTCTTCCCTTCACGGTAGAATGCGAACTGTTTCGTTGCGGGTTAAATAGAGATTTAAAAAAAAAGATGGTATTGGCGCTAAATCTCTAGAATTTTCTTCATTCCAAATCACAAACTTTTACGTTTAACTTCCTGACTTTTACTTCCAAATTGTGAACGTGAAAATTGTCATCAAGTGATAGTGAAGATGCTAATATGCAAATGGAAGAAAAGGGCAAAGAAATAATTATGAATCTGTTGCCGACAAAATCACGTGGAATATATTTAAAGACTTACGAAAATTTTATGAAATGGAGTGATGAGAAACGTGTGGATTCTTTTACAGAAGGGGTTTTTCTCACTTATTTTGATGAATTATCGAAAAAATTCAAATCGTCGACTCTTTGGAGCACATATTCAATGTTAAGAATGACCTTACAAACGAAACACGACGTCGATATTATAAAATATGTAAATTTAACGGCTTTACTGAAGAAATTGTCCACTGAATACAAGGCAAAAAAATCTAAAGTCTTGACGACACAAGAAATCGAAACATTTTTAAACTCCAAATAAACAATACTTGGCAACAAAGGTACCTACTTATGTACTCTACTCAAACAAAATAAATAGATACCTACCTACATACCTAAATTATGTACCTAGGTTATTACGATTATTAACACACTTATTTTTTTGTTCAACAGGTTGCTTTAATTTATGGTATCAGCGGTGCATGCAGAGGAATAGAGCTTGCCAATATAACGCTAGAAGACGTAGAAACGGATACAAACCTACCAGCTGTGAGTCTGCCGAACACGAAAACAAACAAAGAGCGTAAATTTGTCATCAGTAGAGAATACCTTCATATAGTTAAAGCCTATCAGGAGTGACGATTTTTTCTAAATTATCAAAATGGTAAATGCACAAGGCAAGTCATAGGCAAAAATAAATTTGGTAACATGCCTAAAGATATTGCCACTTATCTAAATTTACCAAATCCGGAACTCTACACGGGCCATTGTTTCCGCAGAACATCCGCGACTCTGTTGGCAGACTCTGGTGCGAATATAACGACATTAAAACGGCACGGTGGATGGAGGTCCGATCAAGTGGCTGAAGGTTATATAGAGGACTCTATACAAAACAAGTATCACGTCACGCAGCGGATTACGGAAGGAATCAATATTCTACCAAACATTACAGAACCCCAAGCATCTACATCGCGGGATTGGATGAATATGTCAACTCAGCTGAAGCCGCACTCAGATCTTAATAATGCAGGAAACTCGAGCATGAGTCGAGTCTCTCCAACTTTTACTCCACAACAATCAACTCAAAATATTATCACATCCCAATCACAGAGAACCGATTTTTTACTTTTTTACTCGAATAATAAGTACCTTCAAACTTATATTATACCAAAAATAACTTAAATTAAATGTGCCAGCCTCTACTATCTCTGTAACACGTATCGATCTCTGTAGTTGTTCTGAGTGTCGTCATTGATTAGCAGCATGAACACTGAATGTTTGTTACCGAGAGATCTTGACATTATCTATACCTAAGTATTGTACATAAAGAATGTCGCCTTTCAATGATAACTGTGGGGGAGTTTGTCTTCTATCAGTCATTTTGAGAACAGATAGGTAGTGTTGTGAATGACGCCTTTCAATGATAACTGTGGGGGAGTTTGTCTTCTATCAGTCATTTGGAGAACAGGTAGGTAGTGTTGTACAGAGATTCTTAGACACTATTGTCATCAGCTCCATAGTCCTTTTCTGTCATGTACCGAGGTACCTACCTCACTAGCTAGTTTTCAGATTTGTTTCATCAATTTTCATTCAAAAATGTAGCCTCCTTATCCTGCCACATGATCCATTATTGCAAACTCTGTATAACTACACTTATACAAAATTGCAGCGCACAATGATTGTTATATATTTGGATCAACATCATCATTAGGCCACCCCCAAACGACGCGTCGTTTGAGGGAGGCCTATGTTCAGCAGTGGACGTGTACGGGCTGATGATGATAATGATCCAAATATATAACAATCATTGTGCGCTGCAATTTTGTATAAGCGACGCCACGAATAGCGGTCCTGAGCCGTCTCCATCCAACGACTCCCTGCGACCGCTACTATGTCGTCAGTCCATCGAATATATATTTGGATAGAGGACTATTATACAAATAAAAATGTTCCATAACATAATGTCCGAAAGTATCAGGTTTTACAGATGAAAATAGCTATTGTTCTAATATAATTTTTTTTCATGTCTGAATAGCTCAGAAACCCGTCGCTTTAGGAAATTGTGTTATGGGACATTTTTATTTGTATAAGTGTCCTCTAATTTATTATTTTATTGTTACTTAATCATGAGCTTTTTGTTTCTCAAATAAATAAAAATAAAATCTTCAAACCCCATGCCAAATTGTGTTATATCTTCATCCGACTTTGAAATAGCATGCTGTACTGATTCCGTTCTGTTTGTCTGAGTTCAGGAGCATTGGCCGCGTTTTAAGTATTTGGTGAAAAGCTTCCTTAACCTTATTTAGAACCGGTATTTATTGACTCATGAAGGAATGAGAAACACGAACCTGTGTTGCTTATGTACGTTAGTATTCGTACTTTGGTCTAAGACCTAAGATACGGGCCCCTGTTATGTAATCTTTCATATCATATCCTCATACTTTGCAACTACATAATTTCATAATAGATAGTGTATCAATTATTGATTGATACTAAATGTCAGATCAGTAGCACCTAGTTGTGTTGCACTAAGAATTTTGCCTCCGCCGCCTCGTTGAGAAGACTTCGGAATTTTCTAACTATTGCTACTAAAATTGTGCTCGCTCAATCTTTAATGCTTCCTATCCTTGACTATGCAGACGTCTGCTACCTTGACCTCACTGAAGATCAGCTGAATAAACTTGAACGACTCCAAAACGTCTGTATACGGTTTGTTTTTGGACTTCGCAAATATGATCATATTTCGGAGTTCCGGACAAAACTCAAGTGGCTTCCTGTTCATCTTCGCCGGGATTCTCATATACTTTCTCTTCTTTAACATACTCTTCAACCCTCTCACTCCAGTATATTTAAAGGAGCGTTTTGAGTTTCTCCACTGTTCCCATCCCCATCCTTCTCGTATCCTTCGCTCCTCAGAAAACTTGGAATTAAACATGCCTCTCCACCGAACCAGTTTCTATAGCAAATCCTTTTCCATCCAGGCCATAAAGTTGTGGAACGCACTACCTGAGTCCATTAGGAAAGCTGGATCTCTACCTGTTTTTAAAGCTCGCGTCAAAGATTTTTATCTGTCAGAAAAGTAAATATTGGTACCTATCTATCTTGCTCTTGGTATTTATTTATTACATATACATAATATATTTTCTACTTTATGTATATTATAGTATAATTTTATTTTATGTATTAAAGTTGTAAACACCCTTGCCTTTCTTAAATTGTTAATTTTCTATCCATCCAAAGGTTGCCTGGAAGATATCGCTTCTGAGCGATAAGGCCGCCCATTGTACCTGTTTATGTTTATATCTTTGTGTTTTATTTATCTTTGTGGTGTACAATAAAGAGTTTTGTAATTGTAATTGTTAAACATTTTCAACTCGGATAACTCAAAGCCTAAAATCGTAACGGTTTTCGTAAGTCTTAGTGCAACAATTGGTCGAGGTCTGTGTTATTTATCTTATATTTTGTATTTAATTTTATGTAAGCCTATCCCTCTTAAGAAGGCTACGAACCTCTCCCAAACGGAAACGGATCGTCCCATGCGGATTAGTTGTTGTTTCACGTGGAATGAAATGGGGCGCGCTATTAGTGAGAAAGAGCGTCTAACCATCAAATACGAAGCTGTCATGTGGATGTGTGCATATGCTCGGTGTCGACGCCATTTTTTGATATTTTTTCGTACTTTCCGATCAGTTTTGAATAAACGATTGATTTCAGAAATATTTTTGATTATTAATAATGTTGAATAAGTATATTTAGGATGTTTGCAACGCGACCGATTTTCGAATAAAGGTGTCTATCATGCAAAAACGATTTGGCTCTCATTTAAAGATCATTATATTTTTTGAAAAACTAAATCGCTACAAACATAGCTATTTTTATCCGATTACGTATGGAAAATTTCAATAAGATCGGGGACATAGTTTCCAAATGAAGCGGAAACTACGTTTGTATGGGGGCTACGGATAAGACTATCCGTTCCGTTCTTAAGTTTTAGTTATTGATTTAGTTCTCAGTTATGTTTTTCTGAGCTATATTACAACGCCCTTTAGGTTTAGTACCTAATCTGTAATGTTAGCCTATTGTTTTTAGGGTTCCGTTATAGGATCACTTTGTTGTCCGTCTGTCAACTCTCTTTTCTCAGAAACGCGACCTATCGAGTTGAAATTAACATCAAATACTCAGATCCGTAACCTCTTGGAGCAGTGATATAAATCAAACTTCTAAGTCAACGCAATCAAAAGTTACAGCCGTTAATGCCAATTTTTTTGGAATTACCGAGGGAATTAAACGCACACAAAACCTATAGGGTACTTCCTGTTGACCTAGAATCATGAAATTTGGCAAGAAACAAGGTCTTATAATTATGGAACCCTTGGTGCGCGAGTCTAACTCGCACTTGGCGTTTTTTTTTTCATTAGCCTGATACATTTCACTGCTGGACAAATGCCTCCCTCCCTACATACATATTTTGTGTTTGATAAACTGATTGCAAAAATTGAAAAGAAAACATACATTCCTTTAAGTTCAGAATTTTCTCTCGCACAACAAATTATCTGTGACCGACCAAAACGTAAGTCACGTAATTTATGTAACGTTAACGTAGATAGCTTAGGTATTTGTGATATTGTTGAGATATTTTTGTCACTCACGTGAAAGAACACTTTTAAATTGGCAACTTCGAGACTTCTGCGTCATCGCTATGATTTGCTCGAACAAATAATTAAATAAATAAATGGACAATCCACACATCATCATCTAGCCCCAAGCATGGTATAAGAAAACAAGGTTTGCTCTTCCAAGACACGATGGTCACGTGGGTGGCTCTTGTTACGTAATCATCGCCATCGGCGAATGAGAAGACGAATCTGTTTTCTGGTGATACCAGTAGCGTAAAATCGTAAATCCCCGAACTCCTGTATGAATCTGATAAAACGATGTGGTTTTTTAATCATATTGACTCGTGTTTAACTAACACTGTTTTGACTGATTTAACAAACATGATTGCCGATTGTAATTTTTTTATTGATTTTTCAATTGACCCTTATTAAATTTTGTTTCCCAACCTACCTTTTTTGAAATAAAGTGTCAAATGGACAGTGATGTCACAAGAGCCACTCTCGGAGGAGCAGACCTGTTTTTTTGGATCAGCCCCAAGCTAAGCAGATCAATTAGTTGTATGATTTGATTTGGTTGCTAATTATCAGAGTTTTATTCGTTTCGTTTCGATGGAAACTCATTAGATAAGCACATTATTTTGAGATAAACACCTATTTATTACCTTACATAATTCGTTTAATCATAAATGGTAACCGTTAAAAAAGTTTTGAGTTTCAAATTTATTTTTAACTTCAAATAAATTTTGTATAAAATATAAAAATGATACCCCCCGTCAAGTTTCATATGAGAAAATATTTCTGAGAAGGTCCATGTTTATTACTTTACTGACTGTTACCGGCGACTTCGTCCGCGCGGAGTGGTTCTAGTGCATATTTCTTTCAGAATCTTTTAATTTTATGTTCTAGCCTACGTTTTATCTAAAAATCTGAAACAGTTCTATATTCTAGACCTAACTTTTTGAATTGTACTGTCTTATAGCACAACTAGGGGGAGGCCTATATCCAGCAGTGGACGTGTATGGGCTGATATGATGATGTTTATGATAGCACAACTAAAGGGAAAAATCCAAAAAACGTGAATTTGTCGTTTATCCACCTAAAAAGTAATACGTTATTATTGTGCATTGACTTTGTTTTGTGCATTTTTGCTTCTTGGCAAATCATCTCTACCAATCACGAACGCGAGGTGTTTACTATTATTAATTACACAGTGGGTGACAGCGGGTGGCCTTTGTTTCCATTTGATTGTCAAGTTCACACAATGTAGGTACCTACTAACTAGAAACATAGTAAACTTACAATAGTAGGTACATTACTACAGACAGAAGGCAATATTTAAGCCTTCTTTGACTCGGTGGTTTAGGAGTTAGTGGATAAACCACGTAGTTAACGGAGTTTCATACGGTTTTTATCAATATATGAAAAGATTTTGTTATTGGCACTTGGGGTAATCTCAAAGAAACAAAATAATATCCCAAAAATGTAAGACTCAGGCGGGACTTGAACCCGCGACCTTCCCCTGACTACGGGACTGCGCTAACCAACTGCGTCACGGAGGCGAAAATCTTTGGGACTTACTTACGGACTATAGCGCCGTTAGCTCCACCTACAGGGGAAACATTAAAGTTATCCAATCCTGCTGAAAGTTACATTTAGATCGTTTTGACGAGAGGTATCGCTGTTGCTGAATTCTAAGGATGTTGTTATTATAGTTCAAGTCCCGCCGGAGTCGTAAATTTTTGAGATATTATTTACTTACTTTGATTCAGTAAAGGTTTGCCAGTTGAGCTATCTGTAGATTATTTGCAACAGTCTGCAGTTAGCTCAATTGTTTCAATTTTAAATACTAGTTTAATTTGTTTATATTATTTAAATGTTATTTTCTTTGTCAATAAAAACCCTCAATTCAGTATTGAAAAGGTTTACCTATATGACACAGGCTTCAGGCTCCTCTGTGTGTTTTTGTGTTGTGCATTATTTTATATCATACTAGCCGACCCGGCAAACGTTGTTTTCCATCAACCACTGATGATTTTTGAAATGGGGTTGGTGTTAGATTGGTGAAAATTGAGGGTTACACGTACTTTTAACCGACTTCAAAAGAAGGAGGTTCTGAATTCGTCTGTATGTTTTTTGTATGTATGTAACGCGATATCTCCCCCAATTATGGACCGATTTTGAAAATTCTTTCTCTATTGTATAGAAAATGATTCCGAAGGGGTCCCAAAAAATTTTCTCCCCAGGAGATTAGTATTTATTACGCAAAACTTAAAATAAGTGTAAAAGTAAAGGAATTTGAAGTCAGTTTATCGTTTTTTAAAACACGCCATATTATTTATTGCCAACTCATAAAAAAAGATTTTTTTGTCAAAAAAAATCAATTTGTGGTATACAAGATAGATTACATCCTATTCTCAGACCTACCAAATATACACACTAAATTTCATGAAAATCGGTCAAGCCATTTAAGACGAATTTGGTTACAAACACTGTGACACGAGATTTTATATAATTATTTATTTAAATCGGTTTGCCATCAGCTTAAATAAAATTACAATAGAATTTAAAATAGACACAGAAAGCTAATAATAGGCATTCGCTAAAAGAGTCATACTAATAAACTCTTACCCTTATTCATAATAGTCTGCGAACTTAAAGCATTGCTCATTCTCACTCTGTCTTCTTCTATTGACATAAGTCAGAGTAACAAATAACACTGCTTAGCAGCTGTTTCAAGTTAGCAGACCATTATGAATAACGGGGTTAGTGTGAACACTAAAATTTCTTTCGTCGACAACTATATAAGTATATTATTTTTATATGTCTTAAACGTGGCACCTACCTGTAGATTTAATTGCTTGTAAGCAACCTCTTTCATACAAAGCATCTATATATCTGTATTTTGAATGACTGTAAACTTTTTTATTGCACTTATGTTTATAGTTGAACTCCATGATCCTTATCCATAATGTTGTTTTACAATAATATTATCTGTTTTCAAAATAGTGTTCTGAAAATAATCTTCTTAAGAAAATTACAATCAAATAAATCGAATTTGTAGCGGTCGCAGGGAGTCGATGGATGGAGGCGGCTCAGGACCGCTATTTGTGGCGTCGCCAATGTCGCCATACACGTCCACTGCTGGACATGAGGAGGCCTATGCCCAGCAGTGGACGTGTATGGGCTGATATGGTGGTGATGAAATCTTCTTGTTTCAGTAATAAGATAGGTAACCACCTACTGAGATATAAAATCGATTTTAAATTTTGCTTACAAAATGAGTGTTAGATATTTTAATACACATTATTTGCAGAAGAATATTGCGATAAACAATCAACAGCTATTATTATTTTCAATTTTAACTAAATTAGGAGGTATTCGAAATTTTTCCAGACTGTAGTGAGTTATCTAAAATCATAGGTCTTAGGAATGGCTAATGAGTTTTTTAATTAAAATACCATTTTAGAATCAGGACATACAAATCGTCTCGATTATAAATGGTAGATTCATAGGTAAGAGTGTCACACTAGTTTATAATTACGAAAGTTGGAAGTTAAAGGTGTTCGGACGTTTTTTTTAAATTCTGTGAATAGTTCTCTGGATAACGCTTGCGAAGTCGCAGGCAAAAGTTACCAATAACTTTTAGTAATGGTAATCCTACTAATATTATAAATGTCAAAGTTTGTGAAAATGGATGGATGGATGTTTGTTCCTCTTTCTCGCAAAATATTCTGAACTGATTGGGCTAAAATTTGGTATAAGTCTTAGTTTGGGATCTGGATTTTTTCTATCGCGATAAAACGCGGGCGAAGGTGCGGGTAGCAGCTAGTTCTTAATATTTTCATTTAAATGTCCTTTGTAAATTAATGTATGTTCGTAGCGATAAGGCCGTGCTTTGTGTCTTCTATCTATAAAATCTTACTTTTTTGAAAACAAAGGAATTCCAAACCAAAGAAATATTGGTGGAAAATAAAATAAAACCCTGGGCCCGTGCTTTAAAAAAACTAAATCGAAATTTCTGGTTCGCTTTCGTGCATACGCTTGTTTATCTTATGCAAGCGATATAGGAGTTTGTTACAGAAACAGAAACTTCGATATTCCTTTTCCGAGTGGGCGTACCTCCACGGCTATTCCAACTCAATCGAAAAGTTTCAGTGACTCGAAATCTGACACAAATCCGCGCCAAAATCAAATAATCCGCGCGAAATTCAAATATTTTAGCGGTTTTTAATATTTTCTGCATCTGATATTTGAATTTCGCGCGGATTTGTGCCAAATTTCGAGAAACTTTTCGATCGAGTTAGAATAGCTGTGTTGGTGGCCTATGGTATCATCGGAACGAATCGCTGAAGTTTGCAAAAAAGATTTCATACGTAGGTATACTGTACTCGCATAAAAATAAAACGTATCTGAACACAGAAAATATCTCGGATTCTAAGCTCATAGATTCAAGTAAAACTGGTGGGCAGGTACATTTTTAAACAACAGTGACTCATATAGAACAGTTTGATGCAAACTACAAACTCGTATTGGACGCGGAAAGAGGTCGTATAGTGGGTATTTTATCAATGTACATTAATCTTGACAAATACCTACTACGTCATCGGAAACTCAAAGCGTGTAATATATAAAATATAATATATAAAATTTATTGACAAAGAAAATAACAATCAAACAATATAAAGAAACTAAACCAGTATTTACAATTGAAACAATTGAGCTAACTGCAGACTGTTGCAAACAATCTACAGATAGCTCAACTGGTCCATATCAATACCAGTCGGAAGCGTCCCCAAGACGCTGGCTGCATTGCCCTGCTGTATGGCAATGCTAATGCGCTGCGCCAGATACCAGCTCTCGGGTCACGCGTCGCTTCGACCAGGCGCTCAGATAATTTTTTGAAAACCCGGAGAGCCTCGGTACCTATTATTATTATTTTATATATAAAATATAATATATAAAATAAGAATCTCAAACAGGGTGGAATGGATATTTCAAGCCCGCATTCAGGTCTAAGAAAAATCCCACTGGTCGAATAAATTAGGAACTATTTTATACGTATGTATGCAAATCCTACTTCCTACTCCTACTAATATTATAAATATCAAAGTTTGTAAGGATGTATGGATGGTGTAACTCATCTAATTTAATGTGATCTTTGTATTGTGTTGTAGTGTCATCAAATAAATATTTTATCTACTGAACTGATTATGCTGTTATTTAGTATGGGTATAGTTTGGGACCTGGAATAACATATAGGCTATTTTTATTACCCGATAAAACGCGGGCGAAGGCGCAGGCAGCAGCTAGTACATGTATATTTTTCTTTAATGAATTACACGGAACTGTTTTAGTAACACGACAGCGTTATTTTATAAATTATTGTTACAATTGTAAATAAGTTAACTTAAACCGGATGTGTTTTCTTACAGGAAGTGTAAAAATACCTAAGGTCGGTCATTAACCGAATATTGCGTTCCTATTCTTTAAAGCTGCCTAATCAATTAGTTATCATATTAAATGATTAGGGAACTAATTCTGGCCCCATTTATTTATTACTAGCTGCTGCCCGCGCCTTCGCCCGCGTTTTATCGGGATGAAAATAGCCTATATGTTATTCTAGGTCGACGTAGGCCTCCCCCATACGACGCCACAAATAGCGGTTTTGAGTCGCCTCCATCCATCAACTCTCTGCGACCGCTACGATGTCGTCGGTACATCGAGTGGATGGTCTCCCATGTAGGGGGCGGATTTGCCATAGTCACCACGCTTGGCAGGCGGATTGGTGATCGCAGTGTTGGTGTTATTACAATCAAACATACTTCATTTTCTTAAAAATTTTCAATCTCATAATTAAGTATTTATTATTACTAGGTAGGTATCTATTTATTAATTAGAGCTTTCATCATCATCATCATCATCAGCCCGTACACGTCCACTGCTGAACATAGGCCTCCCCCAAACGACGCCACGAATAGCGGTCCCGAGCCGCCTCCATCCATTAGAGCTTTATGTGCCATGTAAAAGTCTGTAGATATGTAGCTTATAAACCTTTTAAATGGTTGTTAACCGTTAGTTTCCTTCAATATAAAAATAAAATTATATACCTACCTTACATTAAAAGTTCAAGGATGTTAACCTACTGTACAGAAATTTTTAATTGGTCAATACGAACCTATCTGTAAAATGAAACTTCTAGATGTTTCTGTTTCAGTGACCCAAATACCTTAAGTTCAATGACTGCGACGATTTGAATACAATCAATAAATTCAATCGCTTGAAAACAATACCTTCCTATAAAACTATACTATCCAAGTCCTAATGCATTGATGTGTCAATTTACCAAACAGTTTTTTGGTATTTTACATACCAAAAAATACTGATTTGCAATGTCGAATTTGTATGTTCAAGTTCAATACATATTAAATATAAAACAATAAAGTAAAGTAAGTAGGTATATTACTTATCTAATTATTTGTCACACACGAAAATCCTATTAAGATTATAAATGTCAAAGTTTGTATGGATGGATGTATGGATAATTGTTGCTCTTTCACGCAAAAAACTACTGAACCGATTAAGCTGAAATGGGTATAGTTTGGGACCTGGAATAACATATAGGCTATTTCTTATCCCGATAAAACGCGGGCAGCAGCTAGTTGACAATAATTTAATGATATCCCAAAAATTTACGACTCCGGCGGGACTTGAACCCGCGACCCTCCTCTGAATACGAGGATGCGCTAACCAACTGCGCCACGGGGGCAAGTACCTGACCTGTCTTTAAGATTACCCAAAGTGCGGGCATAAGCACTATAAAACCTTAGTTGACAATAATTCCTGCATAGAATAGAAAAACATATATTGCCTTAAAATCACTAATTACAATCAGCCTAACTATGTATGTACATACATACACATAAAATAAAACTAAGGCAAAAGGAGTAAATTCAGTTTTCGCTGCATGCATTGTTAATATGCATTTAGCGCTGGTTTCCAATTTACTCTCGTTTGTGCCTAACAGTACCTACTAGTAGTACCTACCACATAGGTACTCTATGGTTTTACCATTATGTTATCAGTTCTTAGTTACCTTTCCTCATCGATCATTATGGTGTAGGTACCTATGTACTTCGGTAAACATAGATGTTTCATATAGAGACCACTCCGACCAGTGGCCTACGTGACTTCCACAACGTCTAATTTCGGCTTCGTCTTTCAATGAGCTTGCTGTCTCCAATTGCGATAAATAAGTAGATACCTACCTGATTTTTTATGATTGCTTTGTCAGTATCAGCTTCTATTTCGTTGAGGATACTGTTTTAATGTTTTTTTCTAGTTTCTGAATGTGATACCTACCTAATAGGTATCTGTGGTCCTGGTTGGCATGGGGGTGAAGATTTTCATTTTCCTGGGCGAATTGTATAAAAAAAACACAAAATTAAGTAAATATACCTACATTAGACCTGTGGTATATTTACTTAATTTAGTGTTTTTTTTATCAAATATGTTACATGGTAAATACTGTGTGTAATTTATCTGCAATGCAATTAAACTCAGATGTATCGGAATATTAGGCAGCCAGGCTTTTCAATCGACACTTCTCTACATGGGATTAGATTCCTATAGCTACATCTGAGTTTTGGAACTGAAAGGAATTGGCTTTCTTTTGAGTAGATTAAGAATAGAATAATTAAGTCATTTATTGGCATAGATCTTATTTATACTTCATCATCATATTAGCCCATACACGTCCACAGCTGGACATAGGCCTCCCCCATACGACGCCAGCCACAAATAGCGGTCCTGAGCCGCCTCCATCCATCGACTCCCTGCGACCGCTACGATCGTCAGTCCATCGAGTTGATGGTCTCCCATGTAGGGGGGATTTGCCATAATCACCACGCTTGGCAGGCGGATTGGTGATCGCAGTGTTGGTGTTGAAAAATACTCAGAGTACGTAATGTAGGTATAATGACGTGTAATGTAGGTATAATAAAGTATATAGAATACTTAATTATACCTACATTACATTAATACTGTTCTATAAATATAAATAACAATCTTTGACTTTTAAATTATACATGATTTATGTGCTGTAAAGTTGATTATGAGTAAAAGAGTATGTACACTCTTTTACTCATAATCAAAAGGTAGTAAATTTAACATTTTTGGCTGTAGTTATTTTCCACTTCCCTGTACTCTTACATAAGACTAGCTGCTGCCCGCGCCTACGCCCGCGTTTCATCGGGGTTAAAATATATATGTTATTCCAGGTTCCAAACTATATCCATACCAAATTTTAGCCAATTCGGTTCAGTAGTTTTTGAGTGAAAGAGTTACAAATATCCATACATCGATCCATACAAACTTTGACATTTATAATATTAGTAGGATAGGATAGGAATTAGGATTTGTGTGCTGCAAAGGGGCACTCTTTTACTCATAAGCAGGGATGAGATAAAACCCTCGTCCCTGCTCATAAGGTACTAAATTTAACTTAACATTTTTGGCATCGAAATGGCTGTAGTTATTTTCCACTCCACTCTTATATAAGATTTAGAAGTACTTCTACTGAAAAAGTTCCAATTCCTTGGAAAATTTGAATAGATTCCTATACATCTGAGTTTCATTGCAAATAACTTTTATTGAAACGACAATTTGTAAACTACTTGATAACATTATTGACCTTTTTACAGATTCACCAATAATAAACAATAATAAATATAAATCGATATCAAATTATCTTTTAACGTGAGTGATTACAATATTAATCTTAATTTTCTCTACGTGCGCAATAAATATGATAAAAAATCGTAAATAAATTTATCTCTATGTAAAAATCGCGGTCATATTCTTAAAAAAATTTATCTGGTTGGTAGATTTATTTACCTAATATCCCAAAATGTATTATCATTAATTCAAAAAAGTTTTAATTTTATTTTTGTGTATCTCTATACTCATTTATTCGCCGTAGGAGCACAGTGCACACTTGGATACGTCAATTTACAAAAATATAGTTTACGATAAACGGTGCTTATATTATAATTCGAAGCCATAAAACAGACATGACAGGAAAACAATCAAGAACTTAGATTTTTTGATATGATTTAAATTAATAATAAATAGATCAGCTGTAAATAGGCATCGTTATAGCCAAGTAAGTCAAAATTATAATTATTATAAGTTCATATTGCTACTGTAGAACACGCTACATTGCTATGTAGGCATTTATGTTAGTATAGCCCGCCTATAGCTACTTGCTGAATAGGTATTAGGTTGAATCAACTTTAAGGCACTCCTTTTGTGCCCCTGTCATGGAAAATGATAAAATCTGTATTTCAGTTTAAAATAATATTATTGTTTTTATGTTAACGTAAACTTGGATTTTCTGCTAACATAGTTTCATAGTTTTTAATGCAGCCAGCGTCTTGGGGACGCTTCCGACTGGTGATTGATATGGACCAGTTGAGCTATCTGTACATTGGTTGCAAGTCTGCAGTTAGCTTAATTGTTTCAATTGTAAATACTAGTTTAATGTGTTTATATTATTTGACAGTTATTTTCTGGGTTTTTTATAGTTAATAGCAAATTTTTAAATTTTCCTATCGTAACTCAGCGGAACATACGCAAATCTCCATACACCAGATTTTATGACAGACATGACAGGGACACAAAAAAGTTGATTCACACATTTGTCGAATGATTCCTAAATTCTTACCTATTATTTTATCATCCCTACAAATTTTTGAGTTGGTAATTAAGTACTTTTTCTTCCAATCCATAATACTACGCAACTCACCTTAGTTTTTTTAAGGGATGCCATAATAATACTAGGCAAAAAAAAACAACCCAGGTACTTCAAACATTTATTATTCTAATCCTTTATTAACTACAAATAAATTTAAGTACCTATGTATATAGATTCCAGATAGGTATTACCTACTGTTATTTGAAAACAATAGAATGTACTTATACCGACTTGCCTTTTTTTTATAAAATTGTGCCACGGTCAGCATAAGTGTTTGAATAGTAAAGGTTAGGTAAAGGTTAGTAGGTTGCAGAAATTCGTTGTTTGAGATCTTGGGCTAATTTTTTTGCTGAGATTTTGCTTCTTTAATCTTTACTACCTACATATATTTTTGTTCATTTTTCAGTCATACCAATGAAATTATTGGTAAATTTGCTAAGCAGTAACATTGAAAGTATTTGAAAGTCTTAATTTACTAAAACGAGCTCCCGCGCTAAAATGTTACTATGATTGCACGTAGGTTATTCAACAATATTATAGACACCTATTCTGTGCTATACTATTGATTTTATAGGCTGATATATCTTTAGTTGGTCATGAAACCGCAATAGGTATTTTAATTCGTAAACAAAATAATTATTTAACATGACGCACACCGAAACTCAAAGATTTTTTAAATATATACTTGTATAGCAGCTTGATACTGTATACCTAGAGTTCGATGACTCGCTAATGGATTCATCACTCAGTTTCACAAAAGTCTGAATAAAAATCACCTTTATGATACTGTTATAGTATGAAAAAAATGGCGAGATATATAGTATCCTAAATTAATTACGGATGTAAGCGGGTTAACTATTAACATAATTTGTGTTGTACCTATGTATTATTACAACACTAATAAGAGTTCGTAGTTAACCCGCTTACATCCGTAGGTAATGAATTCGTCAAACTAAAATATTTTGTATAGTAAAGTAGGTATCCTAAATTGTTGGTGTTCTTCCAACACAAACTAGGTTCGTAATTAACCCGAACATCCATAATGTATCTTAAATTGTATCTAATTGTAATTATGCAAAGAACTTAAAAGTTTTGTTGTGTAACAAGTATTACTTTTAATTATGTTAAAAAAATTATAAAATTTTTCTCATATCACTCTTTGTATGAAAAAAATTAGGTATGAGACAACTGTTGCAATGGCTACTGTTAAAATTATTTTTTATTGTATTTTCTAGCTAAATGTATCATGTTCATTACATAATAATAATAATCTTCAACAAAAAGTAAAACCTTATTACTTAGCTGCGCCCAGATGCCCAGGCAGCTGTTTAAAAAAAAAAAAAAAAAAACGAATACCTACTATTGGCATTATCAAAAGTGTTTCAGTTCAATTGGCCTCCTTGGATACTAGTGCAAGGTTCCTGGCTATTGTTACGGTCACGAAATTGTTATTTAATGCAATTATCTCAGTAGCATTATTACTCTATTAAGTTTTCATGAAGGAATTCATTGATAAATTTATTTTTAGATCATCAATGACTTCTGAAAAAACTACTATAACTATCAAAAGAAACTTTAATGTACCAACAAGGTCCTTAGCCTATGGCAAAATAGACAAATTACCATAACTACAGCAGCGTTAGCACTTTTAAACACACGTTAATGAAACACGATACAAGGTGCATTTATTTTAAATAAAATTTCCTATCACAGGTATCTTTATTTTATTATTAAGTAGAAGTACGCGCAAATCTTTATGAGCTCTGTGAAGTTGGCTTCAACGGCTGCACATTGAACCGTAAATAAGGCGTTGAGGAGAAAGAACGGGGTGAGAGGGGATCTGTCTTTTAAACGAGGGTTGCCAGCAAGAATTCTGGCGTATTTTTATTTTGTTCTGCATTTTTTTTCCAATTCAATGCCGGATTATTTTAAACCCAAAATGTGAGAATAAATTAAACTTTTTATCTAACGCAATTAACCCCCGTTTGAAATTAAAATAATTTCTATGTAGCAAATTTATTTATAATCTAGTGGGCAATACTGTCGAATGAATGCTTTTTAGTACAATGACGCAGCAAAGTCTTTGACGCTTGTCCAGTGTTCGTTTCGTTGATTGGATAGTTTGTTCTTGCGATTTTGTGTTGTATTCCCAATTGATAGCTGTTTCTCTTAAACGTTAAATATGCCTCGCATGCGATTTAACGTACTGCGTCGTCAAACATGGAAAGTGGTGTTCGATTCATGAGTTTCATGACAAAAGAAGACAGTGAAGGTCTTAATTTAACCTCAAAATGGTACTTCAGCGGACTGCAGCTGCAACAGGTGTGTAGGTATATTAGCACCATAAAAAAGATTTCTAGCCGAAGCCCGGGAGAGTCGCTAGTTGATAAATTTCACTTTTCTATTTGATTGTACTTGCGCAGTTTTGCTTCCGTGCCTAAGTTCACAGAGCTCATTAAGTTTTGCGATCACTCTACCTATAATGTATTTATTATATTATATTTTAAGTGGGATGTTTCACACAGCATCACCTGCCTAAGTAGCAAGGGGATTTATCTCTAGGTTAGAATAGACAATAATAACATCGCATCACCATACATTGCGTACATTATTAAAGTTGAAGGAATGTATTTCAAATTTATTTTTTTTACATCGCATTCGATGACAAAGTGACGTAATTTTTCTCTATTCTACCCTAGTGCTAGGGGGGCTGGTCGCAAATTAAGCAGGAGCTTGTGTTATTGGTTCGGTAGATATGTAGGTACCTACCTAAATAATTGGATAACTGTGGCGGTAGGTAGGTAAATAAGCTTTGAAATAATGTATTGGCAATTTTATTTTTTTGGCTTAAGTGCGTTAATTGTTTATTAGGTATGTGCCTTCTTGAAACAAGTTTTTTCAATTAATACCTTAGCTTAGCACTTAAAGCTGTTTTATATTAAGCAGGTACAATTCAAAATAGTGGCGTTAATTTAATTATTAATTAATAAGTACCTACGTACCTACTACCTACGCAAACCAAAACGCAAACAAAGTTGTATGCGTGAATTTGATACGCGCACGAACGTTTAAAGGTTATATGAAAGACATGCTAAACAGGTGATTATTTTACGATTGTATCCCATGCTGAAGTGTAATTAAAAATATAAAATTTGTAGTTCGATAAAATAAATAGTTGAAACACCTGTGATTAAAAATTTGGAAGATTTGAAACAAGTCGGAATTTTTCACAACCGCAGTTTTCTCACGCTTTTCCAGTTATCTGTAAGATAACCCGGCAAAATGGCGTTGGTAAAGCTACACTTGCAATTTCCCAGAATCATAGGCACTTAAAACTTGTCGGGTTATCGCGGGTGGCCTACGTGACGAGCGGTCCCCTTGCAATGGCGTCGTGGCGCCAAACGATTCCAAACCATATCGACATCGTCACCCCAAAACTTAAACTCACACATATCAATTCCACTATTCATCAATACCACTTAAAATCATAACAACCACATTACTGTGTTCCGTTATATAACTGCAAAAAATAGCACGTGTCAAGGATCAGCTGATTTCTAATACTCACCCCAGGACTGTGCTGCGCTGGTCATGAGCGCGAAAATAGTAGCGAAGCACTGTAATTTAAACATTTTGATTCATCTATTAGTTTTGGGTTATAAAAATCAAATTGCAGTTTGCGTGCGAGTTACAGAATGACATTCGGAGGGCGCGCGCGTCGGGCGACCGCGCTGCTCGCGTCGTTCACCAAAACTGAATAATACCGGCGGCGGAGGAGTTCGCCGACGACGCGACGCTCGAGCCGAAATCTAAATAGGTTCATTTCATTGAAAAGTATTTCGCATGCGCTACAGTTTAATAAACACTCCGAAGCGTCGTTATCTTATCAACTTATCTATCATATAATCGTTAATGAGTGACCTTGGTATTTGTTCCGTAGTAAGCGCACCCATAAAACAATGATTAGGTATTCATATCAAGAATGCATTTCATTAATATGATAAAAATAACTAGGCACCTAAAGATAGGTAGGTACACTTAAGCACCAAAATGGTATGCGATAAGATTTGATAGTTTTCTTTTATTGTTAGCTTAGAAGATGTTTAAAATTTTATAAAATGGCTCCAGAAAAATCTTCTAATTGGGGAAGATTTTAATCACAAAAACTAGGCCAATATCATTATGCGAATTGCACATCGGATTATAATTATAATTAGTTAATCAACGGATACAATAAATATTAAAATAACGCACGAAGGTTAGTGTGTATTGTAAAATGTACGCAAAAAATCCTACAAAATATCTATAGTCTTTTCACGCGAGATTGAATATGCTTGCACGTAGATAGATACCTACTTCATTGAACCATCAATAGGTCGTTCTTTTGCGTGCAGAGCTTTGACTATTTTGTTTTTTATTAGCAGGTAATCTTTAATCTTATTTTTAAATTACGTACCTATCATAAATTGTTGATACTCAAAATTCCCGAATACTCAGAAATAGCTAAGAATATCTCGTGGCGAATTTAAGACAGATTTTTCTAATTGGGTGTAAAGTCTCGCTTTGCTTGCATAGTGTAGAAAGAGATGCCCTCTATCTCATCGCAGAAAGAGAGCAGTTAGATAGCTTGTTAGCGCTCTGACCAAGTTACCTTTATTATCTTCTAGCTGTTCCCCGCGGTTTCACCCGAGTTAAATTCGAATTTCATATATCTAGGGGAAAAAAAAGTATTTCTCCCATGGGAATTTTATGTTTTACCAGGACATAAAGTAGCCTATGTTACTCTCCATCCTTTCAACTAACTCTATGCCAAAATCAAGTCGATTGGTTGTTTAGTTAGGGAGTGAATGAAGGACAAACAAACAAAAACACGTTCGTATTTATAATATTAGTTAGAACTAGCAAACCCCCCCGACTTCGGACGGGTAGTAGAGCATAATTATGCCTGCATGTTTTATTTATAACCTTGGATAGAGGGGGTAAAGAAAGCTATCCTAAAATATAGATAATTATAATGCCAAGCCATCGCGGACTTTATTGTATTTAGATCTATAAAAAAAATCTATTGTGTGTGTACTTTCCTACTATGTGAGTATGTTTGGTTGTGAAAGTGTATGTGTGTAGGTGTGCATTCAGTCTCCTGAGGTCACCAGTCTCAAGAGAGTCTGGGCAACAGAGAGACAGCGTGAATGTAGAGTGTTTAATGTAAGTGCTATAGGTGCGTAGGTATAGTGTAACTGTGTAGTGTAGTGAGATTGTGTGTTATGGTTATTTATGACAGAACTTTAAGAAGACATTCCGCTTCTGTCTTTTTTTTGACCTAAAAATTATTTAATCATTGTCTTACATTCTAAGACAGACTTATTTATGTATGGATAAAAGCTCATTAATTTTGTTGTACAAGTATGGGCCAAGGAAGGAATGAATGTTTATGTCCAATGGCAGTTTTACATTGAATCGATTGATAGATTTTCTTTGCTCTTCGTCAATCGTACTGTCTCCCCGTGGCAGTACGATATGCGTGCGCATTTCCCTCAGGATAATAAAAAAAGGTATAAACAAGTAACCCAATGGCCGCTGGTGCAAAAAAAGTTGACAGTAGGATAATAAAGAGAATTAAAAATAAAGAGACCTTGACATATACTGAACAATGAGAGGACATGCAGATCATCATGATTAATGAGGTAGTAGGTAAAAATGAAAAAATTAAACGCACAGAGCCTTCCTTTATTTACTTTTAATATCTACATATACCTACGTTATATCGTTTATACTACACCTGCTCGGAAAGTTGCCTATGCCTTTTCCAAATATAAAAAAAAGTAAGTCTTTGCAGGAGTATAGGAATCCGGGAGGAAAAACTCTATGGAATTTCATTTCTCACGCGTTTTAGCGGGAGGGAAAAGTGTATTGAAATCCATTTCTAACGTGTTATTTTTTTTATTTCCTAAGGATCGGCTGGTAGCTATGGTTATTTTCATTATAGGTCAAACGACGAAAAGTTTTTACTCCAAGTCCGCCTATGCCTCTTCCGATTTCCGAACAATATTTTGAAAAAAGGACCCAAGTGATAAAAGCTGGCGCGGGAAGTTCTTTTAAATTTGAATTTATTGTAGGCAATTTTATTAATTCTACAGAATGTCGTCGAGTGATAGTGAAAGTTTTATGACACTGCCAGAAATAAAAGATTTATTCTGCTTTTTATCTTCCTCGAATGTGTAGTATAAAGCACTATGTATCACTCGGCAGAAAGTGCTATTCCTAACACGTGTGTTTTAAAAAAAGTCAAATGACAGACTCGATAGGAATTTGGGCACTTTCTCGCCTAGGTGAACAATGTACTACGTGTATATGGAAACTTTATTCTCATACGGATTACAAAAAATCACTTAAAATTAGAACTTAGGGCTTATATCACTCCACATAAAATAAAGTCCATCGCCGTGTCTGTCTGTCTGTTCACGATAAAGTCAAAAACCACAGCACGGATTTTCATGCGATTTTCACCAATCGATTTATGAGGAAGGGGGTATATAATTTGTTAAAGTTTTGTGTAAATTGGTTGAAATATAATGAAAATTGTTGGAAGTGTCGGAAAAAGTCGAGCAGCGTTTCGATGAGAGCTCCCTCTCATCGAAACGCTGCTTAATTAATTCCTTTAAGATATTATATGCTCTACTAGCTGAGCGAAGCCGGGGCGGGTCGCTAGTTGCTAATAAGTAAATTAAATTTGGGTGACGAGCGTGCTAAAAATAAGTAACTGTGTCTTAATTGGTAGGTACCTATTTTGGTAACCACAACTATCAACACATCAATGCATTTGATCCAATAAAGAAATTTCTTGTTTTAAGTAAAAAATATTTATTACAACAGATAGATAATTACATAAAATTGATGACAAGATGACGAACTACAAACAGAATCTTCCGGGTTTCTATCAAATAATTGCAAAAATAAATTGTACATGTGTACATGTTTAGGACAAGCCAAGAAAATTAAAAGTTTACATAAGAGAAATGTAAAAATCCTCAATCAGAATATCGAGGATCGATATTCTTGATCAGATGTGCTGATCATCGTTACTAATTTTTTTTATAACGCTTAAGGGTTTGACCACCATCACACTTTAGAAAGTGTAGATGTGGCCTAAGATACTTATAATAATTATTTAACAAGAAACTAGAAACAATCAATACAATCTAATCCTGTTCTAATTGCCCAGGTGACATACATTAACTAAACGTCAATTATGTCGACTTCCGGTCCTGAGTCGTTATTTCCTGACACGGTTCCCGATAGTTCCGTTTCCTATTGTAAATCAAATCAAATCATTTATTTTCCGAATACATTATTGCAAGAACATGTCAGATCTTATACTAGAGTGATGTCAAATGTATTCAACCCGCAAGCAGGTATGCAAATATAAAATTTTAATAAAAAGCCAAAAAAAAAATTTTTTCCGTATATATTTGTACAATAAATGTACACTTAGAAAAGGTCAAATTGTTAAAATTAAGCAATGGCATGGAAACAAAGTGATATTTTAATTTCGGTCGCTTCTGTGTGTAGACTAAAGTAACGAAGCGACGAACAAACCTGTTAGGTGTTATTTTTCGAGTTGGAGCAAAATCGTTTTGCATCGAAAGTGTTAAAAGAAGTTAAAATAAAAAAAAAACACAAATAAGAGAGTAAATAAAATCACAAATAAGAGTCTGACATGAAATGATCCAAGAAACCATCCGTTGCATTGAATCCTTGCTAATGCCGTTTACCGCCACAAATTAGGTAATTTCACTGGCCGTACATAAATTGTGTATAAAATCAAATCATTTATTTGTCACATAACTCACATACATTATCACATGTAAATTATTATGAGAGTAAATTCATAAAATCTCAAATAAAAGACTGACATGAAATGATCCAAGAAACTTTGCATTGAATCCCTGCAAATGCCAATGTACTTATAATATACTGTGTGTAGGTATGAGGTGCAATTGCAAAAAGTAAGACGTAGTCGACCAAACCACATGTTAACGTCATGTTACCACTTTTGTAACATTGACCTCGAAAATGCAAAAAGTTAAACGTATGTTATGGCTCATACACACAGCATCCGTTTTACAAACGTATGTAGTTGTAGGAGCGAGTTCACACACATGACAGTATACTGGATCCAGTAAACGAGTGTTACCACACCGATTTTTACAAAGTAGCTATAGGGTTTCTTTTTCAATGGATTGGCAGCACGACACATGCTTTTTTATGCTTTTATGCCTATAAGTACTGTAATTAATAATAACAGGAAGAAGGAAAAGTTTCCGATATGTACATAATACAACTAACGGGCCTAAGTAGGTAAGAACATACCATACCAAATTAGTTTCAAACTTTATAAAGTCAGCAATCACCATTATCCTTTCATTAGCGACTACGCAGCAGAGCGGGACTACCCAACCGTTCGACAACTGCGTAGAATAAAGTCTGTAAAGTTGATACTCATAAGATCGGTATGTAAAGATTGGTTAGCAGGACCCTGGGGCAGGATTCGGCCTCAGGGGCCGAATTCTGCTACCCAATTTTTTTACGTCAACAGTAGTGTCGACGCCGAATTGTCCATAGATGAAAGAAACTCTAAAGATAGTGCGTGCGGTGCTATTTAAACAAAGAGATTGACAGGATAATGGTTTCAACCTTCACAATTTTGACACGCTTCCCTCCATCTGTAGTATGTTGCGCATTGCGCGCCATTTTGTAAAAAGGATAGCAATAGGATTTTGCGTTCATAGGAGCGGGACAGAGCATACCGTTTTGGAAAGGCGTAAGCGCAAAAAGTGTTAATTAAACAACCAATCGAAGTAAAAGACATAATTAATGAAATACTCCTAGGTTTCTTGACAAAACAAAAGGCCAACAAAAAAGTGTGCTGTTCCCGAGATAAATAGCAAAATGTCCGCAAAATACGTATTTAAAAAACAAATATCTAGAAAATTTTCACCAATCGTGTTTTTAAAACACGTAATCCAAGATAAAAGTTCAAAGTATCATCTCCCTAAATATGAAGGTGGCAGCTTTTACAGATTCTGAGATAAATAACGATTTCGAACACTCAATTGCTTGTGGCACACTCTTATGGTAAAATGCTAAAATGTGACATTCTGAGACAATACAGAGATTGGTGAAGCGATACATTTTGAGAAATTCTGCCCGAATTCGGCCCCAGATTGGACTTATTCTACGGAGGAGGCGCGTTGTGTTCACAACAGAGAATAATATATCAACGCAGATAAACGAAGATGAGTCATACAATACCTAATATTAAGAAATATATTACCTTTCCTAGTATAGTTACTACGAAAGGTAATATATTTCTTAATATAGTTGACATAAAATGTCTTGGATTTTATGTCAACATATTGTCAACATGTCAACGTATATTTTTATGAATGAAAACATGAAAACATAACAAATACTGATAACAATAACAGGAAAGGACAAGGTGACAGCAAAGTTATCAGTAAAAACTAAAACACAAACTTCCACAACAAAATAATCTCACATGTGTACCATGTTGTACCTAAAATTTGAAAACAAACGAGAATTCAATTAAAGGATGTGATGAATAAAAGCTTATAAAACCAAAAAAAATTTTGAGTTTCTGTGCTTTGCTGCGATGATACCAATATCGTAATTTATTTTTACTAATATTCCTTGGATTTTTTACTAATAGCCTTTTGTATACAATAATATCCAGGTTTTTGAATGGGAGTACAGGTAGGTAGTAAATCAATCTATGTCGTTGTCGCAGAGATGGGTACCTCATCTACCTAAATAAATTAGATAATTTTAATCATATATTTTTAGCCGACTTCAAAAGAAGGAGGTTATTAATTCGTCTGTATGTTTTTTTGTATGTATGTTACGCGATATCTCCGCCAATTATGGACCGAGTTTGAAAATTATTCCACTATTGTAAAGAAAACGATTTAGAAGGGGTCCCATATTTTTTTTATCCCCAGGGCATAAGTATTTATCCCGGAAAACTTAAAATAATTTCAAAGTAAGGGAATTTGAAGTTGGTTTATCGTTTTTTAAAACACGCCATATTATTATTAAGTTGGTACTTAGTACTTTACTTACTATTGGTTTACTTTACGACCAACATTAAATATTCAAATATGAATTTCCGGAAGTAATCGTCAATTTCCGAAATAAAATGGGACAGCAAATATATAAATAAGGAAATATGAATCGATGAATGGGATGTTTTATGAGCTCAGCGGATCTCGAGTAACAACAAAATATTCAATCATGCTCTCGTCAGAGTTGAAAACTTCCAAGATGACGAACTACAACGGGAATCTTCCGGGTTTTCAATCCCAATCTCAAATCTGAGTTATTGGATACTGGCTAGTGGCGCCATCTATTGAACATTTACAAAATTAGAGCGCCAACGAGCGAACTAATCTGGTGGTAGAGCGTAGGTAGAGCTATGCCGAGAGCATTGGTTTTATGCTAGGTTTACTATTTAGTTGCTACAAAATGCTATAGGTGGAGCACCGAGTAATTATGTACCTAGTTTGTAGATACATTATGAAACGTGCGTGTAATTTGTGTAGGTAGAGATGGTACCTAGGTAAATAAAAGTTTTCTTATACCTAGGGACGAGCTCTTACCTTACCATATATTCTTCCTAAATTTTGTTATTAAACTACGAATAAAATTCGTATTTTAAACAAGGTATAATAAGCTCTGATAATTTATATAATACTAGCAACCCGCCCCGACTTCGCACGCGTAGTAGAGCATATATCTCAAAGGGATTAGCAGCTTTTTCAATGAAAGCTTCCAGGCGGACACTTCCAACAATTATCGTTATATTTCAACCAATTTACACAAAACCTTGACAAATTATGGTATTATGGAACCTTTCTCATGAATTATTCTATCGATTGGTGAAAATCACATGCAAATCCACACAGTAATTTTTGAGTTTATCGCGTATAGACAGACGCGGCGGAGGAGTTTGTTTTATAATACGTTGTAGTGATTAGGTTCATAAATCAAATTTTAGAAATAATATTTTCACAAAGGAATTATTTACATGGAACGAATAGATACCTACTTATAATTTATTAACATAACCTTTTATCTACTACTAAAAAATAATCGTGAAGGGGATGCTAGGTACAATTCCTACAATACAAAATACACTTTGCATGCAACACTTGTCCACCCATCCCTAGGGAAACATAACGAAATGAAGGGTAGACTGCATTATCTCTGACTATTGAACTGCATGTGCCATTTGTCTAGGACCCACGGGGATTGCAATGAACAGAAGCATGCTCATCGTTTTGTATAGCAAACCAAACCATAGACAAGTAGGTTTAATTGGATTAGTTAGATCTCATTTGTTTTTAGTGTTCGGAAATAAATTTGAATTTTGTTTTACCCGCGCGATGAAACTGATGTTGGTTGTTCTTCTAATCAGATAATATCCGAATTTTGAATTGTTTATTTCGTAGAAACTAGATTTTTAAATTGAGAACACATTTTTGTAGCACTTCGTAGCACTTTCTACGACGGGCTACGACGCCTACGACTCTACGAAAACAAGTCCTCTCGTAGATATGCTACGCGAATTATATTTGTAAGTTTGGATATTTCTGTGGTAGGTTAGGTACGAGAAACTTTTTGATCAACATACGAGTACTTCCGGGGCAATGCAGCCAGCGTCTTGGGGACGCTTCCGACTGGTATTGATATGAACAAGTTGAGCTACCTGTACATTGTTTGCAACAGTCTGCAGTTATCAAAAATTTTTTAATTTTAAATAATTGTTTAATTTGTTTATATTATTTGATTGTTATTTTCTTTGTCAATAAAGATTTTTTTTACCTAACCCTGCGTTCACAGGGAGAAATGCCGGATCAGATTTTTGCAGGATAAGGTTGCGCTTCAATATCACTACATAGTATAAAACAAAGTCGTTTCCCGCTGTCTGTCTGTCCGTCCCTATATATGCTTAGATCTTTAAAAGTACGCAACGGATGGATGCGGTATTTTTAATAGATAGAGTGATTGAAGAGAAAGTTTTATAATTATAATTTGCAGCCGTGCGAAGTCGGGGCGGATTCCTAGTAATTTATATGTATGATTTCACACGTGCATTCGGTTTAAAGATGCGGCAAATAATCGAAAAAATCAAAACTTGACATTAGATTTTACGACTGCAATCAGATTCGGTCACACGGCAAAATAACGAATGCGGTTCAGTGACAATAGCATTTTAATACATGCGTTCACACGAGTATTGATTCGGTTTTTTACCGAATGCCGCAAAAAACACACGGTGGCACACCATTCAGTTTTTTGCAGAAAACCAAACCCGAATGCCGTGTGAACGTAGCGTAAATACGGTTTTTGAATTTCGCGATTTGTTAGTGATCGAAATGACTCTAAATCGGCAAAGTCGTGAAAAAAAATTACAAAAATAAAATTATTATATACTTAAAGTACCTATGCTCCAGTTTAGAATCAAAGATATTTTATGTCAACAAAGACATTTATGAATGAAAATCTAACAGAAACTGATAACAATAACAGAAAACAATAAGGGTAGCAGCAAAGTTATCAATAAAAACTCAAAATTCAACATCGCATTATCTAACACGTGTAGCAAATTTTTTTTACATTTTAATTCGAAAACGGACGAGACATAAACAAAGGACAGGTTTAAAAACAAAAATTGTTTCCAGCTTCTGTGCTTTGCTTCGATGATACCAATGCCGTTAAATATTTTACACCAATATTCCTTGGGTTTTATATCCCCTTTGTATACAAAAAATATCCAGGTTTTTGAATCGGAGAATATATAATATAGGTATACGTCCGTTCAATATTATTATCGACCTACCAGAGGCAGCCATTAATTAAAATAAAATGAAGAAATAATTAGAACTTCCACTTTGCTTAAATTGAATAGCTTCAGGCATGCAAACTTCTTGTTGAAAACCTTATTTAACTTTATAAGTCAGAACTTCAACAAGTCGGGTTTATTTTGAAACCATTCCTGAAGTTTCTGGCTGTATATTCCTACGTGTATTTCTTGTACGCAAATAGGGGCAAATTGAATTTCTAAGTACCCAGATAAGTAATAATAAAATAAGTTTATTCAAACTCAAAGTTTCTTTATTTCCGTAAATACAATAAATGTACACTTAGAAAAGGTCAAATTCTTAAAATTAAACACTGACATGGAAATAATGTGATATTTTGATTTCGGACGCTTCGGTATGTAGACTAAAGTAAAGAAGTGACGAAGAAACCTTTAGCCTGTTAGGTGTTATTTTTAGAGTTATTTTTCGAGTTGGAGCAAAATCCGTCCCAAGCTTTTTAATCTTCTAGATAGTCTGAAATTTTGTAATAAGCCTTTTTACAAAGGATATGTTTGACAATTTGTTTGAATTTATTTATAGAAAGATTTTGCAACTCTCTAGGAGTTTTGTTGTAGAAGCGTATACATTGCCTTCTAAAAGATACATTAATCTTGTGTAACCTAGTTTTGGGCACAGCGAGTTTATTCTTATTTCTAGTATTTACACTGGGTATGTCGCAATTAATTGAGATAAAAAGTTAGATTTATTAAAATAAGTTAGATAGATAGAAAATACTTCACACTTAAAACTAGGAAACAGCTTACAAATGAGACAATAACAACATAAGTGACCATTGGCAGTCTTATCGCTCAAGAGCAATCTCTGCCAGACAACCTGGTATGGATAGGATCATTGGATAAACATACATGCGGTAAAATCTGTGTGCATCTAATAAGATACTACTTAAAAAAAAAACAACTACATCCTACAATTACAAAAATACATAATAATACATACAAACAAACAAACACAAACATATTATATTTAAATACATATATTTATTAAGATCTGAATAAATTAAGTTTAACTGCAGCCAGATTTACTTGTTAATACGAAACAAAAACCTTTTTTGAACCTAATGACATTACCTACATGAAGTTATAAGTTAAAATTAACCTTTTTTGCTAGCATACCTAGGTAGGCTGCGTATGGGTAGGTACCCACGGGAGCCAATTATTTTTAAATATACAGACATAACAACGACAAGCAAAGTTTTGCCTATTTTTAAGCAGATTCAACAGGAGGAGGTTCTCAATTTGTTTGTATGTTTTTTTTGTATGTGTGCTACGCGATATCTACGCCAATTACGGACCGATTTTGAAAATTCTTTCATTATTGTATAGAAAATGATCCTGAAGCGGTCCGATAATTTTTTTATATCCAGGAAATTAGTATTTATCCCGCAAAACTTTAAATAAGTGTAAATGTAAGGGAATTTCAATTCCGTTCATCGTTTTTTAATCGTTCCGTTCATCGCCATATTATTATTTCCTTGTCCATAAACTACCAAAATATTGCGATATTCGTAGGACGATCGAAACGCACCAACACTAAAGTAAGTATGTAAATATAGGCAGTAAACTAAGCATGTAAATACAGGGTTGCGCATATTATAATATCGTTTGCTATGCCATGGTTCTCCCGAGTTACTGGTCTACGAGCCTTGAATAAGCAATCAGTGTAATTTTCTTTTTAAATTCACTCAGTTAAGATCGGAATTGGAATGACGTTGATATTTTGTGATAGGTTGTGTGATTTTGTGTAGGGGGTGTCGTTTATTAAACACTACGTGCTGCCCGCGCCTTCGCCCGCGTTTTATCGGGATAGAAATTGCCTATATGCTATTCCAGATCCCAACTATACCTATACCAAATTTCAGCCTAATCGGTTCAGTAGTTTTTGCGTGAAAGAGTAACAGATATCCATACATCCATAATGTACGGGTCAACCCGCACATTATGCAATAATTATGTATCAAGCTGTGTGCGCCACAGCGTTATATATAATATGAGCAATGATCAGCATTTTATGTACTTTTTATTCATATCAATAAATTCAGTTTGCAAACTTGCAAACAATCTCCGTGTCGTTCGGTCATTTACTCCCCTCTTAAGTTCTATCAAATATCAAGTCAATCAATATCAAGGTATAGGGTCACATATGCCTGTACACATACATACATCCATCCATACAAACTATCACATTTATAATATTAGTAGGATCATTATCATCATCATCGTGCTGCGACTGCCTTGTTGGTCTATCGGTAGCGTGTTCAACCACATCGGCGACAGGTTCAAATTTCTGGTCGGACCAAAATGGTGATTGAGATTATTCTTACAAGCGAATTGCGAAATGAAAATACAGACATAATTCTATAAGCTCATGTCAAAAACATCTGCCCCCACATAAAAAGCCGTGGACCAAATCTTCTAACGCGAAAAAAAAAACGTAATTTATATGTACTTTCACAGAACATTCGATGCAGATCGTTCGACCCTCTGAAATGAAACACACTGTACTTTTTTTTTTAACCTGGCGCTTGTTGCGTTGAAATAGTAAAATATTTATGTTAAATGACCTTACCTCGGTTATTTTAACTGATATTTGGAACGAGTTAACTAGGTCACGTCATTTAGACGTGGGAATCAGTTTTACCTGTCATATTTTTGTCCGGTCTGTGTCACAAAATATTATACAGTAACTCTCCTTTTTGCGCAATCGGGTAAAAATATAATATATATATTATATTAGTTTGTACAATCTGAAAATATTTGTTTAGGTTGTTCTGGTCGTTTTCTATGTAGAATAAAAATATCTATTTATGTAATATATTCTATTATGTAGGTATGTATATCAGTTATCTAGTATGAATGAATGAACACTTTATTGTACTAGAAAATAAATACATTAATTAAAGATCTTATATCTAAACAAAAATGAACAGTACAAAAGGCGGCCTTATCGCTGAGAGCGATTTCTTCCAGGCAACCCTGGGATGGAGAAGAAGATATAAGAAAAATTGGGTTGATAGTGCACAGACAGTACATAAATATACAGAACTATCATATTATAATACAAACATATTTACAATACTAACTTAGAAACAAAATAAACTAATACAATACGTACTTAAAAAACAAAAACAATCATAAAAAAAAACCAGTACCCATAACACAAGCTCTGCTTAGCTTGGAGCTAGATAATGCTGTGTGAATTGTGCAGTATTATTATATATTCATTATTATTTATTAGATAGTCGGAAAGTTTAGATATTTGATACATTATTTAGTCATGGAGTGAAATCGAAAATAAAACTGTAAGACAAGACACTGGGTATTTTTTCAAAAGCAGGTAAATATGGTTATTAAAATTAGAAAATATTTAACGCAACGTTTTTCTTGAATTTCCTAAGACGAACCTTAATTAAAACGGAAAAATAAACATTTGCTCCTATAAATACGGTCTGAATAAATAGCATTCGAGGAAATTAAGGCCATTAAACCTCGACCATAAATCTCCTTTGAAATTAATCCGAGCACGCGGATCTTTCAAAACAATTGCTCCAAGTTTGATACTCAGCTTCCCAAAATACTATACTTTGTCACCGCGACAAGGTCCTACGCACAAATTAAACTATAATAATGACTTCTAGGGTTGAATGGGTTGGAACTTTGTCGGATTCAATGAATGCATGTGCAACGAAATGCAGTTTTGGTTGTAGCGTGTGTTTTGTTTCTGTCTTTGTCTAGCATGTTAGGTACGTTAGGGTGTGAATGAGCTGGCATTATCAGGTAGATTGTGTAAGCAGCGGAGAGCGTAGTGTAGTATGGTATGGCATGTTTTTGGTTTTAGTATGGTTTTGACGTTCAGCGGAGACGGTCACGCTTCGTTCTTCAGTATCAAATTACGTATTTACAAACTTTGTAGTGTTTTGTTAGTGACACCTTTCTACGGATAGCACGACACGTTGAATGTGACTAACGAGCGTTAAAATAGAGCTCGATTGTTTTATACCAGTGCTGTGGTAACCTTGTGTGTTGACGTGAGTTTATTTTGGAGCGTATGATGTAACGAGGACCGGGGTTCGAGTCCCGATGCTGGTTTGCTGAGGATATGCATACTTCTATGATGATGGTGAGATTTGTTATCTCTAGGTGCTAGTTCCCTTCTTTACTTTACCTTATAAAGATTGAAGTGAACAAAAAATCAAAGTGATCACTTTATTTCCCAGTTTTACTTATATTATTTTAATTTTGTGACGTGTCCAAGAGTCCTGTAAGGTCTAAAGGAAATAAAGCACTTTGAGTTTTGAGTGCATTTAAGAATAACGGCCTTATATAATTTGACGAGGCAGAAACGCTTAAAGAATGTCAAGGGAAATTTTATCGAGTTTAATAGTAAGATTAGTAAGGCCTTGCGTTTATTATGAACTTCGAGTTTAATTTACGAGGTGTTCCAGAGATAAATGTGTTATTTCGAAAGAATTCGTGTTGGAATGAATAAATATTTTTTAGAATAGTATTAAAATTTCGTAATAGCGCCACCAAAAGTTACCTAGTTCGTTTTTAGCCTGCAATAAACACAATTTCAGTAACTAATAGATCTGATAAATTTTCATAAAGTCGTCTTTATCTAAAAGAAAGTTTTGTCTCCGTACTGTAGAATGTTTAAATTAGGTCACGAATTTAAATCCTATCCATGGAAAAACAATATTTTTGTACTACAGTAGTTAACATTTTGTACGAGAATAATTTAATGCTGACTTTGCCAAACAATCATACCCATGGTTATATGTACCTTTGTTCCTTCCTTCCTTACCCTAATGTATTATTACTGCCCTATCACCTGCATAAAAATTCTTATGATACCGGTTTTGTATTAAAGAATTGTAAGACCGGTTTTTGTAAGGTTTAATTATAATTAAACCCCTACAAAAACCGGTTATATGTACCTACTATTTCGTACATGTATGAAATAATAGGTACAGTTGTTACTATACAAAGTATTATCCTGTAGTAAAGTAGGGAGGTTTAGTAAATATAGTATAATGTGGAAAAGATAAAACTAAAATTGAATTAATACTATTGTCTTGAACACAATGGATTTGTTTGCAAAAATATGTACATCCTCAATTACAGGATAATAATGCGAGCGGCTTCCATACATCCGTAGTTTTCCCTAGGTACGTATATGTATTATTTTTGTTGACTCAAGGACAGATGAAGATATCGAATTTCTTTGGTTTTTAGGTGTAGTCTATTGTATAATTCATACTTTTTACAAGCTTTTATTCTACTTGCCCTGTTAGTCGATGTAGAACTTTAGACCAGTTGACCTCAACCGATTGAACTGAAATTTGGCATAGTTATGTAAGTTCGATGAGAATACAATGTCTACAATGGTAGTCATTGATCAGATGATGATGATGGAGACCGAAGGTGGCCCTATGGCCACCTTCGGTATGGTGTTTAAGTCGTTCCGTTTTCGAGTTCCTATGAACTCGAATACGGAACGACTTAACCACGTAGAGTTTGGGTTCCTAGGATTGGTTTTCACAAGCACTTTGGTTCTAGATGATATAAAACATGTTATTAAAGAAGTTTATTTTTAAATATTTCAATTTATTTCTACTTAGTACACAAAAGTAGAACTCTACAATTTCTAGGGTTTCAATTTAGATTTCGCAAGGGTCCGTAGACTGAAAAAGGTTATGTAACTTTGGTCTACTCTACTAAGTAAACTTAAATATATGAAAATAATATTGTCACGAGAAAAGAACGTGTCGTCGATCGAAATCAGACATGAATTTAAATGATAAACGAATGATGTCAACAAACTTAAGTCCGATATGGCTGAAATATTGTTTCGATGTTATCAAATTTCATTATTGTATTTCGTGCCCAATTCTTCATCATGCATGACCATAAACCAACTGTCCATAGATCGTTCAAAGGTTTATGGATACAGTTGATATCTGTAGATATATGATGATATCTGTAGACAAAAGAGCAGGATCAATCCCAAATTAGGGAGGACTTTCTTTTGTATGGAGCGGGCTCACAATCGTATCGTGTTACTACCTGTTTTGCTCCACAGCCAGTGTTTACCTATCTACTCATGTTGCTTACACCACGTTTTCACTGTGAATGGCAAACATATTGTTAGAATACCTACACAGTCTGCCACCACACCATACAAAACACAAGCGTTTGTCATCATCATCATCAGTGGTCTTCAACATTCGACTCTACGTTGCTCTACGTCATCAAATGCGGGCAAGAAACGAACTAGCGTTCTTTTTTCTGGGTTCAACGTGGAGAAAAGCTTTTTTCGAGTCATGTGATGTTACTTCGAGAGCCTTGTAGGCTTCTCAAAAGCTGTTCGTTAGCCTGTTGACGGGGCAGGATTGCTGTCACTTATAATGACAGTAAATGTAAGTTTGACAGTTGTCATTTAAAAGTAAATTCTATTTATTTTATAAGTACTTTATAAAACCAGAAGATCAACTTCAACGCAAAAATAAACACAAAATAGCACTAGAAATTATAATTCAAACAGTTGAGCTAACTGCAGATTGATGAAAACAATCTAGACGTAGCTCAACGGATTTATTGTAAATGGCTGTTATTGAAAAACATGATGAATAGATGTTGCATTGTAATAAGAAGCTCTCTGACTATTCGTAAGACGCTGAGACTAGGCAAAGTCTCATGTGAGACGTTGGGAATACCTTTTGTGAGACGTTGCGACTCAGCACGTCTCACGAGAGACGTTGGGAATAAACAAAAAAAAGCAGTTCATTTAGTCTAATTTCTTCTGCCTTCGTCATCATCTCTACCAAACACGTCCGTCCAGTAGATCCTACTAATATTATAAATGTCAAAGTTTGTGAGTATGGATGTATGGAATGACGGATGTTTGTTCCTCTTTCACCGCTGATTGGGCTGAAATTTGGTATGGGTATAGTGTGTGACCTGGAATATAGGCTATTTTATCCCGATTAAACACGGGCGGCCAGCAGCTGGTATAATTATGTAATAACAATAAGGTAGGTAGGACAAGAATGAGTTGGTGACAATATGTACCTTGGACTCTAGAACCGAGTTCATCTGAGATATGCAGATGAAGAATCGTAATCCGACGACATCGTAGCGGTCGCAGGGAGTCGATGGATGGAGGCGGCTCAAGACCGCTATTTGTTGCGTCGCATGGGGGAGGCCTATGTCCAGCTGTGGACGTTTAAGGCCTGATTTGATGATGATGATAATATGCAGATTGTATAACATAAGTATCGGCGAGATCTTCGAGATGGATGTAATCCTAATCACAAGTTAGCAGTTACGTAAACATAAACATGGGAACTTTGTTCCGTGCCAGAACAATCAGGTTTTGTTCTGAATTAAATTGTTTAAAGATAATTGTTTAGTTAGAAATTTTAATTCTAGATGTTTCAATTAAGCACCAAAAGAACAATGGCATCTCTCTTGTTCGTAATTCGGTACTTTAGATGCATGTGTTCTTCGAAAAGAAAATGACACATTTTACAGAAGTTTTAATTTTAATCCTAACTTTATTATAAAAATGCGAAAGTGTATTTGTTTGTTTGTCCGTCCTTCGCGCCTTAACTAAGCAACCAATCGACTTGATTTGAATGATTTGAATTGGTATAGAGTTAGTTGAAAGGATGGAGAGTATCATAGGCTACTTTTTGTCCTGGAAAAACATGAAATTGTCATAGCTTCTCAATTCACGATAAACTACTGAAGAGGAAAAAAGAGCTTTTATCCCCCTAAAAATGTGAAATTACAATTTAACGCAAGTGAAACCGCGGGGTACAGCTATTAAATTATACTACTCAAAGTTAACCAACAAGGTTTCTTATGACCCGATTATCTTTCGAAGAACAACACCACCTTTAGTAGATCCAAGAATTTAATAATTCAACTCATCGTACCCATATAGCACAAGCTCTGATAATTTTTGGGCTCGATGACGCGGTTCATAATGGATATGTGCAACATTATTTATTTTGTAATGCTATGTAATGTAATGATAATATACAAATAGACGTAAAAGATTTATCTCAAGCTTTTTAATTTCATCATCGTCATCATCAGCCCGTATACGTCCACTGCTGAACATAGGCTTCCCCCAAACGACGCGGACGCCACGAATAGCGGTCCTGAGCCGCCTCCATCCAACGACTACCTACGACCGCTACAATGTCGTCGGTCCATCGACGGCAAAAAAAGGTGACGTGATTTTGTTAAATGACTTACTAAAACACTCGTATGAATTTCTGGACTGTGCCTAAATTTTATAGGCCTTTGACCTCTTATTTTTCTGAAGAAAAGTGAAAAAATGGAGACCGAGTCGGGTTTATTTATAGTTTTCAATTAATTACTGGTTTATAGAAGTTAGGGCAAGTAACATGCGTGTGTTCATCCCGGGTTCACCCAGCAAATCGTGTAAAGCTGCGGTATCATCACGTGACACTAATTAAGTTGATTGCACATTAGGTAGCTACTCATTTATCACATGCAGCCCCTTCATTATCAGTCGTTCACTTACGCTGATAAGAAGCTTTATCTTATAATCCAATGAAAAGCTGGGAAAAGACTCGGCAATTGTTTAGAAAAATACCAAGTGCAGGAATGCTAAGTAAAAACATATAATCATACAGTCATGTTTGTACGATCTGTTTTCTGGGCGTTTCTTACCTACATTGATTATAAAACAAAGTCCTCCGCCGCGTCTGTCTGTTCGCGATAAACTCAAAAAAACTACTGAACGGATTTTCTTGCGGTTTTCACAAATCATGAGTTATTCATGAGGATGGTGTAGGTATATAATATACATAAATATTCATAAACTTTCATCAGGAATATCTTAATGCAATAGCTCAGTTCAATTTATAAATAATTATACGTAAACATAACAATTATGTATCGCAAGGGACACACTCACACCACGGAGATACACTACAAATAACATAAAACATAAATAAATAATGCTGGACAATTCACACAACATTATCTAGCCCCAAGCTAAGCAGAGCTTGTGTTATGGGTACTAGATAACTGATATACTTAATATAATACGATACATAGATAGATATTTTTTATTATACATAGAAAACATCCAGAACACCCTGAACGGGCGGCGGGAATCGAACCCACAACCTAAATTATTTATAAATATTTGTCAAGGTTTTGTGTAAATTGTTTGAAATATAACAATAATTGTTAGAAGGATGGGAAACAGTCCAGCCGCCTGGGAGCTTTCATAGAAAACGCTGCCTAATCCTTTTGAGATATAACAAAACAATTCAAGATGGGATATTTTTTAAACATTGACAAAGAAAATAACAATCAAATAATATAAAGAAATTAAACTAGTATTTACAATTGAAACAATTGAGCTAACTGCAGACTGTTGCAAACAATCTACAGATAGCTCAACTGGTCCATATCAATACCAGTCGGAAGCGTCCCCAAGACGCTGGCTGCATTTAATTAATTTAAAAGTTATCCACATATTCGGTGCATCAAGCTGATGCGATTCTACGACAGAAAAAACATGCATTCATAATTTGCTCTACTAAAAGTGCGAAAAAAAGTGCGAAGCCGGGGCGGGATGCTAGTGTAAGTATTAACGTACTTACATAGATATGACTGATATACGAAGTACATATACTGATACATAGTATATCAGTTATCTAGTACCCATAACACAAGCTCTGCTTAGCTTGAGGCTATAATATGATATTGTGTGAATTGTCCAGGATTATTTATTTATTTATATGAAATAAGATCAATAATTACGGTTATAACAATTTCTTTATACAAAAATACACTGAAAAAATCATAATCGAATAATATACAAACAGTACAATAGGCGGCCTTATTGCTAATCCTAATGGGTATTGTCCAGAATAAACCACAGAACTTATCAAAGAATTTCTCCGAAGCCCACATTAATACCGTTTTACTTTTTATTTCCCATAATATCCTCCCTCTAACAAAGACGTATGACCGTTATAAAGACATATACTCCACACAAAACTGGCGTAAATAGATATAAATGATTGTTGAACTTCGGACGTAGGTATAGAGTACCTAGACATTAAGTCTAGACATTATAAATATAGATCTGAGAGTACGTTGTTGCTAGACTATAGTCTGTTCATGAAGAAATATATAGACGTGGTTCTAAGAAACGATTTAGGATATAAACGAGCGTTAAGAAGGCTACGAGCCTCTCCCAAAAGGATCGGGGCTAAGGCCGTCCATTCTTAAAAGCTTTTTTGGTAAAGTTGAAAAAATACTTTGTTTAAATTAAATATTGGTTAAATGGCAGTTAACAGTTTCATGACTCATGACGTATGTACATCCGTTGGCCTGCCTCGCATCGCAGGGAATGCGTTAAATTATGACCTTAGAATGATTACAAGAGCTTCACTTCTACTTCTACTTCAGACTAGTCAATTTCCTCAAAACCAAAAAAAATAAATAACAAAAATAACTGTGTATTTTCAAAAACGCACAAAACAAACAACCTCTATCAAAACTGCCCAGAACTGGGGATCATTTTTGTCTGGCTTTTATCATGTGTGAGACACCTAATCCTTACTCTGGGCATGGGAGTTGGGGATCGCAGTTCAGTAGTCGATCTGCAGCGACGCGGTTTACCGTCTTCTTAGTTACCTCTTACGACAGCCGCTGGAAGAGATTAATGGTAAAATTATTTGCCGATGTTGATCTCGGTGTGTGTTCACTGTGCAGGGTCACATAGCGATTCCTGTTGCTGACTGTACATTAACTAAATAACTAACGGTATCAATAATTATTATTAGCACAGATGGCCTGCCTGCTTGTCTGTTAACCTGATTACGAGTTATTGAGCTAATTACCTGAATTATGCTAAATGCAAATATGACAGTTGATTAAACGGATGTCAATCAATCTTCATTCATATTAAATTTAATGGAGGGTGGTAAATCGGTGCCTAATCCTACCCACTAATATTATAAATGTAAAAGTTTGTATGGATGAATGTATGGATATTTATTCCTCTTTCACTCACTGAACCGATTAGGCCGAAATTTGGTATGTGTATAGTTTGGGACCTGGAATAACATATAGGCTTTATTTTTATTCGGATAAAACACGGGCGAAGGTGCGGGCAGCAGCTAGTTAATAAATACGTTAGCATTACATAAACGTCGACTGTGTTAGAAAGAGTGGCTCATGCTTAGCGTTCTATTGTAATCAAGTTATACTAGATACTACTACACCGGCCAAGGAGGTACAGCACTATATGGACCAGTTGAGCTATCTGTAGATTGTTTGCAACAGTCTGCAGTTAGCTCAGTTGTTTAAATATACTAGTTTAATTTGTTTATATAATTTTTTTGTTATTTTCTTTGTCAATAATGCACAATATTAGCATAAGCATTATTTTTATGAAGTTTTTATCATTATAAGTGAATATTTATTTGTTTTTATGAGAAAATAAACATCATTAAACCAAGTGCCAGATTCACGCACTCCCTGCCTGCGCGAAAAAAAACACTGTCAGCTTACAAAAATCTCAAAAATCAATCTTATTACTACATTTCATTAATTTTTTGCGAAAACAGTCAGTATTTTTTACACTTTCTTCTCCCTTTTCCCCCTCACCACAAATCGGAAGTGCCAGGACAATCATCATCATCAGCACATAATTGTCCATTGCTGGACATAGGCTTAGGTAAAGACAATCCCACTAATATTATATTTCGAAAGTTTGTGCGGCCTCTACATATAGAGTACTCAATATATAGAGTATCTTTACAATGGCACATGATGATGCCTATGTACCTATGCCTATGTCCAGCAATGGACAATATAGTTAAAAGTTTGTGCCATTGTAAAGATACTTTATATTATAGCTATTGTTAAGTGTTTGTGCGAAGACAACATGAAAATGACTGAATAGATATAGGAGCTGAAATTTTGTACATAAAGTTCTTGACATGGAATAACTTTTTAGGCAACTTTTTATTCCGAAAAGAACGCATGTGGAATCGCGGACAGAAGCGTGTTACGGTATAATGTTTTTAAAGTTTGCAGAGTGAATCGAAATTGTCAAACCAAAAACGTAACCAATAGTTCATCCGCTAACAAACGTATAGATTCGTTTCCACTGAATCGAAATAGCACAACAGCTTTTCGAATTAATAAAATTGGAAATCGGGTTGGAGCTCCGTGTATTTGTCATTCAGTGTATAAACTAGCAATTAAGTTTTTTTTTACAAAAACATTGTATTTCACTGTTGCTTTAGTAAGAAATTCAATGAAATTTGATTTAATGTAGTTACAGAAAAGCTTTTGGCTGGTGTTCACTAAATAAACGGACAGTTAGACAGCTTCGTTAACTTTGCCGAAACTTCTGTTAATGACAGTCAAAAAATTAATGATTGATTATCTTTTTGAAAATCATGTCTTTAATCTCATTAGGTCAGAGGTTTTTACAAAGCACCTAAAGATATATCTTCGATGACGTATTTAACTAGTATCTATCTACTCGGCTTTTCTGCCCGGTCCTACATAATTAAACCGACTTCAGAAAAAGAAGGAGATTCTGTGCTCGGCTCTATGTATATTTTTAAGGACGATTTTGTTGCTATTGTACCTATAGAAAAAAACACATATATAGATGGTCTCAAAATAAAAAAATACCGAGGAAATCATATTTTTCCCGCAAAACTAAAAAACTATGTAATATTAAGGAATGTGATGTCGGTTATTGGTTTTTAAAACAATCAAACTATTAAGAAACCTTACCAAAGTATAAGAATTAAATTATGTTCTCAGTAACAAAAGTTTAGCAAAGTTGGTACTAAGCCCACGATGAATATCACTGGTACTCACAGCTGGTACCTAAGTATAATGGTTAGCGGTAATTTTTTTGCTGGTTTTTGAGCACACAAATACTTCAAGGTAACAAACGATGAAATCAGAATCTTCGACAAAAGTATCTTCAAATTCGCCTGCATAAGGATTCTTCTATAAGGAGATAAAAACGTGCTTCAAACTCGTATTCCGGTACAAAAAGTAGCTTATAATATTAATTCAGGTCAACTATGTACATCGATTTCAATCCGTGCTGTAGTTGGGCGTGAAGAGAACCTCTATAAAGATCCATCTGAATAATATTGTAATGGGTGGTACCTTCTGAAACTAATGGCTTGATGGCAAAGGAGTAAAAAATCTTGCGGTTAGAATTTGGTATAAACTATCATACTTCATACCTGAGTAAGTGAGTATGTATATTTTGTGTACAACCAGGTTAGCGAAGCCGCAATATGTAAAACATTTTTGTCGTTTATAGTTTGTGTGGATTAAATGTAGCGCTTTGCGTTTCGCTCATCGTTTGCGTGGACTTTACTCTAGATTAGTTTAAAGCTGTTAATATTAGAATGAGTTATTGACCTTGTTTTTTGTTTCTGGTACCTACAAACATACTTACACACCTTACCTATGATAGATTTGGTCTCTAAAATATGCTTTGATTGGACTATAAATCTTGTTTATCTAGAAGATAAAAAGCTTTGGACGGATTTTGCTTCAACTCGAAAAATAACACCTAACAGGCTAAAGGTTTCTTCGTCGCTTCTTTAGTATACTCTACACACTGAAGCGACAGAAATCAAACATATTACTTTATTTCCATGTTTTAAGAATTTTACCTTCTCTAAGTGTACATTTATTGTATTTACGGAAATAAAGAATTTTGATTTTGATTGTGACACTCATTACGTAGGTAATTTTTTTTTCTCGCCCCTCATAGTTATTATTAAGTTTAATTGTTCCTTGTGTTTTTAGTTGCATATAGGAGCTCTGAACTCTGTATTCTCTTCTAATGTTCCATTTAATGGTGGAAACTTTGCTGGTTTCAGTGTTAATTAAGTATTTTTATTAATTTATTTTATAACAACTGTATGTTTCCCAAATAAACAAAAACAAAATAAATAAAATTTTGCTCTCTTCTAAGATATGGCTGTAGCCAAGGTAGTTCAGTTAAAAAAAATGCTGGACAATCCACACAGCATCATCTAGCCGGTAGTTTTTCCCAAAATTATTTTCTGTTATTTAAGCTTACTTAAAGACAGCTGCAGCAGCTTTTTTGCATCTTACTTCAATTTAAAACCAAAAAAATATTGGCAGACTCAAATACAAATTGTAATTTTACCACCCCTCCGAAAAAATATAAATAGGCATGTGTGCCGATGGGCAGACTAAAGAGCTATAAATTCAAAGGCCATACAATAGTATACATCCCTCGGGTGCGATTATCCATTGATAAATAATAAACCCTATTGAACGTGAAAAAGTACACGGTTGGTTTCTGAGTACACGACTAATTTCTATGTCTTCAAAATAAGAGTGAATAGGACTAGTAATTATATAGAATAATATAGAATATATTTTATTTCTTACAAAACTTACACAAAATATATAATACACTTAAACTAAGAGAAACATGCACTCTAAACGATGTAAGTAATAAATTGGTTCTGCCTCACCATGAGTTGGTTGACTAGCAAGCTAGCAAACAACGCTGGTCTTCCATCACAGCCACTTGTTGTTGGTAATCCCTAATGACTGGGGATACATCGTCGTCCACATTGTACCTAACTACCCTCAGGTGAGGTTGTGGGCGAACAAAATTCTACAAAATTCTATAAAATATAAGTTTATTACCAATAACCCGCTGTTTGCCGTGGGGCCGCGGCATAGAATATCGACCCCTCCAACTCAACCCGTGGATGTCGTAAGAGCCGACTAAGGGAACCTACCAGAGGAAGGGCAGCAGCTTCCTACTGTGTATTACTAACATCTTACTGCGATCACCAATCCGCCTGCCAAGCGTGGTGATTATGGCAAACCCCCCCCCTAATATGATGGCAACAAATAGAAAACGGCCCCCAGTCCCCGGCAGCTCCGCTATTCCTGGTCACGGTAGCGGCCATGGTAACGGCGGGGCAGGGGGTGCTAGGAATCTCCGGCAGAGATTGAGCTACCAATCCCAACACCGACGACCCTTGCACCTGGTAGCATACAACGCACGAACATTGAGGACCGACGAGAAGGTAATCGAGCTGGAAGAAGCGGTAGACAAGTTGCGCTGGGACATTATAGGGCTATCGGAAGTCCGAAGAGAGGGAGAGGACACGATAACCCTTAATTCCGGCAACTTGTTTTACTACCGGGAGGGCGACCAGCTGTCCCAACACGGTATCGGGTTTCTCGTCCACAAGTCCCTCGTCAACAACATTGTAAAGATCGAGAGCGTCTCGAGCAGGGTGGCGTACCTTATACTCAGAATCACCAAACGGTATTCGCTGAAGGTCATACAGGTATATGCCCCGCACTCGGGACGCCCTGACGATGAAGTGGAGATCATGTACGACGACATCTCCAAAGTCATGCATGCCTCGAAAACACACTACACTGTTGTGATGGGGGATTTAAACGCGCGGTTAGGCGCAAAGAGCGGCAACGAACTGAGAGTGGGCCAGTTTGGATTTGGACAGCGAAACCAAAGGGGTCAGCGACTGGCCGACTTCATGGAAAAGGAGGAACTCCTTTTTCGAGAAGCGGCCGTCCAGAAAATGGACCTGGCTACACCCCGGCGGCTATAAGCATGAGATAGACTTCATCATGACGACCCACAGGCACATATTCAATGACGTCTCTGTGATCAACAGGGTTAAAACCGGCAGCGATCACCGTATGGTAAGAGCGGCATTGAATATCAATGTAAAGCTAGAAAGGTATCGTCTGATAAGGTCTACTCTACGCCCAAACCCTGTCCAGATACAAAATCCCGAGAGCTTTCAGTTGGAGTTACAGAACCGCTTTGAATGCCTCGCGGAATGCGTAACAGTGGACGAACTAAATAACGGGCTGGTGGAAACTGTCCGTGCGGTCGGGTCGGACATCTTTAGGACCCGCCGCAGAAATAAAACACAGAGACTCTCGGGTCACACACTGGAGTTAATGGCAGAGAGGAGTGAAATGAGGCTGCAGTCTTCGGCAGACATGTCGACATACGGTGCGCTCAACAAACAGATCTCGAAGTCTATGCGACACGATTTGCGCTCATACAATACCAATTGTATTATGAGCGCAATAGAGCGGAACAAGGGCTCCAAAGTGTTCGCAAGAGATCTGTCGCTTGGGCAGAGCCAGTTGACGAAGCTGAAGACCGATAGCGGCAGCATCATTTCCTCCAAGCCTGAGACCTTGAGAGAGCTTGAAAAGTTTTATGGGCAGCTCTACACCTCATCGCAATGCCCTGCAAATAGCACGGCAGGCGATGCAAGAGCCCGTTTAACCCGACACTATACCGAAGATATCCCAGACGTCAGCCTCTACGAGATAAGGACGGCTCTCAAACAGCTTAAAAACAACAAGGCACCCGGGGATGACGGAATAACGACAGAGCTTCTGAAAGCGGGTGGATCACCAGTACTTAAAGTCCTTCAGAGGCTATTCAACTCCGTCATTCTCGAGGGACAAACGCCAGAGGCGTGGAACAGAAGTGTGGTGGTACTGTTCCATAAGAAGGGTGACAAAGCCCTTCTAAAGAACTATAGGCCCATCTCACTGCTGAGCCACGTCTATAAACTGTTTTCGAGAGTAATCACCAACCGTCTCGCTCGAAGGTTTGACGACTTCCAGCCGCCCGAACAAGCCGGGTTCCGAAAAGGCTTTAGTACCGTAGACCACATACATACGCTCCGGCAGATTATACAGAAAACAGAAGAGTATAACCGGCCGTTATGTCTAGCGTTTGTGGACTACGAGAAAGCCTTTGATTCAGTCGAAACCTGGGCAGTCCTGCAGTCTCTCCAGCGGTGCCAAATCGACTACCGGTATATCCAAGTGTTGAAGTGTTTGTACAGCAAGGCCACTATGTCAATTCGTCTCCAGGATCAAACCACAAATCCGATCCCACTGCAAAAAGGGGTGAGACAGGGAGACGTCATTTCTCCGAAACTGTTCACCTCTGCATTGGAGGATATTTTTAAGCTTGTGGACTGGGACGGATATGGCATCAATATCAATGGCGATTACATCACTCACCTTCGGTTTGCCGACGATATAGTCATTATGGCAGAATCACTGGAAGACCTTAGCAGGATGCTCAGAGACCTCAACATCGTTTCCCGCCAAGTGGGTCTTAAAATGAACATGGGTAAGACAAATATCATGTCTAATGCCCATGTCGCACCCTTTCCGGTCAATGTGGGGAACGATGTTATCGAAGTTGTTGATCATTATGTCTACCTAGGCCAAATGGTCCAACTAGGTAAATCCAACTTCGATAAAGAGGTCAGCCGACGAATCCAACTCGGATGGGCAGCGTTCGGGAAACTGCGCAATATCTTCTCGTCACAGATACCGCAGAGCCTCAAGACGAAAGTCTTTAACCAATGTGTGCTACCAGTGATGACTTACGGATCCGAGACGTGGTCGCTCACTATAGGCCTTGTGCATAGGCTCAAAGTCACCCAGCGAGCTATGGAGAGAGCTATGCTCAGAGTTTCTCTACGCGATAGGGTCCGGAATACGGAAATTCGTAGAAGAACCAAAGTTACCGACATAGCTCTCAGAATCAGCAGGCTGAAATGGCGATGGGCAGGCCATATAGCTCGTAGAACCGATAACCGCTGGGGAGTAAAGGTTCTCGAGTGGCGACCGCGATGCAATGCGAAACGGAGTGTGGGAAGACCTCCCACTCGATGGACCGACGACATCGTAGCGGTCGCAGGGAGTCGTTGGATGGAGGCGGCTCAGGACCGCTATTCGTGGCGTCGTTTGGGGGAGGCCTATGTTCAGCAGTGGACGTGTACGGGCTGATGATGATGATTACCAATAACCCGGTATACAGTCCGAGTGAATCATTTCTTTTCATATATTTGAAAATAATGGTTTTTTTCCTCAGAGCTCGCACGTCTTTGGAAACTAAAGCTTATGATGTACTGAAGACTTCAGTTACTTATTGACGGCAAAAAAGATCACCTAAGCAATTTTCTCAACTTTTGCAATGTCCTTGTTTCCATTATTTATAAGAAGAATAAAATGAAAACTTTCTTGTATATCTCATTTAATCGGTTTTGTTATTTCGAACAAAAATAATCGTAAAACGGAACACCAATACATGGTGAATGCGGCAGGGCCGGCCGTATTCACCGTGTATTCGTACGATTACTCTCACAGATGTTATAGCGAGGCATTTTCTCATCAGTTGTCGCTTCATTCATAATTCTGAAGAATGTAATCCGGAGCTACGAGCTACGAGTGTGAAATTTCGTTCAAACATGAAGTTTTAATGTACGAGATATTGCATGAGTAAAATTTATTCATTTTTGCTCTGTGTTCTTTACACTCACTTATAACATACATTAGGATATTCGTTTTCATTATGTTTGGTTTGTATAAGGTTCAAAACTGTACCTGGTTCCTTGGAGTGTGGTTTTGATGATCAGCGTGGACCGGGAGCGGGTGTGTGTTTGACAGGTTTCTGAAGAAGTGGGCGTAGCTCGATTGCGAATTCGTTCCCGCTGCCGTTTGCCTAATTTGATGCTGAATTTGATATAAAATGGAGTTTGAGTAACTTATGCCGCGTTTACACTGGTTAAGAGTGTTTTATAAATAAGAATGTTATACGTTTTTTGATTAATAAAGAAATACAAATACTAAATACACGATCAGAGCCTGCTCGGACAAGGAGCGAGCTCGTAGGAGTTGCTTCAGAGTGTACTAGGATAACTGTTTCTTTAAAGTATTTCACTAGGATCATTTTCTTAGTCAACATCGAAAAAGTCGTGAGGGCTTTGGTTGTTGTTACTTGACGCCATTTTGTTTACCTTCTCGTATACAAGCTACCTCGAAAAAGATACGCGTAGCGTCCCTGTTCACTCGGTCCGAGCAGACTCGATTGTGTCAACGCGACTTATAGCCCGGCCACACGCTCCAACTTTTGTGCATGTATGATTGCACAAACACAGTTTGCACAAGTAAGATGAGCCCGGCCACATACTATATCTTGCTTGTATAAACTGTGTTTGTGCAATCATACATGCACAAAAGTTGGAGCTTGTGGCCGGGCTATTAAGTTCAAGACAAAAGAAAACACGGTTTGATCCAAAGGCTTAGAATAGTGAAAAAAATCTTAAGTCTATGATTTGATCCGTCGATGCCGCCGTAGGTAGAGCAACACTTAGTTCCAGAATTCAACCCTAAGTCTAGACTTAATCTAGACTTGCATTCTGTTGTAAGTACCTACTAGTCTCTTAGTGTTCCAAACTTCCTTGGGTAAGGTTAGTGACTTGCTAACGATATGCTAATTGCGCTCGCTTGAATGGTCAATGACAAAGGAAGTACCTACCGTGGTGCCTAATTGACCGAGCGAAGGACAAATATCTTCATAAATATTGGATGAACGAAGTGAACAAACCTATAACTTCCAGGAAGGGCCGATTTTGTCAAATAAACGTCAAACATTTCGTCAAAAGTAAGATCACTTAGGACGAGATTAAAATGTCAGTTTTCATTGAGATCGTTGAAAAGGTCACATTCGAAGGGTTGGTTAACACTGTTTATTTTTACTTGTTTTATTTCATTTAAAGTTGTAAGTATACAAAATCAATTTTCCTAGGATTTAAATACATATGTAGTAGATCATATTTTTGCTGAAGTGTACCGGAAGTGCAACAAGAAATCAACAAAACCACCGGCTCTCATTATCTCAATCGTCTTTATGGAACGAATAGGGCCGATGATGATGATGTCCCTAATATTTAACTTCTTCCCTAAACTAGTTACCCTAAAAGTAAGATACAAAGGAAAAATACGGAGTAAAAGTAACTAGATTTAAAAGTGACAGGAATTCTCTTCTGTAATAATAATTCATAGCGGAGGGATTCAGCGTCAGAAATTTAATAATGTTTGTATCGCTCCTCGGTACTTGAGAGTCGAGGACTTTGAGGTAGAAAGCGGGAGATCCAGCTGAAAACATAAGTATACAGAGTTGAAAGCAGGCCGAAAGCGCGAAGATAACCGAAGGACTCGAATAAAAATTAATGAATTCTAGCGATTCTAACTAAATTCTGTTAATTTTGACAGCAATTGCCTTTTGATCAAGTAAAACATTACGATAAATTCAATAGATCATTTGGCTAGCCGAGCAATTTCAGCAATGTATCGTCAACACCGATAGAACTGCTGATACAAAAAAATGCTCTACAGTTCGGTTCACGTGTACAACCGCACAAGGTTTGTATCTAGTGCTGTTGTCTAGATTTCGAGAGAAGCTCTGAATCAACTGCGAACTTGATGTCCCTTACCATAGGTACAGATTAGGTAATGTTACTAAGGTACGACTACCTTATGAAGAAAACAGAAAATTGTTTCCATCTAGTAGCTTTTCAAAATGTGTTGAACCAGTTTTCTATCCAAATGAGTCTATCTACTATTCAGGGAACAGAGTCAGCTCTTGACATGAATTATAAATGCATTTCCATACTTTATATCCGAACTCGAGCTCATTTCGAAGATATTTGAAACAAGTTAAGACGAATATTTCATTGCAAAGTAAGGACCGAGTTATTGGATATTTTGGCTACCGGTTATTAGTTGGGTATTTTGTTTCAATACCGCTAGTACCAACTGGTACCCAATAACGTTACAATACTCTATACCTGTTCTGATTTCTACCCAATATATTTCTAACCGATTTGGTTAGAAATACCATCTAACCGATTTGGTTAGAAATACCATCTAACCGATTTGGTTAGAAATAACATCTAACCGATTTGGTTAGAAATACCAAATACTTGTTGCAGCTACATAACTTTACGGGTGAACGGTCCGCTAGTATCTATGCGTAGATGATAGTTAGGTAAGTATAGGTATTGAAGCGTTGGGTAGTTATGGCTCACGGTCGGTTAGGCGCGATGCTCGCTTTGCACAGTTATTCCCTAGCGGTATGCGGATTTTACAATAGCGTTAGATATTTTAGGACCATGCTAACAGGTACTGAGTTAGTTATTGAATACCGGACTCATCTCTATTGCAAAGTGCCCCTGGAGGCAAATCTATATTTTAGGAATTATGTGATAGCTACTAGCGTCTGATCGCGGCTTCGCACGCGATAAAAAGTAGCCTATGCCCGTTCTCAGGTCGGACGGATCTACTTGCCTTTCGACTACCCACATTTTGTTAAAAATTTTATATTGTCCATTAATCCGTGTATTAAAAGCTAGTAACAAGTGGGTGATTTTTTAGTAAAAATATTGATATTTCTTTCTAAACGTGTGTAAACACGGACTTTTGTATATACATGTATTTAACATTTTAAATAATTATTTTAAGGGAACAAAATCACCAGACCACCTAGGTAATAAAATGTAATAAAGTCTATGATTTTATCAGGTGACGTAACCTGATAAAAATAAGCGGTAAGGTGTTATCACCCGATATTGAGTATTTTGGGCGAGCCTGATAATAAATGTCTACAAGGACATTCATATCTATGGGTAGGCAACTTTTATTTAGAAATCGAAAGTTGTAGAAATTGTGGTTTATAAATCACAAAAAAGGAGGAAGTTCTGTGTTCAACTGTACATATGTATATTTTTTATGCATGTTCGCCGATTTCTCCATCGGTTATGGACTGCTTTTAAGGATACTCTTACTATTAAGGACAGTCTTACCATTAAGGATACTATATTCTACTACTATACTATATACTATACAATATTCTATTAAGGAAACTCTTACTATATTCTACATTTGATGTAATAGAGTATAGAGATAATCCCGTAAAAAAATACCCTATAGTATAGGGTTTAGTATAGGGAGTAGCTTTATGAAGGATTTTCAAGTCGGTTCTTAATTTTTTCAAAACAATCAACTTATTGTACTTTAGATACAAAGATCCATCTTAGTCTTCGTTCACGGTTGCCAATATTTCAAACATGAATTTATGCTAGATTTTAAAGCACACATGTTTGAAAATCGTGTTCCTCAAAGGATTTTCCTTTTCCTATTCCATTTATTGTTTGTCAAGCCATCCAACATTGTTTGTATTGAGATCTGTGAGATGAGAACACATCAGAGAGGGTTTTCAAAGAATTGAGGATTTCCACACAGAATTCACAGCTATTTTTGTAAAATCTCCTATGAAGGTTTTGTTAAAAAAATATTTTGTTTATTTTGTTAAATATAAGGATGAAACGCAAAAAGAATTGCGTGGAAATGTTACCATATTGTGTTTTCATGCAAGCCACAAAGTAACGCCTGAAACTATTATTTATTTGTTATTGTGTTAATCAAAATTGTTACAGCTGCCAAACTTCACAAGACTCTTACTCGAAAATGTATTAAAAAATAAAAACAGCTTTATTCACTATTATATAGCGTAATAAAACATTTTAAAATACATTCTTATTAAAATTACGAAAACTAGAACTAAAAAATATATAGTGGTATGTCTTCAGAGCAGTCCTCGTGCAAAGAAGTCACTTTGACACACCTTATGCAAACTTTTTGTCTATTTATACCTATTTCCCTAGAGCTCGTTCTGTTCACTGTCCAGTTCTAGACCCGCAGGAAAATGTCGCACACAAAGATTGAATCTTTGGACGCATATCGTCGTCGCTCCTACACACCCGAAGAACGACGAGTGCGTCGATCGCAGTCAATGTGTTAATTGTATAGGTGAAGGTAATTTTACGACTGAGTTGTCTAAATAAAGTCCGGAAGCGTCTCGCCCTTGTACTCCATCGATCACAGCTGTGAATCGAGCCGCACAGCGGATGCGCCGGCGCACGGGCTGCCTAAAATTACGGCGGCGGCCCGGGTAAAAATAACGTAAACAAGATAACTATGTTATGTTGTAATTTCGGAAGTTTTTGACGGGATCACCCGCGCGACTGAATAGTTAGGGATGGTTTGGTCTTTTTAAGCAAGATATTGGTTAGAACGATTTTTACAAGCGGTTATTTAACTTGCAATGTATTTTTTTTATGGTATATTGACCTTCGTTCGACCACAACCTCACCTGATGGGAAGTGATTATGTGACCGATGTTGTATCACGAAGGTCTAGAAGACACCTGTTCACTCTTATCTTGAAGAGACCCAGATTGTAATTCACCGGAAAAACTGAAGCAGGCAGCGAGTTCCATTCCTTAGCGGTGCGAATGATGAAGGTGGACGAAAACCGCTTTGTACGAGTGGATGGTATATCCACCTGATAAGGATGGTATTGTACCGTCCGTCTGCTTGTCATGGAGTGGAAGGGAGATGGTGAAATCAGGCCATGAAGTTCTTGGGAGCATTCTCCGAAATGTATCCTATAAAAGATCGAGAGACTAGCAACCTTGCGGCGGTGATCGAGACTTTGGATCTTAGTCTCTGCAAGGTAATGCTCGTCTATGAGTCTGAAAGCTCTTCGTTCTATGGAGTCTAAGGCTGCAAGCTGGTATTTGGCCGAGCCATCCCAAACATGACAGCAATACTCCAAACCAGACCGGAAGTGTGCTTTATAAAGGGATAGAAGCTGTCCCGGTGTGAAGTATCGCTTAAACTTGTTAAGGATTCCTAGCTTCATGGCTGCTGTTTTAGCCTTTGACTCTATGAAGGTTCCGAAGTTAAGAGTTGGTGTAAGATTGATTTAAGTTCGGGTGGAATCTTGAAACTCAATTTTAGACCAGTTATCTACAACTCAACCGATTGAGCTGAAATTTGGCATACTTATGTAAGTTCGGTGACGCTGCAATGTCATGGTACCATTGAGCTGTCTGATGATGAAAACCGAAGGTGGCTATTAAATAAAAGCTGATCAAGGAAGATTTGGCTTCAGGAATCTTTGTGTTCAAGGCTCCTGGAAAAATCAATAAGTACTTAAAATAATTACATATTAACCTACCTATTAAAAAGTTAATTGGTTTTGACGAGGGTTTACGTTTTATGTAAATTTTGTTAATAGTATTAATGTGAAGCTCTGGGCAACGCCCTTGGGTTTATTTATCCGTTACTCTAACATGTTTCGTTCTGTGATTTTTCTCTATAGTTCTGTGTAGAAATAAATATAATTTGATTGTTTTGAAACAAAAAACAATATTTTAAATTAGTTTTTAAGTTCTGCGAAATAAATACTTACCAATTGTGATTTTCGGGATCATGTTCTGTACAATATCGACAGAATTTCCAAAACCGGTCCATAATTGACGGGGAAATCGAAGAACATAGGTACATAAAAAACATACAGCAGCCGAACATAGAACCACCTTCTTTTTTTGAAGTCGGTTAAAAATCACACCGATCAGTACTGTAGTCACCGACAGGAAGTTTTGTATTAACACCGTGTTCTATTCTAACAGTGTTGCCAGATATTCCAAAAGTAGTGCTGACCGCTATTTAACGGATGTATAAGATTGACAACGCTATTGATATTCGTGGTAAAAAAGTAATTTTACGGATAAATTTAATTCAGATAAAACTCCAATAACATATTCAGTAGTTGTTTGTTTTATTCTACTTATAGTTTGATTTTTCTGCTACGGAAAAAAAGCAATGTAACGAATTTACAATAAACAAAAAAATAATTGTAGCCAATTTACACATACTTTTTTCGTGACAAATTTACTTTGTGGTAAATTTATAACAAACAACCCTATTAAAGCGGGTTAAAAAAAATTGATTTAATATATTTTTCATGGGAATGTCATACAAAGATAAATTTTGAGTCTGATCGAAAAATAATAATATTGTATTGCCCTAGCCGCAGTGGCGGATTTACCAGCAGGCTGAGTAGGCTGGAGCCTAGGGCGGCAGATTGTAGGGGGCGGCAAATTTGGGCCAAAAATTTATTGACTTAGAGAAATAGAAATGAATGTTAATGAATACCTAAATATTATTAGGTCCAGTGTAATCTACACTAAAGCGTGAGATCTAAAAATAATCTAGAAACTGACACATTGGTCCCCTAGTTCACAACAAAATCATACCAATAACGGGAATAAGCTGATTCCATCGTTAGAAAGGACAAAAAAAAATTCATTGACAACTTCTTTTAAAATAAATATGATTGTGAATTAGATTAGGGTATCCGGTATCGAATTATAGATAATAATAGGCAAAATTTGAATAGCCTACTGGCGGCAAATGTGTAAATCCGCCACTGCCTTGCCGGGTCCATGTTTGGAACTGCTTTCTATCATAAGACCAAGAAACAACATGGTAATAATAAAAAAAATGAGTTTGAGTTTGAAAATAACGTCCACCGCTAGCACAAAAAACTTTCCATCTGGTACTTCAATACGCGCAGTGCTAATGTTGCAATCATTTGGCAGCGCTCTGGGAACCGAACTACAGCTCCGCTTACTCAAAACAACTCCACTCTGTTTATCTTTCTGAAGGAAAATGAGCGTTTTCCAAGCCAAGGAAAGTGTATTTTGGTTGTCGATGTTTGAGTTTTTGGTAGAACAATGACCGCAATTGTATTTGGCTTGGAATTAACGAAAAGTTTTTGTAAAGAGGAGCAATATTTCCTTATTCTGTTGTTGTTATAAAGTGCATTGCAGATATGTAGATAGTTAAACAACAGGCACAAATTTTGTACACTCTACAAAAAAGGAGGTCTGTTGTTTAACGTACGTCGTAGAGTAACAGGGAAGGGAGGATTTTACCCATCTGTTGGATCCAGCAATTAGATAAGAAACAAAAATCTACTTATAGAAGCAAAACTAATTCCTTCATAGTATGTTAAAAAAACTTTATTTGTGTAATGGTGATTTTTTCACTATGTACCTGTAATGTTTGAAATAAAAGATATTTAAATAAATAAATAAATAATGCTGCACAATTCACACAGCATTATCTAGCCCCAAGCTAAGCAGAGCTTGTGTTATGGGTACTAGATAACTGATATATATCATACAATATATTGCATATATAGATATTTTTTACTATACATATAAAACGACCAGAACACCCTAAACAAAAATCTGCAGATCGTACAAATATTTGTCCCGAGGCGGGAATCGAACCCGCAACCTCCTGCGTCGCAAGCGGACCTTCGTTCGTCAATTTATGGTTTCACTGCTTTTGGTTTATTGCATTTTACATGTGTGTTTTTCTACGTCTTATTTTTATGAGATCAATCATAGACCATTGGCCTGTGCTCTCTGGTTTTATCCATAGAGTTATAATGGTATAAAGGTTTATCTATCTACCATAGACTACTACAGTACCTATATGCAGACTTTGATAAAAATGCATCTCGTCATAATTGACACTATTGTTTTCCTTTTATAGCAAACGATAGTATTTTTCTGTTCTGTATTTTCAGACACTTTTCTGCTTAAAAGCATCATGGTAAGTACTATTTTCTCGAATAAACCCTATGATTATGAGTTAGATATAATAGGCATGACGACTGATTTTGAGAAACTACATCGTGATATTTTTAGACATCTACTGAATGCAAAATAAATCATATTTCTGCATAAAAAAAATAGAATTCGAAGGAAAAATACAGTTTTTAAAAATGCATTTTCAATTTCGCTCAAAAACGCTACAATACTCGTGGCGGCTATCTATGACGTCATAGATGCACGAACATCTGATAATACAGAATGATCATAATATTTTCAAGAGGAGCTTCACCAGCTATTTTGTGCCTTTCATATTGTGACCGCGTGACGTCTCAGTTATGTATTCTCTGATTGGTGTTCAACGTGTCATGGCGGATTGCTGTATTTTGTAGTTTTATTTTATCAAAATAATATTTAATCTCGATCAAAACATAAAATATAATACGTGTTTTGTAATCTATGGCTCAGGTATATTTCGGTAAATACATAATTTTTGTGATTTTTAGTTACTGTCGTCATCCCTATTATGGTAGATTACCAGTTACCTATATAGGGTAAGTTTAGTAACTCCGTACGTGAGTTTTTAGGTTTCTTATGAAAGGTTTGGTAAGATTGGCAATCGAGACACACAGGATAGAGCAGGTGGATGTAGCAACTCCAATTCTCTATCAATTACCTAAGTATTGCAAAACTTGTTAGGCCTATTGCTATACTGATTCCTTTAGCGGTTAGTAGCGGAAGCAAAACTAAAGTTCGGAACGGTAGCGGATATAGCAGCGGATCTTTGACAGTACTGAATGGATCGCCGCCGCCCCGCTCTAGATAGCGGCTTATAAGTCCGCTCTTGCTGTCCAAAAAAGAGATTTGAAATTAATAAAAATGTATTCCTAATTAATAATTAATTCCTAAAAAATTATAGAATCTTGCTAATATTATAAATTTCAAAGTTTGTGAATCAAAGGATGTATGGATGTTTGTTCATCTTTCACGCAAATACTACTGAATTGATTAGGCTGAAATTTGGTATAGTTTGGGACATGGAATAACTGATAGGCTATTTTTTATCCCGATAAAACGCGGGTGAAGGCGTGGGCAGCAGCTAGTTTATATATATAAAAGAGAAGGTTTGTCTTGACAGAGAAAAGATTTAACTACTAAGGTAAAAATTATTTAAAAATTCACACTTGAATCAGCGACTACTAAAAGCCCTAAGTAGTTGTTGGTTTGTTGCCCACGCGTGACCTCATCATTAGTATGAGCTATTTGTGATGTCCTAGCCTAATTAGGATGTGCTGATGATTCAAATGTACCACTCAAGGTAACTGATGGATAGAGCTGTCAAGTGGAAGTTATTCTGTTGATATAGGGTTCCGCAACAACAAGCTGGATCCTTGTGGGGAAGGACTGTTGTTAAAAAACGGCATCGCTTTCAAATAATTCAAAGTAAGAAAACAAACTTTGGAACTTGTTATGATAGATTTTTAAAAGCTGGGGCGATTGTCTATTGTTTTTTTTCATTAAATACATAATATTTACGCTAACGTCACAAAATCAGTCCTCTAGTGTACATGAAACAAAAGAGGATCGTGCTAGCTTTTCATTTACCTTATACCTCCTCGATCAAACAACACGCAGTTGATTTCCTTCTTTGTTCTCGTTTATTCAACCCCCCTAGCATGGAGATTGTTGTCTAGGGTAGAATAGAGAAAAATTACGTCACTTTGTCATCGAATGCGTAAATTATTTGAAAGTCATTGCTTCAACTTCAATAATGTACGCAATGTATGGAGATGAGATGTCATTATTGTCTTTTCTACCCTAGAGAACAAACCCCATGCTTGGGGGCTGCATTTTTTTTCTGGAACTGACCATAAACTGCTACAATTCCAAAACAAAAGACAATTATATACAGCAAAATAAATAAAAAATCTTTCCTTTTACGCTCCAATAGCAAAATATCATACCTATTTCCAAACTAAATAACAAAATTCTAATACAGGAATCTGAAGTACTCAATCTCATACCCAATGAATTGCAAATAACTTTCATTGCAGCGATCATTAAGAAAGTCCACGTTATTTGGCACGCGAATGGCTTCATGCTTGCGGCTGGGGCTATTTAGATGATTCTTGCAACACTACATGCGTTTATAGATTGCTGGCTTCTAAGAATTACGGCCCTTAAATTTTGAGTGGTTAATAAGAAAAATTAAAATTATGAACGAATGTATGAATGAACACTTTATTGTACCTACTAAAAATTACATAAAAACTTAATATCTAAAATAAAATAAATACAGTACAAAAGGCGGCCTTATCGCTGAGAGCAATTTCTCCCAGTCAACCTAGTATGATTAACAAAATGGAGACGCGTAACTAAGGCTACTAGCTATTGACGAAAATAGCGAGGTACCTTCTCTATTTGGAAAACGAGACACATGAGAACATGAGTCACTAACCCATAAGAGTAAGAAAGAGAGAGGTTGAAATGTCATCTCTATTAAAAAGAACGCAAATTATGGCAGAAAGTATTTCGCAAAAAAATAACAGTTTTTAAGAATTGCGTCAGAACCCTTCACTCTTTTAGTTCTCAACACACTTACTGGGAGTTTTTGATTTTATTCTTGAAGAGATTCAATAGACAGGGTACTTACATATACATACAAAGTACAATCTAGTCTATTAGATAAAAATCTCGTGGCACAGTGTTTGTAACCAAACTCCTCCGAAACAGCTTGACCGATTTTTATGATATGTTGTGTGTATATTTGGTAGGTCTGAGAATAGGACGTTATCTTTTTTTTATACTACTAAGTGATAAGGGAGGCTCACGCCAAATTTTTATTTTTTGGTATTTTTTTATGAGTTGGCAATAAAAAATATGTATTACCTTCAATTTTCAGCTCTCTAACACCGACCCCCATTTTTTAAAACCCTCAGTGGTCGATGTCAAAACTACGTTTGCCGGGTCAGCTAGCTTATATAATCTAAGGTACAATATAGAAACTCTACTGGCAATGCTATTCACGTGATATTAACGTTAACTAGCGTCAATTTAAACCGCGTTCCAAAATCAAATACTTATTCCACGTATTCGTTCCAAAATAATTGGCCATAATTCTTCCACTCCACTACAAACTGTCACTCCATCTGTGACATTCTTGAAAGATTTTACATAACTTCTAATCTGTGGTTTCTCTATATACTAACTATTAAACTTGTTCTGAAGAGAATATACTAACTGTTGTCATATCTGTGACGTTTCAGTACAAACTGTAGTATAATCTGTAGTCGTCACGTTATGCGCGTCCAATCATTTCACTGATTTCGATTTCACACTGCGCGTGCGCAAAGAAAAAGTAAACTTTATTTAAATGTGTGAAATTCTTTCATTGTTCGAATGGTGCTTTTAGTTTGATTGGATAAGTAGAAAACACAAAAATAAAGGTAGATGAGCTATCTATTAGCAGTAGCTTCTATGCGAGATTTTGCAAGTTTTACCTACCTAAGTAAGTAGAAACTAAGTTATTGGATTTATCATGATATCGGACCACTTTTTATTGGTTACTAGCTGCTGCCCGCGGCTTCGCACGCGCTTTTCATGTACCCTATGTCCGTCCCCGGGATACCATTTACCTCCCTGCCTTAGGGGCGAAAAATATGTAACAGACAGAGAGACACTAGACAGAGTTACTTTCAAATTTATAATATTAGTAGGATTTATTTATTAAAACATCCACTGCTGGACATAGGCCTCCCCCATTTGATGCCCCAATAGCGGCATTTTTGAATACCTACAAAGGTTTTGTTAGGTACGTAAGTAGTCTAGTAAAAATACTGATGACAAGTTAATATGATTTGTTTTTCGTGAAACACTTACTAAATCAGCTGTAGAGTCATTTCGAAGAAACATTTTGTTTGTTTATGTTATTGTTACCTCCTTCGGAAATAATTAGTCATACAGAATTCAAGAACTCTACCTAAATTTTATTTCTTGGGGACAAGGTGTTCAAATTTTTAGACCGTAAACTAACGTTAATATTAAATTAACGTTTATTTAACATGAACCTTGTAATAATTATTTTGACACAAGTTTTCATACATTATAAGTCAAAGTTAACCTATAAAGCTGCCTAAGAGCGCGTGCCCACACGGGGCGACTTTTTGTAGCGGTGCAAATGCGCGATTGGAAAACGCGACAGCATCAAAACTGTATTTATGCAAACGCGCGATAGAATCGCTATAAAAATCGTCATGGGCGTGCGCTCTAAATGTCTTTTGGTGTACACAGATCTAGGTATCTACTTTGTCAAATAACAATAATTAGATTTAAATTAATTAAAGACAAAAGTTAAATTAATTAGAAAGTACCTACTAACCTTTTTATTTTCAACCTATTTACATTATAATAATGGCATTTGCATTAACAATTTGACAACTTAATTAGTAAAATTATTTGCAATTTAATTCAAACTATCTATTACTTATTAAATGCGTAGTCTATTGAAGTGTGATCGTGCTGTCATGATCAAAATCATTATCTATTGAGCACGACAATGATTGAAAGCACGGCCCCAACTCTGCGGAACGATAGCGTAAAACTTAGTAACAAAATTTTGATGAAAACAGAATTATTTTAGTGTCAACTTAAACACACCATCAGGTGATTTTGTCTTCAAACAAAGCTCCATTCACGATAAAAAGACAAAGAAAACTAGTGGAAATCTTGACCTTGACTACGGAGGAAATCCTCGCTAACGGTTTGCTTCATCTCTTAGAGCCCGGCTACACGCTCAACGCATGCATGATTGCACATGCACAAACCAGTTTGCGCAAACTGGTTTGAGCCCGGCAACACGCTCCATCTTGCTTGCGCAAACTGTGTTTGTGCAATCATGCATGCACAAATGTTTGAGCGTGTAGCCAGGCTATTTGTTTCTACATTGTGTGAAATTATGTGTTAGTGCACTGCAACATACTCACAATTTTTTGTGTTAGCCTAACACCAAAGGGCATTAAGCCCTATTTTTGCCCTACATATTATCTACGATGCACTTTGGTACAACGTCAAACATAAGAGAGCGCAATACAAACGAACAAAAATAATTTAGAAATAATACCTATGATAAGTCCTCTTCTATACAATTCTTATTTCCACGAAGATTATCTATCTTCCTTCCACTCCCGGATAAGCAGACGGACGGCACAATACCATCTTTATCTGGTGGATATACCATCCACTTGTACTAAGCGGTTTTCCTCCACCTTCATCATTCGCACCGCAAGGAATGGAACTCGCCGCCTGCTTCTATTTTTTCGGCCAATTACAATCTGGGTCACTTCGGAAAGAAGTCTGAAACCGTGAGAATCAAATCCCCATAGTCAAGGCCGGCGTGAACCGACCGGTTTGTCACCGATCATTTCACGCTCGTTAGCCGCTGTAACTCATCCGTCGCGATTCGAAAGCTGCCGCCCGCTTCCTTGCACTTTCCATTTTAATACTCGCTTACGAGTAGTAATGGCTTAATATTGTTAAGTTTTGTCAATAGGTTAAGTTTTGGAGGAGTCTTCTATAAAATCTTTATCTTAATCTCATAAACAAAATAATGAGGCATGTTTAAAAAAACTAGAAACCTACTGCAAAATCTTGAACCGACGATGTAGACGTCTCGACGTCGACTTCGCATCCCTTACTTTCACATTGTTTTTAAGGTTTTGCGGGATAAATACTAATCCCCTGGGGATTAATTTTTTATGGGACCACTTCGCGATCATTTTCTATACAATAATGAAAGAAGTTTCAAAATCGGTCCATAATTAGAAAAAATATTGCGTAACATACATACAAAAAAAGGGCATAATAGAAAAAGATACATATATGATGGAGGGAGGCGGCGCAGGAGCAGAGAATTCTGCTAATACGACAATGGTATCGTCTCAGAATTTTGGAAACATGAAAGAAACTCTTAGATAGTGCGTGTAGTGCTATTTGAACGGAGCAATTTAAAGAACGGTTTCAACCTTGACACGCTTCATCTGTAGTTACTTTCATCAAAGGTAACTTCTTTCCAAAAAGTGTAATTCTGACTGTTATCGAATACGCAGCGATTAATTTAGTGGAATTAGGGCCTGGAAAGAAGCCGGTCACTATCTATTGTACCGGAGGCGAAGACCAACTTCGAGGTTGATGCACTAAGATAGAAGTAATAGGGCAGCGTAAGTAGCCTAGGGTATATACATATATGAGGGTTTAAGATGAGTCAGCTAATTTTTTAAATTTCCTGTTTTGGTCGTTGGTTTTGTTCTTGGTGATGATAAAGTCACCGGACTAAGGTGTTGGTGAATGCTTAAGATGCTACGGCCGATGAATACTTAGGTTTGAGTAAGAAACAAGACAAATCTATTGTTACCTAATTGTTGATATAGTTATTATGTTGTTGTTGTTGTTATAAGCTATATATACATACATATATAAAAATTAACCCCTATTTCTCTCTCTTCTGAGAACAGCTTTACCGATCTCATTTATCTTTTTTAAAATTATTTCTAATACTTCGTAGAATATTCAAAGAAATAAGAAAATTGCCCAGAAACTTGACAGATTCCAGTTAGAATTGAATGCCAGGACAACGTCTGTCGGGTCAGCTAGTAGGTCAATTATGTTATTTGACTTGTCTAAGTGCTTTTTTTGTAAGCCTAAAGAAATAAAGTTATTGATTCTGATTCTGATTCTTATGTTCCAACACTTTGTTGGTACTCATGTAACTCTAATCCCGGAGGTGGACATTGCGAGCTGCGACACATTATTTTCTTCTGCAGGTTGCATTGCTTCATTTATTTTCCTTTGCACCATAATTATGTTCCTAAAATAAAGTCTTTATGTTTTTTTTAAGCACAAGGCGGTGCCCTTGTGTTTTTTGGTACAGGTCACGGCTTGGGCTGTTGCCAGAGGCAGAGAGTGATGATTTTGCCGAGGTGTGAATCGGCGCTTTCCAAGATTTTGCCATATTATTGACACTGGACTGCATAATCAAACTTATCCCAAAACATTGTCACACACTAAAAAAGCTAAACTACGCATTATAAAATACCTAAGCATAATATAGAGGCCAATGGCTCCTGAAACACAGTTTTAAACTAGTTCAGGAGCCTATGGACTCACTACTGCCTGTGCAACAATAATATGTCAATAAAACAATTTTTACTCTATAATAGTCCAAGCACGTTTGTGATATTCGCTTTCCGAAACAATTCTAGAGTTTCTGGGCAAGGTGATACCTGTCAACGAGTTGTCGGCTCGCGTCAGTTGACCTGTTATACGTTCTGGGAATTGACCTACTTACTCACTTGCGCTGTGACATGACGAGGGTATTGTCTTGTCTTGTTTACAAGAACTTGGTTTGTTGTTGATTTGATTTCATAGTTTCCTTGTGGTTTCTGTGGTCGAGCCTTTTCCCGGAAATTAAATTGATTTCTGCAGTTGGTTGTTTTAAAAATCTTTGACAATGTGTTTCCATCGCGCGTCGTGTTGTTGGTCGGATTTATTCCTGGAACACTTCCGAAATCTCAAAATGTCTGGATCGCAAAATCTATCTACATATACAGCTAATGATAGAACTCAAGTTTGAATTGAAAATACCAAACTATATAATTTATTTTTCATTATTTTTGTATGGACTTTGCAAAAAGATCGTTCGCTCTGCGCCAGAACCGCAATTGTTACATTATTCTAAATTATAATCTCGTAAAAGTAAATTAATTCAATCCATTTTTTCAACTATAATTGAACAGGCCGAAGCGTAAAATAACTGAAATTCCTAGATAATAGAATATTACCTACATAGCTATCTACCAGTCTTTGTACTTTGGCACTAATAATAGGTATATATAAGTATAAATAGGAACCTATAATTATGTCAGTCTGCATAACAATTCTGCACTGACCTACGACACGGCGGAAGTCCTACATACCAAGGATCGGAATTAACCTACTTTCTGAACTCTACTGGAGTGAAAAAGGCCTTTTACTTTGCGTTTTAAAAGGCTTTTACTTTTATTAAATACATAATGCTGGACAATCCACACAGAGACCATCCACTCGATGGACCGACGACGACATTGTAGCGGTCGCAGGGAGCCGATGGATGGAGGCGGCTCAGGACCGCTATTTGTGGCGTCGTATGGGGGAGGCCATGTCCAGCAGTGGACGTGTATGGGCTGATATGATGATGATGATCCACACAGCATCACCTAGCCCTAGGCAATGAAGATGATAGATAGATAACTCTTCATTGTACCACACAAACACAAAATACAATACAGAAGGAAATGCTAACAAACAAAGATGTACAAAGGGCGGCCTTATCGCTTTAAGCGATCGCTTCCAGGCAACCTTGATTGATAGACATAATACAATACATAAACAGATATTTTTTATTCTACATAGTAAATACCCAGAACACCCGGAAAAAATATTTGCAAATCGTACAAAAATTTGTTTCAAGGCGAGAAACGAACCCGCAATCTCCTGTGTCGTAGACGGACCTTCGCCCCATCGGTCGTCGGTCTTTAAGTTGGTACTTCTTGGAATATAATTTATACAGGACTTACTTTTGAGCAAATCATACCTATGTACATATTTGAAATCTCAATATACTAATTCTCATCATAAGTAAGGTTTTTTTTATTATAGTGCGTAAGCACTGGTACAAGTAATTGGGGATAATTTAAAGAAAGTAAATAAAAATTAAAAATAGCGCCTTGGCGATTTTTTGAATTGGTTAGCGCATCCCGTACTGAGCGATTCAAATCCCGTAAAAATCGATACTTTTTGGTATATGTTTAAATTTCATAATATGAAGTTCAGGCTCAGGACCGCTATTCGTGGCGTCGTTTGGGGGAGGCCTATGTCCAGCAGTGGACGTTTACGGGCTGATGATGTATGTATGAATATGAAGTACTGTGTAGTGTACGAGTAATAATTATAATTTCATAGGAAGTACTCGTAGGTGCCGTGTATGTGGTAGGTATTTGTCTGTAGGGTAGTTCTTTTGAGATCTGGCACTAAGTGTAATTTATAACATCAAGAATTATCCGTTGTTGATTTAATTTTATTCTAACTACAGGAAAAATATTTTTCTAATAAATCTGACACTACTATCTGACCTACATCTTTCACTAAACAATTCAGCATTAGGTACCTACATGGCCAGTAAATCCACTATTTTCCCTAACTAATTAGTAGTAAAGTTAGTTTATTGTCTACCCTCATTAAAATAGCTTCATTACTTACCAGCTCTACGGACTACAGGGTGTGGTGAGGTAGTGCGCCTCGTAAAGCTTCATGCACACCCTGTATAAGCAGTAATTATTCCTGCCAAGTTTGAAATAATTACTTGGAACCTGTATACAGGTTGTTTAATTATTTCCAGAATCGCCTTAGTCAATGGGATGAAAACTTAAATGTCTCAAAATCTCTCCAATTCACACAAAGAAAGAAAATATACAGAAATGCCAAGAATAGAGGAAGTATAAAGGGCGGCCTTATCGCTACGAGCGATCTCTTCCAGGCAACGGGATGGACTGGACATGAAAGAACAATATAGAGTCACTAGGATTGTACCAACACGCTGTCAAATCTGTTATCACAATGATTGTTTGGTATAACTTGGCCAAAAATAATAAATATGTGAATGTTCCATGAAAAAATATGAATGATCACTTATATCATTATTAATAATTCACAATCAGATTTTACCCACTGCTGGGTACATGCCTTCAACAGTTTGTGTGTCCCTACTGTTTTTTTACACAAATTGATCCAGAGGGCTATGGATCAATATGCGTAAAAAAACTAAAATCTCTTTATTTCGGTTATCAATGTATCTATTACTTGAATAAGAATAAAGAAGAATAAATAATTTATTAGTAGCCACACACATGATATACAAAGAAAGAGAAATATACCTAATTAAGTATAAATATCAAATAGCCTTTGGATTTTAAACATAATGTAACTGGCCAAAAATATATATAAATAAACTGAAAAACCTATAATTTTTATTTTAGGCCAAGCTATTTGAAACGATTTTGCCGAGGCAGACGAAGATATCGAATTTGACAATTCGTTGTACGAAATCGAAAGTACGAATCCTCGCACACCTGTCCGCAATTGGCATTTCCGTAACAAGATCCATATCCAATCTTGCTGATGAAGAGTAACATCCATATCTGAATATCCACGGAATTTGCAATTTCGCTCATATTCCGGGTAAAACCGCGGCCCGAACTACGAGGCAAAAGCCATGATTCGGTATTCGGGACGATACTAAAAATTAACGTCATCTCGACGCCTCGACTTTAAAGTACGTAGATTTAGGAAAAAATATATAGGGCTTTATTCATACTTATGCTGTAGTTCAATGGCAGCTTTCTAGCGGATATCTTGTTCTCTCATGATATTAAAGAAAGAAAAACATGTATTTTTGAAATTCGCAAATCTTTCCTTTATTTCGCGAGGTCCATAATGTTCAATTCAGTTAAACAGTGTAACTCAGTTGAACAGACCTTTGTTTCAAATTACGACGTAATTTTTGGCTTTGCCACAAAGTATACAGGTAGATAAGATCCTTCCGCATAGGTTTATCTATAGTTTAACCTCAGAATCGAACCCTGACGCGACTCTACCGTAAATAACATATTGCATTGAAGAGATTGTGGCTGCATCAGGCAATTTGTTGCGCGGTGTTGCAATCCACAATATAGGCTTTTGTGCATGGGTATTGCAGGATTTCGGAAGCTTTTTGACACTATCCTGTTTGGTTGGTAGCCACCGAGCTTATAGTTGACGAAGAATATTACAATTAAATAATGCAACAGTCTGCAGTTAGCTCAATTGTTTCAATTTTAATACTAGTTTAATTTGTTTATATTATTTGATTGTTATTTTCTTTGTCATTAAATAATAGAAATAAATTAGAACTATTATTTTTCCTTAGAAAACTTATTTAAATGTTTTATTAGACTGATGGATGTTTTAACTCGACTGCGCAGAATAAGGGTCTTACGTATTTCAGTAGGTTTTTATTTATTGCTGTTAACATGGTCAGATCTTAGTGAGTACATACATATATGTATGTACATACATATTATAATGGTCATAGTACTTCTTCACGCCAAATCTACTAAACGGTCTGAAATTTTCCATCCTGCTTTTTTATACAGTAGCATACTTGGTTAATTTAGGAATACACGTACAAGATCAAGGAATACACGTCAGAAGCTCGTTCATCATCATCATCATCATAAGCCCGTATTCGTCCGCAGCTGAACATAGGGCTCCCACAAAAGACACCACGACGCGACGCGATGACCTCGTGAGCCATAAGTTTTATCTCAGGTCTTAAATGAAAAACTTTGAAGTTTGTTGCTCGAAAGAAACCAGCAAACAGCTCTAGAGTTAACATAATTGGGTTAGAAAGGGCAACATGCTTGAATGTCAGCATTAGCATAAGCAGTGCAAAATCAACAGAATCAGCAGTCCAATCCTTGCTGCTGTCTTGGAGGATGCTACCACTGGATTCAGAAAATCATTACTAATTTCTTGAAATATATCTGATTTTTTTACTCTAATCGTGTTCTGGGAATTTCTATGTGTAATAAAAATTATCTATCGGTGTATGTAACATTATATGTATACCTATGGGTCATCTAGTACCGATAATACAAGCTTTGCTTAGCTTGGGACTAGATGGTGCTGTTTTTATTCATCATCATCATCATCATATCAGCCGATCGATACGTAAAGCTGTTTTATTATCCAGCATTATTTCTTTACTTATTTAGTACAACGTAGCGAAGGGGAAACGTGGAATGCAAATTTTAGAATTCGTTGTTAGTAAAGGTATATGGACATATGAAATCTCGCACTCGAATTTGTTGATAGAAAAGATGGTATTATGTCTCACACGGTCGTCCAGTGTCCACGCCTGGTCGGACGAATGATCTAAATTCGTAGCCGAATGTCAAATGACATTGGGCTCTTTCGACTTCTGCGGATATTTAATAGAGCTTAGGCTCTGTTCATGGTACCAATGATAGATTCACCAGTAAAGCCTCTGAAATTACTTAACGTCCACTAGTGTTGAACAAAGTTTTTTCCACTCTTTGGCGTCCAGGACTTTACCTCCAAACTGTTTACCACAGCGATTCTCAGCGAAGGATAAAGTTTCTAGCATTTGAAGAGGATTTGTTACAAATCCTAGGAAAAGTTTGTCCTTAAGTTATTTGCTGTTTTTCTTTCTTTTCTGATTAACTATGTTGGCAAAGTTATTTATATGTGATTTTTATTGGTTCCTTTCAGAGAAACTCAATTATTGTTTATATTCTCATCATAACATCAACAGCCGTTACCAGTTCAATGCTTGACATAGCCTCCCCTGATGGCTCCTCTTATTCACTCTTATAATTTGGTGGTAATACAATAATCCCCACGCTGCTGGTTGGTCATGTGGGTTGGGGATTGCAGTTCTACTTAAAGGTGAATCAAGATTAGATTCAAGTTTGGTAGTTCACACTCTAAATTTAATTTATTTTAAATGAACAGAATGGGCCGTAACTTAGTAAATATAAAGTACTGAACCTTTCTGACTTTTGACATTTGACTTTTTGTGCCTCCCACCAAAAAGGCTTTTCGTAATAATCTGGTTTAGGTTGTCTTGTAAAAAACCACGCTGCAGCGCTGGAAGGCAGATTTAGTGATTGATAGTGATTAGCGTTAAAAATACATGAACGTGTAAAAATAGTAAAAATGTAGCCTTTACTCTCTGGTAGGTTCCCTCAGTCACATCTTACAGGATCCTGAGCTAGAGGGGTTGATTTTTACGCCGGACTGCCTCCTCACAATATTATCTAGAGAAACTTGTTAACGAAATGGTTATTGTAGAACAACTTTACTAATACTAAAACCTAACGAAACGAAGTAACATTAGAATAATTAACATTATACACACTAATGTGAATGGAAATGAATGTAACAGGCGACTCTTTGCTTGCCGTCTCTGTTGCTGATAATATAGAGTTCTGAATCTCTCAGCAAAGTATCGAGGACATGGATTTCCTGTGTCAGGTCTGTGATGGTTATTAGCTGAGTAGTTCACTGTATGGTACATAGATTATTGCTTTCGTTTTTCCGGTTTCTAAACTATCACATGTTTTTCGCAGTGCGTGCGCTTCGATTTTGTTACTTTTGTCTTCGAAAAAATACTTCTGCTCAAAACCTTAAGCAGTCTGCGCAATCGGAAACGCCGCCGACATAGCCAGGTGGGTTGGTTGTTGGCGGCTTCGATTGGTCTGAGATTTTGGCGACTTTACATCTAGAAATTAATACACCAAAGCCGCCAGGTTGGTGAACATTGTCGACAGCACGAAATCAAGAACTGATGACAAGTTGCGGTGTGTTGAGGAGATACAACCGACATTTGTCAAGGACATGCCGTCGACATTATCCTGTTGTCCCAGTAGTCTTGTGCAATGAACAACTGGGACAAAAGTTGTCCCTGTTGTCCTATACAGAAATAATGGACAGACAAAAAAAATTAGTGGCACTGTCGCTGACAGGATTCTAAAAAATATGTTTTTAAGATTCGTCACCGTCTATACGTGTACAACTGCCTCGTGTCCATCCCAAAGTTGTCTGGAAGAGATTGCTCTTAGCGATAAGGCCGCCCATTGTGCAACTATGTTATCTATATTTTTCTGTATATTTTCTTGGTGTGCAATAAAGTGTAATGTTATTTTATGTTAAAATCAACCCGCGTGGCTGTGTCGGCGGCGGCGTGGCGTGGACAACTTTGGTGTGTAGACTCTATAAGATATAAGCAGAAATATTATTTCGAAAATACAAAATCGACGTTTTACAAATCGAATTACTTGTTAACTTGGTTTCAGATAAAATAATAGATTGCTAAATGTTAGATTTAAATTAACCAAACGCATAAATACATAGGTACCACTAGCCTACACTGCGGTTAAAGACCTAGATCTTATAGCAGTGTTCCTACGTACATAGTACCTACCTACCCCTATTGTTTAACCTAAGCCACTAAGGAATTCTCCTTTTGTCAATTCGCGAGATACTGTGTATGTGGGTCAGCCTTTTGTTTCTTATCTACCTCGGTTTTCGATAACTGTTCCCAAGACACTGTTATCTGATGAAATAGATTCTTGGGCGATACAATATAGTTTTTAAGATATTGAACATTAGCTTACAAAGCGAATTTTTTAGCAATTCATAAGTATCATAGTCACCTAGTATAACTTAAGTACTAAGTACTTATCCTGCTGTGCCCTAGCCGGGTCCATATTTGAGACTCTAAAAATATATCATATATTTTTGTGCAATATGGTTGCAATAAATGTCGGGAACTGATGGTTTTCATGCCACAGTGCGCAAGAAAACTGCGTCCCTGATGCGCAGAACACGGGACAGTTGCAACAGCATCCTGAGGACTGTGGCAGAGGGATCATCATATCATCTCCACTCTGGAGGTACTTTGTGAAGAGTGTGTTCAATGTAGTAAAATACTTCTCGCATTGATTGTCCTGACAAAACAGTGACAGAAACCAGCTCAGCTGGTTTTTGTCATTGTTCTGTATTATGTTTATTTTCTACTACTACTAAAGGTTATTTATTTTTCTATTTTATTGTTGGTCATACATATGTTTTAAAAGCCGTGGGGTCGCGGCGTACGAATATCGACCCCTCCAACTTAACCCGTGGATGTCGTAAGAGCCGACTAAGGGAACCTACCAGAAGAAGGGCAGCAGCTTCCGTCTGAGTATTTTTAAACACCAACACTGCGATCACCAATCCGCCTGCCAAGCGTGGTGATTATGGCAAATCCCCCCCTACATGGGAGACCATCCATTCGATGGACCGACGACATCGTGGCGGTCGCGGGGAGTCGATGGATGGAGGCGGCTCGGGACCGCTATTTGTGGCGTCGTGCGGGGGCCTATGTCCGGCAGTGGACGTGTATGGGCTGATGATGATGATGTTTTAAAATGCATAAATTAATTTTGTCGTAAACCCATGGACTAAGCATTGTCTGAAATAAAACCTTTTATTTTATTTATTTATTTTAATAAATGACTTGAAACCTTCAAGAATAAAATCCTGAAGGAATCGGGCAGAAATTTTGCATATATGTAATTCTAGATCAGGAATTAATTAATTAATACTTTTTTTTTGGAGAGAGCTGTGCGTGGAGTTTCTCTACGTGATGGAATCCGGAATACGGAAATCCGTAGAAGAACCAAAGTCACCCACGTAGCTCTCAGAATAAGTAAGCTGAAGTGGTAGTTGGCAGGTCATATAGCTCGCATAACTGATAACCGCTGGGGAGTAAAGGTTCTTGAATGGCGGCCACGATGCAACGCGAAACGGAGTGTGGGGAGACTATCCACTTGATGGACCAACGTTATCGTAGAGATCGCAGGGAGTCCATGGATAGAGGCGGTTCAGGACCGCTATTTGTGGCGTCGTATAAGGGAGGCTTTTGTCCAGCAGTGGACATGTACGGGCTGATATGATGAATGATGATACTTTTGTCCCACAAAAACGGGTGTGAAACCGCGGGCTGGTAAAACCCAACTTAACTACGTAGTTACTATACTACATCTTTTGGTCGTTTTGCTCGGTTCAATTCTCGACCTTAAGAACGAAAGCCCATGTTTACTACAACAGCTCCACAATAACATAACGATTTATTAAATCTGCTCCCCTCGTCAAAAGCGTATTACTTCAAATAACGTTCTAAACATCTGTAACAGTAAGTTCAATTTATGAATATTGCAGCAGCATCAGTTAACCAAGGGTCTAATTTATGTCAGGTGGTAGACGCGGTTTGGGTTAGGACATATATAAGGATACCTGATGGGCTGGCTCTCTCGTAAAGTGAGGGTACTTGGCTAAGCGAGTGTAGGGCCAGGCGCAGTGTAGGATTCCGAGTTTGCTCTGTATTATTTAACGGTTTTACACAACTAACAAGTTTATATAAGTCATTTTATTTTATCGTAAGTACATTTTTAAGTTGATCGAATATTACTCATTGACTTAGTTGCATAAGTCTGTGTTAATTGGTAATTTTCCTTTTTTCAAATATCAATTATCAAAGTGCTTTATTGCCTTTAGACCTTACAGGACTCTTGGACACGTCACAAAATTAAAATTACATTAGTAATACAGGGAAATAAAGTGATCATTTTGATTTTTTGTTCACTTCAATCTTTTTAATGTAAAGTAAAGAAGCGAACAAGAAACCTTTACCTTGTTAGGTTGTTAGTTTTCGAGTATGAGCAAAAGTCGTCCCATGCTTTTTATCCTCTAGATAATCTGATATTTTGTATTAAGCCTTTTTACAAAGGATGTATTTAACAATTTGTTTGAATTTATTATTGTGTGCAAGCAAAGTATAAGTAGGTATCTAATACTATGTAAGATTGCGCGGTCTGTTTCGCTGCATGAAATAAAATAATATACTTACATGACTATTATTAACAAAGAAAATAACAATCAAATAATATAAAGAAATTAAACTAGTAGTTACAATAGAAACAATTGAGCTAACTGCAGACTGTTGCAAACAATCTACAGATAGCTCAACTGGTCCATATCAATACCAGTCGGAAGCGTCCCCAAGACGCTGGTTGCATTGCCCCGCTGTATGGCAATGCTAATGCGCTGCGCCAGATACTCACCAGCTCTCGGGTCACGCGTCGCTTCGACGTAGGATAGTAGGTTTTACTGTATCATATCATAACCTAGGAAATCAGTTTGTAGTTTTTTCAAAACAATTACTATTGTATCTACATATTTAGTAATAGAAAAGTCAAAACAGCAAAGTATTTTTTTCATGTAATTCATTTACCACATTTTACTTACCGACCATAATATTTTCGTAGGCCACCCCTACTGCGTAAAATCAAATATTCAATACACACCGCCTCTTATTTTATTTACCTACAAAATGAAATGAGGCAATAGAACTGATATGGAGTTTGTTACAACTTTTGGGACAGTGCAAGTAAAAAGTTTTCCTTTTAGATGTTTTGAAAGAATTTTTCATATTTGTTTGATGGATATTTTGTGGACAGAAACTCAATTATAACTTGCTTCAAAATTCCAAAATAGGTATATAAAAATACATAGGTATATGTATTTTTTCAACGCTTCATCCTAACTAATATTATAAATGCGAAAGTATGTTTGATTGTTTGTTTCTATTTCCTACAGGCCCTAACTAAGCAACTAATCGACTTGGTATTTGGCATAGATTTAGTTGAAAGGATGGAGAGTAACATACTTTTTGTCCTGGTAAAACATCAAATTCCCATGGGAGATTTACGACTTATCATCATCATCATATCAGCCCATACGTCCACTGCTGGACATAGACCTCCCCCATACGACGCCACAAATAGCGGTCCTGAGCCGCCTCCATCAATCTTACGGCTTACGAATTTAACGCGGGTGAAACCGCAGGGGACAGCTAGTAATGAATATTTAACGCTAAATGCGCTGGGCGGCGGCGTAATGTATCCTATATGTTATTTCAGGTCCCAAACTATACCCATACCAAATTTCAGCCTAATCAGTTCAGTAGTTTTTGCGTGAAAGAGGAACAAACATCCATTCTCACAAACTTTGACATATATAATAATAGGAAGTAGGATAGGCTTACTGCACTAAGTTCCACAGTAGAAACTTCATAATTGTTCGAGTAGTTCTTCCATTAGTTTTAACTAATCTCAAGGTTATTGAATGTAGCACAATATGTATAGAAGTATTCCTTTCTGTCCTGAGTATAGACAGACGGTCTACTTAGTTATTCTGATACAACGGTGGAGGTTTTACTGTACAACTAGATGTCGCTAGTAAAAAGTGACGACGCGCGACGATCACGCTAACGAAGCGTTCCGGTTACTCGTTTCACCACTGCCTGGCAATATTTGGTCAGGAACCTGAATAAAGTCCGGCGGAAGACCAGCGTTGGATGCTAGCTTGCTAGTCATCCAACTCATGCTGAGATTGAGCCTATTTTGTGAAAGGACCTAGGCATAGAAGATGTTTCTTCTCCAAATTAAGTATAGTGTATAAGTTATTTTAGTACCTAAGTTCTGTTTACAAAATAAAGATATTTAATTCTTATTCTAAGTTTATTTCCCCTTTCCCTTTATCATAAGTTTTAAAGGGAAATGGAAAATAAACTTTATTCATGTTCATAATATATTATATAATAAGTTCCAACTTGTAAAGTTAATATTGCTGACGCTCGTCGTTATATTTATTATAAATATACCATACCAGGGCTGTCTAGTCCAGGTTCGCTCGCGGGCCGAAACAAATTACTGTATTTAGTGGAGGGCTGCATCAACAAATAATATAAGTATATTAAATGTATTTGCGTAATAGTAGTGGATTAGAAACATGTCGCGGGCCGCTCACATATTGCTCGCGGGCCGCGCTTTGGACATTCCTGTTAAGTGTTGATTACAAACTTTGATGTATTCCTTCGAATTAATTTAATAGATATCAATTGAATTTTTTTAAATCGTATTAAATTATACAAATCTAAGTTTGTGAGAACGGATGTATCTATGTTTGTTCCTCTTTCACGCAAAAACTGCTGAACTGATTGGGCTGAAATTTGGTATGGGTATAGTTTGGAAACTGGAATAACATTTAAGCTATTTTTTATCCTTTAAACGCGGACACCAGCTGGTATTTCAATATTTTTATTTTCTATAAAAAAATTACCTGGACAATTTCAGAATGAACCTTGAAAGCAAACAGATAAGGGAACTGCCGTTATCTTTATAGAAGGAAGCAGCTAAGTGTCCTTATCGTTATCACGACAGTGGCCCCCACAGGCTTTGCAAGGGCTGGTCGGAATGTTAGCGACAAAGATTTTCCTTACATAAATAAAATGTTTCTTCACAAAAAAATAAATAGAAATTCTTACTTGTCATCTCACCGCATGGATAAATTATTCCGTTTGCTGAAATAAAAATACTGAGACGTTTTAAATAGTTTACATTTTCGTTTCCATATCAAAGTCAAAGTCAAAAATGTAACGCCTTGCAGCGCCCCTACCGAACACTGAAAGGAACTATTTTTCGTTCATTTGAACCTTGTTTATTATGTGTATTATGTATATCCAAACCCTTAGTGTGATGTGATATTAGTTTGATGTGATATTGTGACTAATTAATATTAATTATTCAACAAATAATTAGTATTAATTCGGCTCTCCTTCAGTATTTTGACCCGATTCTCTTTATTTTCAGGTAAGACCCGGCCCGACTGTACCTACCCTGGTAATTCAGCTGGAAATCGACGGCGGTGTCTGAAGGCGCTAACGACGGCCGTGCGTGTTTGGACAGTCAGATAAGTAGATAAATGAGGAGGCAACTGTAGACATTGCGTTAAAAGGTGCAAATTGATTTACTTCGCTTCTATTCCGTGCAAGATTGAAACAAACTAACTTCAACGGAGTTTTAAGTAGGAGCCAAACTGCCAAAGTTATTTAACTTAATTTCCTTCAATCAATCAATAGGTCTTTAGTCATTAGTATTTAGTCAGCGGAGTAGATAGATGTCCTCATCTAAAACCAAAAAGATTGGGTGGAAAAGGTATATATATGTACATAATGGGTATATATATGTACATACATATTGGGGCGCCTTGCTAAAAGAAATTAAAGACAAAATACCAGAAATTTATCCTTTTCTCTGGCAATGCTACGGTTCACCGTCAAAATTAATTTACAGAAACAATGTCATTTCGTCCGCGGTTGGTGGTCAGCAGGGCGACCCTCTTGGTCCGGCCATATTTAGCCTTGCTATCCAACCAGTAATTCAACGTCTTAAATCCAAACTTAATGTTTGGTATTTAGATGACGGAACGATAGGGGGAGACTTGGACACAGTTCTTAATGATCTATAAATCATCACAGATGAATTTCGGCAAATAGGTTTAGACCTAAATTTTTCAAAGTGCGAGCTTTTTATTTCGGACTCTTGTGTTAAAAATAAGAATACGAAAAAACAGATTTAAGCGACGCAATCTAGCTTTATTTCCTATCAAGACAATTATTAAAAATTTTGAATGTTTAGATGGATGGGTATATGTTTGTTATTTCTTCACCACTTACCTACTAAGTACTTACGACGACTACGAACAATTTAGAGGTTTAGACTAGAATTATATTTAACTATGCATATGTATTATGCATACTTCTGGTGGAACAACATTATGTATATACTATAAATCAAAGATATTGCATATGAGCCGGAACCACAAGGTGAACAAGAATGAAGGTGTAAGAACTTAAATTATGCGGCTGAGTGTACTCGTAGGTACACAATACAATCGTCTCAAACCAAGTGCAATCAGCTTAATGGAATCGCTAAACGAACCAAAGTGTTCCGTACCCCTAGAGGGGGTTATACCTACATACCATTATGGTAGTTCCGTTTCGTACCCCTAGTGGTATCAAACCTACTTACCATTATGGTAACAGTGTAGATACTTAGACGTCACCCTTATCAGATGATAAACTAATGATTGTAAAGATTCACCAGTTTTACTTAATAATGATAATATATGCCGTATCCATATAAAATATAATTTGGCGAGTATAAAAAAACGATAAACCGACTCCAAATTCCTGAAAAAACCTAATTCTTGTTTACGCCCGTTGTCATGGAAACTATTTGTTACCACTCATTGTGATTGATAATTTGATTATTTTTAAAAACCTACTAATCAACTTCGAATCTCTTACTTTTACACTGTTAGGCGGGATAAATACTAATTCCCTGGGGATAATAAAATTATGGGACCACCTCGGGATCGTTTTCTATACAATAGTGGAAGAGTTTTCAAAACGGTCTATAATTGGCAGAAATATCACGTAACACACATACAAAAAATTACCTCTTTTTTTTCAGTCGGTTAAAAAACTATAGTAGTTTGACGAATTCGATTCAGCGCAATGCAACGCGCGTGAGTCGAACCGCACTCACCTTGAAGAAATTCCTCGTAAAGGGATGAAATGTTGGTGTTCTTCCAACACAAGTAAGGTTCGTTGCTAACCCGCTTACATCCGTAATTAACTAATCTAAATCGGTAATTTTTCCTTTTTTACTTATAATGTGCGTGTATTTTAGCGCCCATATTGCCCAACAAAAACTGTGGTTTCGATTGACCAAAAAGCCTCACTAATTTCTCCCTAATAGATCTAATGCGTGCTATCGGCCCTCTATCAACAAGGCCACAACAATCAATCACAATTTGGACCCTTCGGCCCCTATTGACCGATTTAAAATAACCAGCATCACCTGATCTCTGGGTTCTACTACATTATAGTCATTTGACAGTTCGGTATACTTTGGACTTACGAATTACCAGTTTATCATGGACTCTACTTTTAAAACATATCAACTATATGTTAGACCCGTCTATTTTGGTTATTATTTCGCTTTTGGCTTTTTTATACATGGTAAACGCCAAGGTATCTTGAGCTATAGTTTTCTGTACTTCTGTAAGATATAAAGGTCTATCAGTTTTGGTGATGCATCACCAGTTTTGATAAGATGGAATGCGGTCTGTTCTGCGCCTATCTTCAGTACCTAATGAGTTTGATTGATGTTTTGACCTCCTTTAATTTATTGTTATACATAAGTAAGTACTTGAGTACTTATTATATGCTGTAGAGTGGGGCAATATACATTGTAATTTGACGTGGGTAATTGTTTGTTTTGAAAAACTAAAACTTCGAATCTCTTAATTTTACAATATTTTAAGTTTTGCGGGACAAATATTAATACATATAAAATAAAAATAAAAATATGATACGTTTTCGGAATAATTTTCTATACAATAGCGAAAGAATATTCAAAATCGGTCCATAGTTGACGGAGAAATCGACGAACATATATAAACATTCATACAGCCAAACTTAGAACCTTTTCCAAGTCGGTTAAAAATATAAAATAATGTTTGTTACCGAATGTTAAAACAAAAATTATGAGAAGAAAAAAAGTACAGTCATGGTTGAGTTAATTCTCTCTCTATCTACAACATTAAATTTCACCCGTTTATTTCAGAATTTTTACACCTCAAAGTGACGTTTGTGAGTATTAAAATTAAGGCTCATTCATTTATTACGTACTTACCACAATTCGCAATTTTTATTTGCAACAATTTATTTAATTACTACGTAAAGTCCATACATAGAAGGGCCCCAGTTATTAAACCTTTTGTGTCACTGGGTATAATCAGCTGCTTCCTCTTTATTAACAAAGAAAATTTATTTTAGATATTATATATTACAATCAAATAATAGAAACAAATAAGAACTAGTTTTTGGAATTGAGCTAACTGCAGACTGTTACAAACAATTTACAAGTAGCTCAACTGATCCATATCAATACCAGTCGGAAGCGTTCCCAAGACAAGACGCTGGCTGCTTCTTTGTTAGCTTTCTCTACTAACTTCTGCAATAATAAATATCACATTACCCGAAGCCTACTTTAATAATTTCGCCTGAAAAATTACCCAATTACCACAAAGTATTACCCAATTACCATGTCCAATTTAATTCCATTTTCCCTATTTCTCGGTAAAATAAGGCACTATTCCCTAAGTGTCGGGTTGGTATTAAATTTTTACCGTTCCCATTTGCCCGTAGTGGCGATCTGCTGACTCTTGAATAAAATAGTGGGAAAAGAACACTTCCTAAGTAGATGTAGTTTCGCTTTCCTGAAATTTCTTGTGGTTTCTTTATTTAGAGCCGCTTACCGGAAAATTCTTGGGTTTTATTTAGACTTTATTTAGACTAGAGCATATTATGATATCATTTATTTATTATCGCCGCTCTCATTCGGCGCAAAATCGGTGTATTTTTCGTAAATGTATGGTCAAAATATGGTTTAGTCTTCAGATAAATGTTAGCGGAGTTCTAGCGAGTCCTGTCTCGTTTTCTCTAATACTCTGCGATTTTTTTACAGATTTTTATTGAAAATTATCAAAATAATTACCACCGGCGTTCGATTATTCGGTGGATAAGATGTCAAATCTGTCAAAAACTGCGTTTTTGATCAGTTGTCCAAAATTAAAACTATCTTTTTAGCTACTTACAACGAAAAGAGATAAAGTAAATAGAAATAGATAAATTACTATTGCGACAAAATTTACCATTACCTAGTACAGTATTATAAAATCTGTGCCATTACTATCGCGAAAAACTGAGAGCAAATATGATGGTAATCAAACGCTTTACCATTATAAATTAAAAAAAATACCTTGGCAAATCGAAAAGATACATTCCAAACAAATTAATTCAACTGAATATTTATCTTCTGAATGGTTGAACCATCTGAACCTTGGACTAGATCCATTACTTACGATAATGAGACGTAAACACCATTGCTAAGATTAATTCTTCAATAGCAATGGTTTACGATTTTCGAATTAGACTGACGATAAAAAGTTTAATCTAGTTGAGAGGAGCAAGGGAGATAGATAGATAACTCTTTATTGTACCACACAAACACAAAATACAAGGAAAAAGGGGTTCGAAGATTTTGGCTTAGCCAACGTCCGCCACTTTGTATTTTTTTCAAAATGGCGGCACATGGTAATTCCTACATATATCGCTTGAAGACATTTTAACAAAAAAAGCTATGTCACTATATTCCTAAAGTGTCACGTTAAAAAGTTATTTGTAAAAACAGATCAAAGGTAATTAAAAAAATTATTAAACTTACTTACGATCTTTTTTGCAGATTACTCTGAAACGTGACGCTTTAGGACTATAGTGACAATATATTTTTTTGTTTGTATAAATATCTGTAATTAATCTATGAATCCATAATCGATATATTTGTAGTTCTTTTTTTAAGGTTAGGTTAGGCGTAGTGTACCTACTTGTGTTTGGACGGTTTAGGTTTAGATTTTGCACTACCCCAATAATTCCCACGGGTGTCGTAATAGGCGACGAGGAATATCCTCCGAGGGATGGGCAGCGCTTCCTTTAGAACAATTTCTCCCCTAAAATGTGATCCCCAACCCGTTTGCCCAGCGTGGGGATTATGGGCATGATCCACCATATGATATAAGCCAATAGGGTGCTTATCAGGGGGTGTGCTGCGCCTAGCTGTGTACTAGTATAGTCTGTATGTAGATGTACATAATCATCAGCAGCTCGTATATGTACGTTCACTGCTGAACATTACTGCACTTAGTTTCTAATGATACTGTAATATTACTTGAAGATGAAAAATAAACCTATATTCTAGCCAAACTCAATATAGGATGTTTATAAATATTGCTCCTAAAAATTACTTTCTTGCTATTCCTTTTTTCACAGAAGTTGCACTACATGTCGATCTCAGCTCTTTCCTAAAATTACTCTCCAAAGTCGATGGCAAATTCTGGATTTTTGTACATTAAGTTGTTTACAAACATTCAACATTGAGAATGGCTCGAGTACACCTAGCAAAGAATTAACTGGTTACTAAAAGAACTAAAATATTCCTGTCTCTACAAAAGAGTACTCGAGTCGGTCTATTTTATTTAATTTGCGAAAAAACGTTTTGCATTCGGTAACAAAAACCGTTCAAAGAACAATAAAAATAACGTTATAGTTAGTTTTATGCTGCTTTTACATAATTTTCTCTCACGCAGTCTCAAGACCCACCATTACCATCGAAATTCCCCAATTTACAAGCAGTAATGGCAACTCTACATTCCGAGGGTCTTGCTCACGCAGCAGTGTTGCCAGTGCCATGTAGGGACGCGGAAAGCTGTTATTTTCTAGTTGCCAGGTTGCTATTTTTATGCGAACGCTAAATGTGGCGTAACCTACATTTCAACGTTGTTAATATTAACTTTTTATTATTAACTCATTTATTTTCAGATTTTGAATCTATGTATATAGACATACAAATTAGAAAATGTCACAATTAAAATCAAAGTAAAAATATCTTATCCTAAAGAATTAAATTACATTATCAATTCAAGTAAAGTGTAAGAACAATAAACTTGTAGTTTATGAATGTGAAGTTATTATATTATATAGTTCTTATATAATATATGTACATATACATATCTTATCCGGTTTGTACTCATGCAAAGAAGTTGATTTTCTATCAACTTCTTCGCGTGAGTACAAACCGGATAAAGAGCAGCAGGAGATAAAGACGACAAATTGACATAAATTAAGTAACTTCACATTCATTTAATATTTTAATAATTCTACAAAAATAAATTAAAAATAAAGAATAGAAACACATTAAAACTAGCTCCTACAGTTGAAACAGTTTCAATAAGATAGTTATAGAAAAAACTGTTACTGTACACCTAACACTAGAAAACAATTTATAAATGAAACTTTAACAACATAAGTGACAATTGGCGGTCTTATCACTCATAAACGATCTCTGCCAGACAAGGTAAGACAGACACACAAGAGTGGTATGGATTTGATATACTTAAATGAGGTAAGATCTGTGTGCATCTAATATAGTAGTACTTAAAAAATAAATAAACAATTACATATGTACTACAATTACCAAAATATATATTAGTACATACATACATAAATATAATTAGGTATTATAAAATTAATAAATACTCATTTATTCGTTCATTATACTTGGATACGTCAATTTACAATAGTTCACAATAAATGGTCTTAAAATTATGCTAACTTCAAAGCCATAAAACAGAATTTTTTGTTTGCAGAAATTGGTTTTTTTTTATAATTAATTTCAGTAAATTTGGATATTCGTCAGTTTCGTCACACAGTTCATAACCTTATTTAGGAAGTTTAAAATCCTGCGTTTCGTTTTCGATATTGTGGTCTCCCCTCCATTTCCAAAACAAACAAGACATAATGTTTTATCGTTCCGCTTACGTCACTGATTGGTGTGGAAGGGTAGTAATTAATTTATATAATGATAAATTTGTTGTTGCAATCGATTGGGAACAATCGAGTGAAGTGACCCGGATAAAATATGTATTTCACGAAGGAATCAGGTTGCAAAAACAATTATTATATATTGATTTTCAATTCAATACTATTAAGTATTTACTGACATTTAAACATGAAGCAGCAAAGGGCCGATTTCAACATATACAAAATTAAACTTAAACGCTTTAAAAGAGCTTTCAAGAGATTTAAAAAAGTTATAGTTTAGTTTCTTAAGTTAAATATCATCATCAGCCCGTATACGTCCACTGCGGAACATAGGCTTCCCCCAAACGACGACGCCACAAATAGCGGTCCTGAGCCGCCTCCATCCAAAGACTCCCTGCGACCACTACGCCGTTAAATCTACCAAATTATTTATTTACAAGTGGGTAATCCAGATAAAGACGACATGTAGAATTCTCTAAGCTCCAGTTCCAATTGCTCTACATTTGTTTTTACTTAGCACATTGGAGTAAAACAAGCAATTTTCGACATCGCAACGAGCATCCTTAGATTCCAAAGCGCACTTACTTATTTAGGGCTATTTCGCGCCGCTCCTGCCTTATGTAGATTAGTTCATACTCCAGAGACCGTGTTACTGAATTCCTTACAAACCTTCATTTTGGTCAATTCTGTAAAAATAACTAGAAATTCAGCCAGTTATGCCTACTCTATGCAGCTGGTTACCTGTGCAGTATCTTGACAATTGAAGGCAGAATGTATAGTGTATATTAACAAATGACGGTGCATAAAAAGAACCATGGAGTTCGAAATTTGATTAGTATTATGTAATTTTTGAAAGAAAATTGGAAAATTTAAATTAGAATTATTGTATTTAAGAGGATAAAAGTAAGTGACAATGCTATTATCGATAGTTTGTGCTAGTTTATATAAGTTCTTAGGACACACTTCGCCAAAATCACTTCGACACATCTTTTCATCGTAATTCGGTTAATCACGATTATTCATTTCAATAAATGTTTCCAAACTTTAAAACACGTTCTGTTTTAGAAACTGGAAATTTAACACATTTTTAAACAAAAACGTAAAGGAAAACGTAGTAAAGAACCCAGTAGAACCCAACTTTACAACTCTAAAGGTAAATTCCTTTCGATTTTACGTCAAACTAAGCGAAAGTGGCATATCCCCTCAAACCGGTCAGACCAACCTTTACAGGTTTCTTGTAAAATGGGAACATCATTATCATAAACAGTTTTCGTAGCCTTCGTAGGGCAATGGCAGTCGACAGAGATTTATGGAAGGCTTTGTTGACATGTTATCGATAAAGTTTCATCGACTCTTGCACAACACTGAACACTGCAATGTGCAGTACAATAAATAAAGTAAGTAGCTTTTTATGGACAAGGAAAGTTATTGGTTATTATTATTAATGAACAACCAACCTTTTTGTTCAGAATTATTTTTAAAGAAAATCAGAATAAACCTTGGTTTTATTATATTTGTAAGAAACTTAGAAATTTTTTGCTTTCCGATTGTATTTTTCTTGAAGAGGTAATGTGTAGAAAACATGAGTAGCTACCATTAAGGTGCATTATTGACGCTATCTCTGATACAATAAGGTCCAATATTCAACACAACACCTTCCGCAGTCTCCCCCTAAAGGCACAAAACTGTACCAATTTCGGCTAAAACGACCCGATACAGATAATTTAAATTGGAATTTATTTTATCGTCGGGTACGGAAAAGTTTTTGATTTATTGGCTTTGAGTTCGAATGTCACGCCTCGCTTACTTTACCTACTCGCTATTTTGGTATTAACATTTTGCTTCGAGTTTACTTACCTTTAATCCTATTTTTTTAATTCTTGATTTCCAGACACGATATCCATAAATACATAAATCGCCCCTCCAATGGTAAACTCGCCAAAGTGACATTTTGACTTATTCAAAAATAAACTTTACGATTATTACCTACCGAATATTTCTTTTCTCACCAGTGCATGCAGTGCCTGCGGCTTCCTTCACCCGCGTATTTTCAGTATAATAAGCCTCTAAGTTAACTTTCTAAATATCTAAGTTAATTTTCTAAAAGTTCGCCACATTTCATGTCGATCTGTTCTGTAGATCTGGAGATCTTTGATAAAAATTACATTATGTTGGTTCAATACAATTCAAATTAAAATAATTTAAACTAGTACTGACCTCACTACAAGGATTACCTACTATTAGCGATTACTAGAAACGATTTACCTACAGAAATAATATTTCCTATATTTCCCACATAATGTTTTATTAATACCTAATTAATTAACTAAAACTACGTTATTGAATTAAATTTTTCTTAAGAAAACTAAGTAGAGTCTTCTAGAAACCCGGTCCACTTCCACTCCCAGTAGGGGCTTATTCCACTTTTGCCCCATTGTCCCCCATAAGATAAGTCCTCATTAGAGGGGAAAAGTGAAATCTAAATTTTAACATGTCCAGAAATGCTCTCCACCGTTATTCCAGTAGGTACCTATTGCCACGCCCTGCTTGGGTAACATTGTGTCTCTTATACATTAGATACTAAGCCTATAAATGTACACAATGATGCAATAAAATAAATAAATATGAATAAATAAGAATATATGTAGTACCTAGTCCTTGAGGTTTAACCCTTATAGCCTGACTACACGCCCAAACATTTGTGCATGCCTGATTGCACAAACCAGTTTGCGTAAGATAAGCCCGGCCACACGCTCCATCTTGCTTGCGCAAACTTTGTTTATGCATGCATGATTGCACAAATGTTTGGGCGTGTAGCCGGGCTATTAGTGTCATCGTGATTTAATCGTTTTTGACGAGTAGTCCAATCGAAACGTAGACATATTTATATGAACACCATTTATGAACGTCCACCATTTATGAACCTCCACACAATGAAGCAATTCTTGAACTACCAAAATAAGTGACTAATGTATCAGAAAATGGACGTTCCTTTGATAAATCGACGCGATAAAGATATTACCGAAGAAAAACGCAATTTTACGGCTAACATCGATAAAACCATGTCACGCGTCAATAATCTAAGTGAAACTTATAAGATCGACGTAATCTCAGTTTATGACTGGTACAACGCTACTATATTTACTTTGCCGGTGGACAAATTTGGAACTAACATCGTCACCTTTAAAATTGTTCCAAAACACAACACTAGCGCCACTTCCAACCGAAATGTACGTTGGTATTGTACTACTGGATAATATCTATCATCAATCCCGTTCACTGTATCCCATTACATAACTTAAAGCTGTAGTACTAAGGTTGGAAATCCTGTGTTTATATGAACGTGCCGATACTTTCACGATCGAGTTCGCGTGATAAATCCCATGTTACGTTTGATAATTACATTACAGAAACAATTTGTAATAGATACTTTCGTAAGCACCTACTTTTGAATTTTATTGTAACCGCCATTTATCTTCACTATTCAGAATTAAATATTATTAAAAATTGATTTTCTTAAAATCTATGAAATCGACGCAGCACACTCATCATCATAAGCATCAGCCCATACACGTCCATTGCTGGACATAGGCCTCCACCGTACGATGCCACAAATAGCGGTCCTGAGCCGCCTCCATCCATCGACTCCCTGCGACCGCTACGATGTCGTCGGTCCATCGAGTGGATGGGGATGTAGGGGGGGGATTTGCCATAATCACTACGCTTGGCAGGTGGACTGGTGATCGCAGTGTTGTTGTTTAAAAATAGGAAGGAAGCTGCTGCCCTTCCTCTGGTAGGTTCCCTTAGTCGGCTCTTACGACATACACGGGTTGAGTTGGAGGGGTCGATATTCACACGCCGCGGCGTGTGAAAGGAAAAGGAACCATTACCGGAAGGAAACATTAAAAAGGAAAAGTACTGGGGAGTTCGACGTTAGTAACTAACGTCAAAAAGACTCTCCCCCAGGGTCATTATTAGAACATGGGCACAGATAAGGTAATGTTGCATGGGTCATTTTACACAGACATAGGCAGTAGCCCGGCCAGTCATCGTAATAAAAGGATTAATCCTCTTACAGTGTCAAGGAGCATGAATACTATAAATACATTTTTAATATTAAAAAGCTTTTTACTTAAACTTCTGTAACTTTTGATTGGCTTCATATGGACATCCATCTGTAGAGTCATTTAAAAATATTCAAGTATGCTGTACAATATCTTGTTTTATTAGACAATACATTATACAGAAGAATTCAGTAGGTTCAGAAGGGTATTGGCACCTTCTTAATTCTCATAGAAGGTGGTTATCATTGAAATGAGATACGCAACAGAAACTAAACAAGTCTGCGTCTCGGCGCCAGCAATCATTGCTGCATGACTTGCATGCAATTCCGTTGAATTGCATTATGCATGATGCCATTCAACTTCTCGTCTCAATTGCTTGTAGTATTTATGACCACGTTGCACTCTTCTTAGATTTAAGACCGGTGCAAAAACAGTATGTTATCAGTAGGCAATTAAACGGTCAAGTGCGAGTCGAGTAGAGTAGTTATTGCTTTCAGAGTTTTTTTATAAGAATGTATAATATGTACTGGGAGTTTTCATATGTTAAATATCGTTCACATTTCTAACAAGAACGTCAATCATGACTTGAAGGAATAACCTTTCCTAACGGGTCGTGATTGGTTGATTTTTAACAGTTCATTTTTCAGGTTATTTTTTTTGGTATGGTTTTGCATCTGATTTGCTTTTAACAGTCAATGTAGCAAGCCAGGTTTTGAACCCGGTTTTAGAAAATTACCAGTAAATGGGACACACGATAGAGCGTCAGTTAAGTTTGGTGGAGTTTATACTCTATGTATACCTACTGTTAACTGAATCACCATGTTTTTTTTATAGTCCATAGACCTTAGTTTGACCACAATCTCACCTGATGGAAAATGACGATGTGGCCGACGGTGTATCAGAAGGTCTAGAAAAAAATGAAAAAGAGGATATGGTATCTATCTCCAAACTGGCATCTATCCATCAATAACACGTTTAATTTAATTTTAAATAAATTAATGGCTTTGAGTTCATTAGGCAGTTTGTTGTAAATTTGTAGTTTTGAGTCTTGAGTCACCCGAGTGGCTCATTTCATACAGTTTGGGTCCATATAACCGCAAGGTTGGCAAGGCCAGGGGAAGGTGGAGGATTTATCATGCAAAGCTTTATTCCTTTTCTTACTGACTGTACCAGTAGGTACTACAAGCCTCTGTAAAGGGAGCCTTTAACCTCCGTGTAAAGGTAGCTTTTAACCCGTGGGGTGCGTAGCGGGTTTTATGAATAGCTTAAATTGGCGTTTTTCCGACATTCTGCTCAATTTTATGGCGTAACATCATGTCGTTCACAGCTGAGATGGAAGATAGCTCTATCATTTATGAAGCAAGAAAATTTTAATAATACCTTTGGTAGACTTTTATAGGCACATAAATATATATATATATACCTACTTTATACAGTTAGATACTAATGAAGTATATAGATAGATAGATAATGCTTTATTCAGAAAAACTTAAAACTAAACAATTTGGTGAAAAGGTAAAAGAATTGGCGGCCTTATCGCTTACAGCGATTTCTTCCAGGCAACCAAAATATATTCAATATATAATATATGTATATTGGGTATATTTCTCGGGTCAAACCACATTACAAGAAATGCAATAAAATAATATCTGCACCAAAACAAAATATATTGACAAAATAAATATTTTTACTAGCACTCTAATCATCCCGTTACAACGACGACAGAGTTTAATGCTGTTGAAATGTCGAAAAAAAAATTGGAAATAAACTCGATAAATAAATAAATTAAATAATCCTGGTCAATTCACACAGCATCATCTAGCCCCAAGCTAAGCAGAGGTTCTGTTATGGGTAATAGATGACTGATATACATAATACAATATATTACATAGATAGATATTTTTTGTTATACATATAATACCCAGAACACCCGAGACAAATATTTGCAGATCGTACAAACATTTGTCCCAAGGCGGATAATACCCGTTAAATACCCGGTACTGTACTAACAGCAACGTGAAGTCAATCGTAATTAGATAATAACAGGTCCTGTTTAAATGAATGAATGAACTCTTTATTGTACCTATTAAAATTATAATACATAAAAACTCTTATATCTAAAATTAAAACAAATACAGTACAAAAGGCGGCCTTATCGCTGAGAGCGATTTCTCCCAGGCAACCTTTGCTAATTTAGTTTTTTATTCTTGTCTCCACCGGAAAGTTTTAAGTTATCCAGCTATCTGCTCTACTCTCTGATCTCTGTGCCGTGCTTATGGCAACACTGTTGTTTGTTTTCGCTAGCTTGCATTTTTACCGCATTATTTATAACCGCTGACATAAATAACCGATACCCTTTGGACTTTGACACCCGTTGGACGTTGACTCGCTGTTTTTACACAATTGCGGTGGGTACTCCGTTTTTTTAATAGTAGATACTCGTAGATAGATAATATCTTTATTGCACCTTATAAAACAATTTAATAAACGGTAACTACTAATTAAATCTAATTAAATAAATGTAAAAGTTTGTATGGATGGATGTATGGATATTTGTTACTCCTTCACGCAAAAACTACTGAGCCGATTAGGCTGAAATTTGGTATGGGTATAGTTTGGGACCTGGAATAACATATAGGCTATTTTTTTATCCTGATAAAACACGGGCGAAGGCGCGGCAGCAGCTAGTTTATTTTATTGGCATGACACAAATACCTTTAAGTAAGTTATGCGTTTGACCATGACACATTCAGTAACGTGATCCCGAGAGGTTTGCGTCCGTTGGGTTCTCGTTGGGAAATGACGTGTGTTTTATGTTATGCAATAAAACTTTAGCATAACACTTGCTTCAATTGTTATATTTATGGGCGTTCACAAGGTTAAACATTTGGGCAAAGTTATATGGGCTGCTAAATGTGGGCTGAACAATTGAGTAAAATCAATGGGACTGAAGAACTCATGTAAATGGTATGGTTCAAAAGCTTAGTAGGTTTGGCCAATTCTATGGACTTCTATTAAATTAAGTAAAAAAATTAAATTTATTCAAAGAAACTCGTAGATAGAAAAAACATAAGTGCACTAAGTATAAATAAATACAGCTAAGTATAACCATTTTGCCTGAACTAAGTAATCCTGTACGAATATCGACCCCTCCAACTCAACCCGTGGATGTCGTAAAAGCCGACTAAGGGAACCTACCAGAGGAAGGGCAGCAGCTTCCTTCTGAGTATTTTTCAACACCAACACTGCGATCACCAATCCGCCTGCCAAGCGTGGTGATTATGGCAAATCCCCCCCTACATGGGAGACCATCCACTCGATGGACCGACGACATCGTAGCGGTCGCAGGGAGTCGATGGATGGAGGCGGCTCAGGACCGCTATTTGTGGCGTCATACGGGGGAGGCCTATGTCCAGCCGTGGACGTGTATGGGCTGATGATGAAGAAATCCTGTGTTTCAGATGACAAAAGTGCTAATTATTAAATATAAATACTTTCATATTACGATAAAGGCATATTTTATTAAAACAATTTTGTTTATTTTACAAAATTTTAATGGTATTATTATTAAGGTACATAACATGTACATATATACGAGTAACTTAACTATATCAGATCAAGGGAAAAAAAAAGTAAAATGAAGTAGGTACGATGTTTCAGAGAGGCCAAGTTATTTCATCAGAGAGTCTGTAGATCTTCAATGATCTAAATAAGTCGGACACATCAGAGACAAAAGCAATATTCTTCTATATCCAACAATGGAAACGGCGGAAATCGAATATCAGGAATCGCCTGATATTCGATTTCCGCCGTTTCCGACGATCACAATTCGATCTAGGATATCGTTTGAAAACGAGTTTTCAAGAAAAGCGCATTATGTTTCATAAAATATATAGTATGCCTCCCCCATACGAGGACGCCACAAATAGCGGTCCTGAACCGCCTACATCCATCGACTCCCTGCGACCGCTACGATATCGTCGGCCCATCGAGTGGATGGTCTCCCATGTATGCCATAATCACCACGCATGGCAGGCGCATTGGTGATCGCAGTGTTGGTGTTGAAAAATACTCAGAAGGACGCTGCTGTTCTTTCTCTGGTAGGTTCCCTTAGTTGGCTCTTACAAAATCCACGGGCAAAATATATATAGTAGTAAGTAGGTCTTTAAATCTCTTTTTCTCGGAAAAAGGAAGAATTGAGGGATTTTTTATATATAGTTTTCAAATAATCACTTGTTTCAATTATCTTTGGGTTCTCTCAGAGCTTTGAATTCTGTAAGATATTGCCTTCAGCAGTTCGGAGTTCAACACCAAAAACAACATAAACAAAACACGGTTTGATCCAACAAAATTTAAACAAAGCATGTTTAAACCTGTGTTGTTAGTCTTATAAAAGTTGCGTAAGCATTACGTACGCGTGGAATATGGAGCATTGCTTAATAGAGATTATTGGTTTATTGGCTTCTTTTTGTTCTCTGAGAGTGTGCTAATAACCGATAATTCAGACTGTGAATTGCGTTTGTGCAGCTGTTGTTTTATGAATGAAATTTGGTTGTAGTCGTAGTCTTGGTCAAAAGAATGGTGAAATTGCATGTTTTTATTTTGTAAACAGATAATTGTCGAGTTTTATAACTAACGCGATCAGAACTCACTATTTTAACCATTCACGGTTTCTACTATTTCTACCTATTGTTCGCTATGTAGGCATTTACTTTTGATTCGCGGGAAGTTTCAGGAGTCGTCGTGACAGCGTGTCTACCTTTTGAAAAGTCAAGAAAAATCCGAGAGACCTACTCTTTTGCTAAATGTTCTGATTTTCTCGACTACTCTCTACTTTTATGCTACGAAATATTTTGTAATACGATAATGTTTCAAAATAAGTAAAACCAAAGGTTCTTCCATAGGGAATATTATATTCACATCACGCAAGCTACCAAAAATAGCGAACGATTACTAAGGGGACTTCCACATGGATGGTTTTCCCGTTTCCTGGAAAACGAAAACGTTTGAGATGTTTTTAAAATGTACAAGTTTCCGTTTTACCTACAACCTACAGTAACAGAGTGTATTGAAACGAATATTCCGAAGAATTACTTATTATATTACCTAGCCACTTTGATCAGTTCCTTTTTGGTTCAATGAATCAGGTTACTCATTTAATTGAAAATTCTTAAAGACTGAAAACCTCATTGGTTTAAAAATCGCGCACCGAACTAAAATTACTAACTATTCGTTATCTTACCTACCTTACGAGCGTAAACTATAATAGATCATTGCCTAAACGTCCCAAAATATTGTAAAACAGGTGGGTACCTACCTACTTATTATGCTCCACAGCCTGCATATATCTGAATATTTTGCGCAATACAGAACAATGGGTATATTGGGTATGTAAATACGCAGAGGTAAGCCTTCCATTAATGTGAGGTAGGTATTCCATTAATGTCAGTAAAGGAAAGATCTCAGAAATATTTTACTGTTTGGGTACTTCTTGATCTTGATTTAAGATCGTTTTATTTGAAATCTCCTGATTCCTTCACCGGAAACGAAACCCTTTAAAAAGTTTTAACACCGATATTTATTAGACAATCACAAAGCAATGGACTCGTGTAAACGAACCTTTAGTTAAGACGACCAATTTTAAAAGCCAATCTAATCAAAAACTGGTCTCTTGCTCAAGTGGGTGTCCGACGGTCGTGAGCTCCTCGATTTATCAGGCTATTATCAGCTAGGGACGGCTACTGCAACTACGAAAACTGTATTATACCTGAGTTTTTTTTTATTTATTATATATTTTTGTTCTTGTAGTATATGTTTAACAAGCAAATACTTATAGAATCCTTACAGGTTGAACACCGGAAAATGTATTTTTCTTCTTCTGGAAAATATACTGGAAAGTATATTTTGTTACGCTGTTTTCAGTATCCTAGTTTACTATACCTCATTTTAGCTTCAACATATTATGTAAGCTCGATTGTGGGACTTGATTGAAAGAGAGAAGACAGATATAATTTGCTTATTTTTGAATAGATATAGCGAGTTTAGATTTTTCTAATACATTATTAACTCATGAACTAAATAGGGTTGCTCAAACAGATATTCCGTAAAATATGATATTTTATATGTCTCTCCTTTCCAATTCTGGGCAATGATGTTAGTCCAAATCATCGTACCAACGAAAGTAACCTGCCTCGAATAAGTTTGCCAATAAGCAAAGTAATAGCTGTGTCAAATACTAGTTTCACCACGTCCCTAAATCTACTCCGGGGAGCTGTTTCGCGAATCTTGCGAAATCCAATTCGGACAAGGTATATTGCCAGACGATATTCCAATTGCTCTGGCCACTCTGGCAAGGTTGGCAAAGCCATCAAATCGAAGTTTGGCTAAGTCATCAGATCGTAAATTGGTCAAACCATCACATTTCTTCTTACCTGTATCCAATAGGTAAACTGTACTCGAGATTTAGGATTTGCTTTGAATTCGTTCACAGAAGTTCTTTCGTTTACAGAATTTCGTCTTCGTTTATGCTGAAATAGGTAGATGAATGGTAGATGTAGATGATGATCTAGGTAGGTATGTTTTTAAACTAATAATCTTGACCGAGCTACGCATTTGCGCCCCCTGGAGTCCAGGGGGAGCAAATGCGTTGGTACTCCAGGGCCTGGAGTCGAGACCCTAGGTCTGTGGAGTTCCAAGGCTGTCATAGTTTGTTTTTCAAAGTTTTATCAGAGCGTCTAGTTGAAACGACGCGTGACCCGAGAGCTGGTGAGTTTTTGGTGCAGCGCATCATCATTGACATATAGCGGATAAGCAACCAGTACCTTAGTATCTTAGGGACGCTCCCGATTGGTATTGATTAATCGTAATTTGTTTCTGTTAGTTGTATAATAATTTGAATTGTTAATCAAGTTGTAATTTCGCCAGCACGTTTCAGTTAGAATAAGAATGTTGGCCGAGTCATGGCGACCCTTGACTTTTATTTTAGTATTGTACAGTGGGGGTGCAGTCGCGACATTGACATAGTTAGCGATCGTAAAGTACCGATCGCTAACTAATCACGAAAATATTTGCTTGTATAACTATGTTTTTGCTAAATGCAAATCTTTTACCAAGAAAAAGTGCAACACGTAACTTGAGACGTCGCAAACTTATATTAAAAAACCGCAATCATAGAGCGTATATATGAAGTTCGAACGCATTATTATTACTAACTACCCGCAATTTAAGTAAAATAGGTAATGATTACCGACCGATCGCTACATACTCATCGGGCTGTCTAATTTGCTCGCAATCACATTCGCTAAATCGTAAAGTTGATAGTTGTTTTCTGTACAGTTGCGACAACAATCGATAGTTCCGATGGTAGATCTATTTAAATTTTACGATTTTGACCTATTCTTAGTGTACATTTATTGTATTTATGTACGTAAATAGATAGTTTTCGATTCGTTTGAAACTTTATTCGTATGGAGACATTAAAAAATCCTTAAAATGTGACCGGTAAGACTTTGCGACCGATGTCGGTCGCCTTGCGATCGCTATCTATGTCAAGACTGCTCGCCCAGGCCGTCCAATCTGTCATCACAACTTGGTTTGTGATAACCTCCTCAACGAAGACAAGCCATGTGCGCAGGGCTTAATATAGTGCACAACTTTGTTTATGATGGATGAATCGACCAACCTGTAACTTCACCATAAGATTTTGCCATTAAATAATTAACCTTATCATTCGCGTTATTAAGTTCATTTTCACCTTCACCAGGCCACTGTGCATCGTTCTTTGGTATGTATGAGACCGGTCGGTTGCGGTCACTTTCCCACATACATAAATAGCTTTTTGCCCACCCTTCTTCGTGTATGCATTCGTCCTTGTGGTTAAAGAGGGGTATTTGTGTAACAGCTTCATAATTGGTTTGTTAATAAGTACGTATAACCTGCATACCTAAAGAATGGGATCGAGAATGACGTTATGCTGCGCGCTCAGATGAAATTTGAGCTGAGCTGAGAAGCACATTAGTAGGTACGTAGGTTTTACCTATTCAGTACACTTAAGAACGGAAAGGATAGCATTATTCCCCATACAAACGTACTTTCCGCTTCATTTGGAAACTATGTCCCCGATCTTATTGAAATTTTCCATACGTAATCAGATGAAAAATATCTATGTTTACAGCGGTTTAGTTTTTGAAAAAACATGACGATATTTAAATCAGAGTGATACAAATTTTAACCACCAAATCTAGTTATCTTCAAGCGATTTTTTATGCATGATAGACACCTTTATTCGAAAATCTGTCACGCTGCAAACATCCTAAATATATTGAACATTATAAATCATCATCATCATCATCATCATCAGCCCATACACGTCCACTGCTGGACATAGGCCTCCCCCGTACGACATTATAAATAATCATGAAATATTTTTGAACTTACTCAAAATTAATCGGAAAGTACGAAAAAATATCAAAAAAATGGTGCCATTACCAAGAACACGCACACAGCCACATGACAGCTTCATATTAGATGGTTAGATGCGCTTTCTCACTCATAGCGCACCCCATTTCATTCGACGTGCAACAACAACAAATCCGCATGGGAAAATCCGTTTCCGTTTGGGAGAGGTTCGTAGCCTTCTTAAGTACGTAAAGTCACACTAAAATTTCTGAACATTGACTATTTTCAAAAACTAGTAATCTTTCTAAATGATTCTAGGACTTTGTTCAGTTTTTTTTTGTCGTTGTCTATACATACCTAACGTTGAATGCGTGATCCTGATCACCAATTTCAAATCCTACGCGATCCAATCTCTTAGTGCGTTAGCTTTTTAACATTGTCATCGTGTTAGGGTACTTTCTAGTGAGTTATTCCGTGTTCGTCCCACTGTACACCCCAAAATAGTCCGAGTACGGAAAATCAAATTCAGTGGTGATTTCATTCCGCATTCGTCCCATTTTTGTTTATGTACCTGCTGTTTTGTTCATGCTCTAACTAAATCTAGGAAGCTATCGGTTACTAATACTAAAGTAGCTAGAGATTCGTCCTCAATAATTTATTTTGCTTGTTTCAGGTAAGCACTTTCAAACGACTGCAAAAGAGATTAACAAGTTTACTGCTGCACAAATAAGAGAAGGTAATTTCAACCCTATACTAAGGAAATAGAGGCTTCGTCTGCTCTACAATACTTTCTTTTGGATTGAGTTAATTGCCGTGAATTCATAGTTTTTGTGGTTAGTTCTTGAAATTAATAACGGTTTTAAATTAATTAATTCTGTTTTTCTGTAGGTACAGTTAAGTTAGTCACTATTCCGTTAAAGATGTCTTAGAGAAAGTCAAAGATTTTAAATATTTTTTGTTAGGGGTTTTTTGGACAATTATTTCAAACCAAGAATTTGAACTGAAAGGACGGTAAAAGCATAGATTAAGTATAAAGATTTATTGACAAAGAAAATTAAAAAGTGCTGGTGAGTATCTGGCGCAGCGCATTAGCATTGTCATACAGCGAGGCAATGCAGCCAGCATCTTGGGGACGCTTCCGACTGGTATTAATATGGACCAGTTGAGCTACCTGTAGATTGTTTGCAACAGTCTGTAGTTAGCTCAATTGTTTCAATGGTAAATACTAGTTTAATTTATTTATTTGACCTATTTGATTGTTATTTTCTTTGTCAATAAAGACTAAATACTATTGGCCCGACCTGGGATTTGAACCCAGGACCTCATCATCAGCGGTTGAACAAGCTGACCGCTATACCAATGAGGCAGTCAGCTTCAAACTCACCAACACATTAAACCACGTAATAGGTACCTACCTATACTCTGGTATAGAATTAAAGATATTATAAGTCAATAAAGACTGAGATGAATGAAAACTTAACAATAACAGATAAAATGACATGTTTAAAAAACGATAAACCGACTTCAAATTCCCTTACTTTTACACTTATTTTAAGTTTTACGGGATAAATATTAATCCCCTGGGGATAAAAATCGGTCCATAATGAGCGGAGATACCGCGTAACATAGTACATACAAAAATATTAAAACACAGTCGAATTGAGAACCTCCACCTTTTGAAGTCGGTTAAAAACAATGGTAAAAAATGTTTAAATTTGAATTCGAAAACGAACAAGAGATCAATTAAAATGATGAATGAAAGCTTTCAAAACTAAAAATTGTTTCGAGCTTCTGTGCTTTGCTTTGATGATACCAATGTCGTTAAATATTTTACAACAATATTCCTTGGCATTTGGATACAAAAAATATCCAGGTTTTTGCATCGGAGATCGGAGTATACAATATATACAAAGGTAAGTATAAACCCAAACAAGTCGTGATCTCGTTCTAAATCGGCTACAAGTTACATTAACACATTCGTCACGGCTATTCCAATGCCACGGGCCAGATGGTCTGATAAGTACGCGTATGTACTCGTATTGTATGTACTTAGGTACCTACATACATGCTTTTTATATACGAATCCAAGGGAATATAGGCAAACTATAGGCCTCGTTCATAAGCTTAGAGTCGCTCAGCGGGCTATGGAGAGAGCTATGCTTGGTGTTTCTCTACGTGACAGGATCCGGAATACGGAAATCCGTAGAAGTACCAAAGAAAAAAAATAGCTCTCAGAATTAGTAGGCTGAAGTGGCAGTGGGCAGGTCATATAGCTCGCAGAACTGATAACCGCTAGGGAGTAAAGGTTCTTGAGTGGCGGCCACGATGCAACGCGAAACGGAGTTTTGGGAGACCAACCACTCGATCGACGGACGATATCGATCAGGACCGCTATTTGTGGCGTCCTATGGGGGAGGCCTATGTCCAGCAGTGGACGTGTATGGGCTGATATGATGATGATGATGACATGCTTTTTACGAGCCTGTATTCTACTTGCCCTGTTAGTGCGTCTGGACTGTCTTGTAGACCAGCATAGTTATGTAAGCTTGGTGATATGTGATATTGCAATTTAATGGTACCATCGATCGAGCTGATCTCATGATAGAGACCTAAAATGGCCGTAGGAACTCCTAAACGAAACAACTTTACTACGTTGAGTTTGGGTTCGTTGGATTTGTCTTCCCAAGCAACATAGGTTCTAGACTAGTTCTGGCCACCTTCAGTTTCCATCATCAGACCAGCTCGATGGCACCATGACATTGCATTGTCACCAAACTTACATAAGTATGCCAAATTTCAGCTCAATCGGTTCAGGATAACTGATCTAAAATTGAGTTGCAAGATTTGACCCGAACAAACATACATACATTGCAAATAAAAGCTTGCAAAAGTCCGAGATGGCATATAGCCGTGCGAAGCCGGGGCGGGTTGCTATTTATACCTAAATAGATTAGGTACATACCTGGGTTGAACGAACTCTATACTATGATCTTGAATAGGAGGTACTTGTATTATGATTTGTGGTGGAGTAGGTATTGTAAAAACTGTAATAGATTGATCGCAGGTGTTGTTTTTGAGTTTTTAATTAATTATAAAGTACGCCCTATACTTAAAATATGGGTAACAAAAAAGATTTGTAGCAGGTTGCGTCAGGGAAAGATTTTCTCATCACTAAAAATAAAACTCGTTTGGGGGAGGCCTATGTTCAGCAGTATGTTAGCATGTACGGGCAGATAATGAGAAATAAAACTCTGGTCACGGTTGTCTGGTAGATTCGCTCTTGAGCAATAAGACTGTCACTTGTTCATCATCATCATCAGCCCATTCACGTCCACTGCTGGACATAGCCTCCCCCGTACGACGACGCCACAAATAGCGGTCCTGAGCCGCCTCCATCCATCGACTCCCTGCGACCGCTACGATGTCGTCGGTCCATCGAGTGGATGGTCTCCCATGTAGGGGGGGATTTGCCATAATCACCACGCTTGGCAGGCGGATTGGAGATCGCAGTGTTGGTGTTTAATACTCAGAAGGAAGCTGCTGCCCTTCCTCTGGTAGGTTCCCTTAGTCGGCTTTTACGACATCCACGGGTTGAGTTGGAGGGGTCGATATTCGTACGCCGCGGCCCCACAGCCGAACTGTTACTTGTTACTTAGTATTCATTTGTTTCGTTCTATTGTTTCTATCTTCGATTTAAGTTGGCAATAAAGATTTTCTATCTAACTCTGAAGAAAAATAAGGTATGGAGAAAAATAATCCGCCTGCGACGCACAGGTCACGGGTTCGATTCTCACCGCGGGAAAAAAATTTTGTTTGGTCTTCTGATTATTAATAAATATTTTATATTCTATTCTTTATTATAGGCGCAACGGAGCTTCCCTTATCGATAGATAATTTTGAATTTCGAATGACAACTGAAGATATATTCAGTCAAATGGTCACATATTCAAGCCAGTAGGGAATGTGCGCATAGACACGATTTAGAAGCGATTAATTTCGCCATAGAATTTACCATTATTGGATTTTCCATTTCCGTTACTTCATTAGCCCTTGAGAGTAATCTTCAAGATAGAATGATCAAAATAGATTTTTTGACGATTCAATTTTCCCCCCTTAAGGGGCATTTTAGGGGGCAAAACTGGAATTAGCCAAATTAAATAACTAAATCAATAGAAAAACGCAAACCAGCAAAACCCAGACAAAAATTGGTTAGCGTAGCATTGCGATTGCCAGATCTGGCCGATCTCAGAATCTAGATATTTTGATCTGGTAAAATGTTATCCAACAAATAATCGGTACCTTCTTGAATCCCATTTCCCTTTGCCAATCCAGTTAAGTGTTTAGTGGTAGTTTTCTCTGACTTGGCTCGTTACACTCTACCGTAATGGCTGGTAAGCATTGGAGTTGCCAATTTGCTTTCGATCAGGTTAATGATATTGAATTTGGTAAAGAATCAAGACTTTACCCAATTCAGAAGATATATGCATGGTGTTTTTACGGCATAACAAAGCAAATGCATATACTCAACAAAGGGTAAGTATAAATATTATCACTAAACTAGCTTCAACCCGTGACTTCGCACACGTTATTCCGGGATAAATGGAGTAGATTTCTGAATTTCTATCCATCTTTGTTTTATTCCTAACTACATCTATGCATAATTTCAGCCCATTTCGGCGTGAAGAGGTAAAAAACGAACATCTGAACATCCAAACTTTTACATTTATAAAATTAGTATATTTCTCTACATATCTAATATTCAAGAGATTTTTTCTGATACACAATTTTTATCCGTATATTTCTATCAGTAAGTATATGATTCCTTTCACATCCAAATACCAATAACGCCCAAACACTTTATTTGTATGAAGTTATGACCTCTATCCGATTTTCGAGGGAATAAATATTAATATTATCACAATAATATAAACAAGTTCGGCCGTCGCGTCATCCCGTGGTCATACCGGCGCGCCATAGCATCTAATGAAATCCGTGGAGTAAAAATACAATAGGTATCAAGGCAAAGAGTTTCACTTCTCTGTTCTTATAAGAATGCAGTGGTTGGAATCATTCTATTTTTGAATGAGAATTAGTGTTAGGAATTTCTTCTATTCAAAAAATTTCGGAAATAGAATGAATATTTGCATATTCTTATACGTGAGACGGTGATTCAAAACCTTGGTGATTCAAAAACTGTAATAAGCCCTAGTTAGAATATCATCTGGAGAAGGATATTTTTTTGGTATTGATTTGTATTTTTAACAATAGAGTAGTATAGAGTAATATCAGCCTACTATTTATTATATAGTCAGCTGATATTACTCTGGGCTATTGTGGAAAAGCAATATCGTTTGATCACGTAGGTTTTTACCGTCTATGCTTTCTACAAACTAGATACGTATAACTATCCAAATAGAATGCCTATGGTTTTTGGTATACCACGAAGTAATTTACTCGTACATGCAACGAGAAAAAAACAGTTTATATGTGTGCAATCAGTTATCATCATCCATCACCTATTCAGCAAATTACAAAATAGTTAATTTTATAATATTTTGACCCAGTTTGTTATTTTTTTTATTAAAAATTGTATTTTGTTCAAAATTTTAAGAATTTATGTCTACAGACAGATTATCCGTATCCGCATCAAAATCGCTCTGATGGAAGACCAGTGTTGGTTGCTGTTGCTAGGTTGCTGTTGCTAGCTTGCTAGTAACCCGCCTATGCTGAGGCAGAGGCCATTTTGTGTCTTTTGAGCTTACATTTATAAGTATTTTTATTATTATATAAATTGTCGTGTGTAGGTCTGATCGCACAAATAAATGATTTGACTCTTTATTCTTCATTATATCATGGTATAATTCATTACATCGTACTAAGAAAGTTTTTATAGTAACTTCATCATGGTAGTCCATCGGTGGACCTATGTCCAACGATACTGGACATAAGACCAGCAATGAGCTTAGAAAGTTTTCATAATTCGAACAGCTGCCTGCTTCTGTTTTCCTGCCAATTACCACCTGGGTCTCTTCAAAACAAGTGATTACCTTTGACCTTCGTGGTAGATTGTTAGAATTTTTGTAAGGTTTGTATAATATTCTTTGTTTTCTTGTGATGTGAACCAATAATTAGATTTTTCTCAAACATACATGGAAATATTGTCATTATTGTCGAAAAACGAACACGCGATGTATCGAATTTACGGTTAAAGAAAAGCAAATCCATTGCAGTAGCCTTTTTTGAACAACGCTCCAGCAATGTTGTACGAAACGGCGTGCTGGGGTTAAGGGTGATCGTCACGGGTTGGCGCGTGATTCAAATTATGTTGCGATTTTAATTTTTTTTCTGCGTTGTACAAAGAATTAAATAATCGGAAAAGTAATTTGGCGCAAATCGTGAACTATTTTCTATGAACCCATCATAAAACCAACTTCGATATAATTTTATTTTGGGAGCATATGTGAAAATGTTGAATATTAGCCCAAAATCTCTTATTTTCTCAAATGCTCCAAAACTACCAATGAGCCGAAGTTCGTTTTTTCATAAGTAAATAGAAAATGGTTTACAATTTGCGCAAACTTACTTTTCGCTAGATTTATTCCTTAAAGAAAACAGAATAAATTAAAAACTACAAAAAAAACTCGCGCCAACCCGTGACGATCCACCTTGCGATAAATCGCACCAGAATGCAGTTTTTGGCGCTACTCGATATTTATCACGAGATTTGGCCTCCAGGGTTCTCAATAAGTATGAAATGCGTTCCATAAACATTTATAAGCCTACAAAACACCATAGTACAACCTAATCAGTAGTCAACTACCACATAGTAGAGTAACCCAGTACCCCAACACGGGTCACACGCGTGATCTGCCTGCAAACGCTGGCTTTACGCTTTTGGACGTGATCTGGAAGGTTCACGTGTTTCCTGTTGGTGTCATATTCCTTTGTTTTTGGGTGCTTTTGGTGATTGATTGTGACCTTATAAAGATTTAGGTAAAATGAATTTAGTTAGACTCCGCCTGCAACGCTGAAGGTTGCGGTTACAATACCCGGCTGGAGGCAAAAGTGTTGTTTGTTTCATATGTAATTTTTATTTTAAAAAAATATATCTATTTAGTAAATCTCAATATGTAAGTTGAGCTAACTGTAGGTTAGCAACAGTCTGCAGTTAGCAAATTTTTCAATCGTATATACTTACTAGTTTTAAATTGATTCTATCATTTGATTGTATTTTTTTGTAAATAAAGATTATGTAATGTACAGAGCAACTTTAGTTAAAGAAACTGCCAACTAATCAATATTTTTCGTATAAACTTCTTCGTAGGCTGTGCAAAGGTTTAAGAAAAAGTTTATACCTATGTAAACAGCTAGTTGCGAGTAGCCTGTTGCCCCAAACTTTTGCGGCAACTCTAACTCTTCTTTGGGGCTAGTTGCATGGCATGGCTGCTAACTTCACGGAAACTTTTATAGTATTTTCTCGAATGAGGGCTTATCAATTCAATCTTGAAATGACTTCTTTGTTATTGCCAATATGTGTCTGGGTTGCCACTTTTCTGCCAGTGTCCAGTTCATGGAAATTTCATAATTCAATCTTTTTAAAATAACACGCTTTTTATTTCACTCTAGATGGCGCTGCACAAAGGCAAGAGTAAATGTCACTGTCATAAAATAAATAATGAAACGGGTGCCATTTACACATTTTTTGGCAGATTTTTGACACTGAGTTTCATACAGCGCCGTCTATCATAGTCTATGGCAACCAGTTTTTTTTTAAGTGCGCATCGGAGGGATTGCATTAGCATTTTACTGGACAAATATAATTCCTCAGTTCATAGACAAGTATGCAAGTATTACGTGACTGTAATATAAATGAACTACATGCTTGTGTACAATTACCATTTGCATTGCATCCCTATTGTTGTCTATTCCATTGCATTTAGCAAGTTCATCATCATCATCAGCCGTAATAAGTCCACTGCTGAACATAGGCCTCCCCCAAACTACGCCACGAATAGCGGTCCTGACCCGACATATTTAGCAAGTTCCTATAAATAACGTTATACTTATATCGAACCAATTAGTTGCATGATAATAATTCAATTCTATAAAAAACCAAATTCCGTTAAACCAATTACCGCTTTGACCATCTCGGTATCATTTTCTTACCTGCTAAAGAATAATCCATAATAGACGGAAAATCAGCGAAGACAAATTGAAAATAAATACAGCTGAATATAGGTACAGCCTTTTACTTTTTTTAAAGTGTGTTGAAAATGAAAAAATGCTTCAAACTCTAATGGGTACGAGCTTCAGGGATATCGGAGAACAAGCCCGTTCCTGTAATTTTTCGGATAAAATATCTTCTTACCATTTCAAAAGTCTAGCCAGCAGTGGCCCATATTTTGGGTAGGCAAGATGTCCGCGCAAGACACGCGTGGTCTGCGAAAGGCTTCATTTTGGCGTACTGTGGCCACGTATGTTTGTCGTGATTTTAATTTATAAACCTCAACGTGCAAAATTTCCAGTAGGTATTGTCAAATTCCCCTTTCCTTTCTACGGTTGCTTACCTTAAAGGTACCCAAAGGCTTTATCTCAACAATTCTCAACCCTCTTTCCCTGCCTTCCGTGTTTATCAGGAAGAACAGAGAGCACTTTAATTTGGACCATTTGAATGAACACAAAGGGCCCCAACTCCAAGGTCTCGTCTTTAATCCTGTTCCTATGCAGCTGACATTTAGAAATGTCTGCGCGTGCTTGGAATTTCGAGTCACGTGGTATTGTGATAGGTATCTTCTATCCAATTGAAATCTACGTGATAAGTAGATACTATTGGATTTGGTAATGGCTACGTTACACATACTACCTACAGTGGTACCTATTAGGCTAATGTACAACATATATAATACTATTCTTTATAATAAGTATAAGCATGATGATGTGTTAATTATAAGTAACTACATAATGTAATTGGTTTGGTAAAAATCGTGTTAGTTGCATAATAAACAAATACAAATATACATAATTTGATTATACAAAAAATTGATTTTACTTTTTTGTTTTTGAGCTTTGCGGGTTAACTACTAATCCATTGGGGGATAACCACAAATCCTTTATTACGGCTAGGACCACCTAGGCATTCTTTATATAATAGCGAATGAATATTCAACATCGGTCCATAACATTAATGGAGAAATCGAAGAGCATACAATACATATGTCTGAACATAGAACCTGTTTTTTTTGAGATGTCTGTTAAAAATGGTCTAATTTTGAACGAAAAATTCAAATAACATTATTTCCTTTTTTTTATATACGAACTAAAGGAGATGAATGGTTTTGGTGACAGCAGTTAAAAAATATAACCCTCCTTGCGCAATCGGGCAAAAACAAGTAGCAACTTAAAAATGTGACAAAGGGGGGGTTAATTATAGTTTTCTGTCCAATAAAATATAACAAAAGGAAAAGATCGTATCATAATATATAGGTAGGTAAGGTACCTACCTACTCTAGATGTACTCTGGATCTACCTATACGTACGGATAGTCAATTAGCAGTATACAGGGTTATTTTTAAAAGACCGGCAACCTTCGATGACCCGGTTCCTAGCATCATCAGCAACAACGTTTGTTCTACGACTTTTGATAACTTTTTATTTCCATACAAAAATAAATATTAATTGAAATATCCGCTTGAATGTTTTTAACTCTATGTGCATGGCGCGGCGGCGGCCGAGCCACGCGACGCCTTTCGGCCTTTACAACAATATAATTAAAAAATACAGGAATGCTACCAGTAATTTTCGGAAATGCTAAAGCGAAAAGAAAACACGAGTTTCCTTTCACAGGCACTTCATCTCATCAGAAGGCACTTGGGGGAAAAACGGGAGTGCATCCTTCTTGGATTAAATGTATAAGGGTTTTCTACGTAAAATTCTAAGAATTTTTGGGTTCTTTGATGTCCATGTTCAGGTAAATACTATACCTGGACTTTTGCTGCGGGTAGGTAAGCTTAATGTATAAATAAAAGTATTGTTTTTTTTTTTTCAAAAGAACCCATAGTTTTCTAACGGCTTCGAAAAGGGAGAAGGTTCTGTGTTCGACTATATGTATGTTTTTATTTATGTTCGTCGATTTCTACGTCATTTATGGACCGATATGGATGATTATTTTGTAGTTGTATGGAGAATGATCCCGGTTCCATAAAAAAATATTCTTGAGAGATTAGTATTTATCCCGCTAAACTTAAAAATAGTTTAAAACTAAGGTATTCGAACAAACGACGTCAACGTTTGTTATTTTTTTTAACGATCAAATTATGTTATACGTGAATGTCATTGGCATAATGTCCTTAATTAGTATAACTTAAATCGTATGCAAATAAATAAATAGGTTTTTAAGAACCCTTAAGGTTTTTAAATTCATCCCTTTTCTATAAATCTTTGCAACAATGCTGCGTGACGACAAATTAGGTCCTAAACGTTAGTGTTCAAAAATAATTGCAAGATGGTGGCTTATCCAGCAACATTTTAGCGATGTACTTGGACATAAAGTCTTTATTGACAAAGAAAATAACAATCAAATAATATAAAGAAATTAAACTAGTATTTACAATTGAAACAATTGAGCCAACTGCAGACTGTTGCAAACAATCTACAGATAGCTCATCTGGTCCATATCAATACCAGTCGGAAGCGTCCCCAAGACGCTGGCTGCATTGCCCCGCTGTATGGCAATGCTAATGCGCTGCGCCAGATACTCACCAGCTCTCGGGTCACGCGTCGCTTCGACCAGGCGCTCAGATAACTTTTTGATAACCCGGAGAGCCTCGGTACCCCACGGACCTAGGGTCTCGACTCCAAGGGGAGCAAATACGTAGGCTCTGTCGAGACCTGCGTATTTGCGCCTCTTGAGATTCTCGGCCAAATCTGCCGCCGAACCTGCCCTCACGGATGTCCTTGAAACATGGGAAGGCGCAAGTGTGTCGACACATGTAGCGTCCCACACAATAGGCCTCCCCAGCTCCCAAGGGACTAAAGTCATGCCGTCGGGCCTCTTACCATCGTCACGCAACAGACCATTCGGTTCGAGAATAGCTGGTACACGATGTACTTAACTTACATTTAAGGAAATTGTATGAATAAGTACTTGCTTTCAAGCACTTTCTTAGCCCGTAATCCACCCATCTACATAATTTAAGCACCTGTCAGTTCTAACAAATCAACAAAAATACCTTCACATCCAAAATCGCTAGACGTTCCGTCTAAACGTAATTTACGCGTTGAATAAAACATGAGCGTAAAAGGAGTTAAAATCCACGTGTGGCGTCACAGAATAATAAGTAGGCTTTACACCTACCACAGGATCCTCACTGCAACTCTTTAGTAAAAGGACATATCTACCGTAAAAGAAAACAAAAACTCTTGAGGTACTGCCAAGGAGGTTACAACGGCATTTGGTGCTTGAAGTATTCACCAAATCTACACCTAATAACTTTATGATTATGACATTTATGACATATGTACGTGCCCTCGAGCTTCCGTTCGAGCTAACAAATTTCAAAAATACAGTCCCATGAGTTTGTTTAAAATAAATTAATACACGTTTCTAAACCCTTTTCAGGCACCTGTCACTCACAAATCAGGTTAATATTAGAGTATACATATTATATCACGTCATGTAAACCAAACTTTCTGTATAACCATTGTGAGAGAAAAATAAAAAATATATTTATTTTTTTGTAAAAACCAGAAATGACTTTAATAATACACAGCCACACAAAAAAAAACATTAAAATCTTGGCCCAGGGATTCGACTACGTTTACTGTAGGTATGTTTTTGGGGTCGCTGACATCAGAATCCAAGGTCCCATCATGTCAGGATTTTGACATAACCTCAAAACAAAAACCCAATAGCTTTAATTTTATTTTTTTGTATGGCTGTGTTATTAGTTACATAATATCTCGTTTAATATTATATACAACAAAAAAAGTATTGTAAGTCCCACAAATTACAAATCTTTTCACATCTATACTAAATTCCAACCGAAAATAATAAGACCAAAATATAACAAAAAAAATTCGGTATAAGAACCATGTTCCTAATGCACTCTATTTGCTAACATGGATAATCAAGTAAAAGATAAATATCGATCGAATTAGCAAGTCGATGAGAGGCATGTATCGATATTTAAATGAAGCTCTATGCATGATGCCACGCCATTATTAAGTGGTTACTGTACCATATGGGATATAATATAATACTTACCTGAGCAGCAAACTTCTGGAACAAAAAAGTATTTATAGTGTTATTTAGGATTGTATCAAATTTAGTTATGACATTTTCTATACCACTATCATCCCTTATAATTAGGTTGGTTGGTATTCGACAGTATTTTTGTTGGTACTTGACAGTATTCGGACAGAAAACCACATTGTTGTTTACTTGGAAACCATACTGTACCTAAGACCTATTTGGACTTCAGAATTTTGCAGAAAGAAATATGAATTTTGGTAGTCATTAGTATGCTGTATTAATTTTTAAAGCCGCATTTTCCCGATGTAGAGCGAAGGCAAAATATTTAATATACTATAATTCGTTTTTTGGTGCCACTTTGATCATCATCATCATCATCATCAGCCCATACACGTCCACTGCTGGACATAGGCCTCCCCCGTACGACGCCACAAATAGCGGTCCTGAGCCGCCTCCATCCATCGACTCCCTGCGACCGCTACGATGTCTCACTTTGATCTTCTGAATGTAAATAGTAAAAAATACTATTCCTACTAAAAAATCAAAAGCTTATTTGTTTGCTCCTTTGAAGGGGCTTGAACAAATTTATAATGTTATCTGAAAATCATTTAGGTACCTACAGATGTCTCCACAATCTTCACATACATACTCATTTATTCGCCGTAGGAGCACAGGGCACACTTGGATACGTCAATTTACAAAACATATGTACATATATAGTTTACAATAAATACAGAAGCTAAAAGAATGTTTGCCGGCATTAAAATAGATAATACATAGATAAATATTTTTTCACTTCTCTTGCTCAAAAGTGTATCATAAATCATAATAGTGTAGCTTAGCAGGCCTAAAACTCGAGTTTAATACCTCGGGCTAACAAGTATTTTTTCTTTTTAATTTTTGTCTAAAATCATCAGCCCGTACAAGGCATTCGTTCTCTTACATAAAAACTCGACTTCTAGGTGCTCCGTCAATCTTTTTTTTTGAAAATAGAACTGATTGATGATGTTTTATGAAGGTTGATTCTTCCCTTCACGGTAGAATGCGAACTGTTTCGTTGCGGCATTTAATTTTTAATAAAATTTCTGAAAATTGTCTAATTTTGAATTGTTTTATTTTCTCGCAATCGAAGTGAAAAGTAGAGTGTTTTACTCGGGCCAAAACCACCCATTATAACTCGATCTTGTCATCCTTCGTATATAATGGGATGGTTTAGTCCCTTGTAAAACAATCTACTATTGAGCTTACTAATGACCACAAATGAAAAACATGATATATTATGTATGTCTGTGCCACAAACATTCAAATAAGGTCATCATCACTGACATTGACATTCAGTGGACCGACGCGACGACGACGTGCGTGAACGCAGTGAAAGCGTCATTTTATGCCGACTGTCAAATAGCTCACATAATTTTTATAATAGTTTCGAACTTTCCTGGTTGCTATTGATCTTGGGTCTTGAATTGATGATTTAAGATTTTATGATTTTTATATGGATTACCACCTTCTGTCCGTGGCTTTGAACGTGCTTTTCAAGCCTAGCCTAAGCCTATGTCCGTCCCCGGGATATTGTTTACCTCCCTGCCGAATTTCATTAACATCCGTTCAGCCGTTTAGGCGTGAAAAGGTAACAGACAGTCAGCTCTCGCTTTTATAATATTAGCACAATATAAGTATGTATGAACTAATAACGAAGGTTCGAAGTTTCCAATTTACGAGCTTTACTGTTCTTTTAATAAGGACAATATTTTTGTAGAGCAACGAAGAAGTTCATATATTTCTAGAGTAGGTAAATTAAATGATTTAGTAAATAATTTCTAGCTACCTGCTTGCTAGAAATGACAAAAAATATCGAAGATTTATTGACAATCATTAAAATAATTTACATCAGATTATTGGCAATAAAAACTACATTATTATCGATAAATTATTCATCACCTTCACCTAGATATTGAGTTTTGGCCTCAACTTAGTCAATGACTTGACTTAGAACTGGTTTGTCTACTTATTTGCTGAGAATAGATTGCAGTCGTGTTCCAAATTTCACTGAGTCATCATAAAAATTAATAATGAAAACATATTTTGTAAGGATCTCATCAGCCCGTGAGCAACCCTATAAGCTCGGTTCCACGTAGAATACAACAATTTTTATTTCAATAAAGATATTTTTAAAGGAGCATTTCCTAAAAAATCTGATAACAATAACAAAAAATAACAAGGTTATCACTAAAAACGGAAAGACAAACATCAACAAGGCATATATGTATAATCATGCCAAGTTAGTTTCTAGGTAGTTATTTTTCGGAACATTTTTCGAAAATGACGAGAGATAAATAAATGATAACAGTTCTCAAAACCAAAAATTGTTCGAACTTTGCGATTTGCTCCGATGATGCCAGTGAATTTCGGTCTGCAAATTTTCGGCCACTTTGTACATGCATATTATGCATGTACAAATTATGTCCTACATTGTCACTGGCTTAGGAATAGCTCAATTTATCATCAAATAAGAGTCATCCACTGAATAGCTATTGTCAGTTTATCAAGTAATCTTGTCTGATATCCGGCCACTAATCCACCTCAAGTGTCAAACTGACAGTTTATTAAGCTGACGGCCATTGAAAATTGATAGTGACGTTCGATTTTCGAATACGGTTTTTGAAAATGGCGGTAGATTATTTTTCATCATCTATCATCTAAATATGTCCTATCATTATTTCATTATGGCATGAAAGATGACGCATAATCTATTTTATTGGGCCCAAAATGTGCCACATTTTTTGTGAGCTTATTTCACAGTAACGGCTAACAAACTTATTTTTTTCCTGTCTAATTAATTTTAAATGGATAGCAATACCCGTTTTTATGGATACTTTTTGCGCATAGATAACGTACTAACTATAATCCCTTCATAAATAATGTATATTATAAAGCCATGAGACCATCATTGATAAAAAATATTCCATACAATCAACTAGTTTGGTTTTTGCCATCAGTTTTTATTCAACCAGCCCGACTTTGCCCTTGAGTTTCATCTGTGCCATTTATGGTACAACCTTATCCATTTAAGGCAAGCTTCTGGAGTTCATAATTGTCATGAAATTTAATTTTAGGTAAGCAATCGGCTACTAGTGCTGTGCTTATTTGTGTGCTTTATTGTCTACATTATAATTTTAAAAGAATGACATCGTCAAAACATGATTCGATAGCTCAATACCAATCAAATCAAGTAGCTTGATTTCCGTAATCCTTCACTTAACACTTTGAGTGCCGCTGTGCAGTTTGCCAGAGTGCCGCAATTAAAGTACCTAGTCAATAGTGTACCGTAAATTCTAAAAACTGAACTTGCGGTGCACTGCAAACTATTGAAATCTTAAAACCGGTTACTCTGAGAGCGTCTAGAGATGTTATAGAATAAATGAACTTATGAAAGTTCTAATACAAAAAAAATTACTTTGTAATTGAATTTTGTTTGTGATTTGTATATTGCCATGATCAGACCGAATGTATAGAATTAAACTTGTGAAAGTTCAATTCTATACATTGATATTGACTGTACCTACCTACATATTATATGTCAGGCATATGACCTAGGTACACATAAATATTTGTCAATCTAACCAACTTCGTACTTCCAGAATCAATAATACTCATTTATTTAACCACTAGCTGTTTCGCGCGGTTTCATCCGCGTTCAAATTTCACAATTCTAGGGGTATAAAAAGGTCTGTTTTCCTGTAAATCTCTGAATTTAATGTTTTACCAGTACAAAAAGGGGCATAAGTTACTCTCCATCCTTTCAACTAAGTCTATGCCAAAAATCAAGTCGATTGTTTGCTTGGAGGGTATGTCCTAGTTAATCACATGGAAACCGATCACGCGTCACATGATCACGCCAAACAGCTTCGTTTGATAACGTGATCAAGCGGAGCAAGAAAAAACCTAATGGATCCGGTACGTTCGATCTTAGCTGGGACGTGAAGGAAAGACAAGCAAACAAACAAACACAATTTCGCATTTATACTATTAGTTAGGATTAGCAACACTCAACTTTAAAAGGTAGTCATATTTGATCAAATCACGCACAAGTGACGTGAATCCACCAAATTAACCATACTGATGGGCATCTCCGCCCACTCGCTCTTGACCTTTTTCAATGTCAGGGCTAAACACAGAAATTGTGAATCAATGAGCACGCTGGAAGTGGTCCTCAATAAAACTTTGTCACATTACCAATTTGAGCTTATTGTGTAAAACGATATTGTTGAAAACGATGGCGGCAGACGGTAGTCCATAACCTATAAAGCTCTTTCTCTCTAAAACCTGTTCTTGCTGCGAAGCACACACGTCGTGCCTCTTCACGTTGGAGGCTGGGTAGTGAGTGCGTTAAGGCTTCCTGATCAGAAAGTCATTTTTTAAGCTGCCTAAGAATTATAATGCTTAAATGTCATGTCTAAAAAGCAAAATGCCAAAGATTCAGGATACCCAAAACGGTAGTATGCATAAAACGCAAATTGTATCACCGAAATAAATAATGTTTAACCATTTTTTTTCCCTTAATTGGATATGGTATGGATGGTCACGCTGACGCTTTGCGAATCTGACAGAAATCATAATTTTTAACTTTTGTTCTAAGTTAATTTTGATAAAGTTGACGGGCTCTGCAAATTTATAGCAGGGCAAGGGGTACATTATTACACTCCCGTCATATGGGCAATGGGCCGTATATGGACAACCTTTTCGGTCTAGAGATGTTGTGGAACAATTCTTGTCAAACAAGTGTAGCTCTCTCGCCATCTTCCCACATGGTATTTTATCGTGGATGAAACCAAACTATATCACCTGATCGTTTCATCATCCATGGCCTTTACGTCCACGAAGGATGGTTAAGTTAGTGTTCATTTTGATGATTTATATCGTCAAACAAGGAACGACTCTCACCCCAACTTCAACGCACCTCATCTCAAATGCACAAACTCTTGCTAAGGGCATTGGGTATTCCAAACACGGAAGTAAATAGTGGATCTGATCAGCTCTGCGTGGATTGGTTAAGATGATTGATCCACGAGAATCAGTTCTGAAAATGAAAAAGCGAGTGTCAATCATAGAGGAGCAGACATCTACTATACATATACATACCTATATAAAAAGGAACCCCTATTTTTCTTTGTGGACTGTAACTTGAGAACGGCTTAAACGATTTCATTCATCTGTTTTTAAATGTTTTCTAAAACTTCGTGGAAGGTTTTACATAAAAAAAATAAGAAAGATGCGCGAAAACTTAACGACTACCTTTATACTCTTTACCTATATACTCTTTGCTAAGCACGTTTGAAATATCTGTCAGTTGTTTGACTAGAATGACAGGACAACGTCTGTCAGGTCAGCTAGTATTAGCATAGTTTTCAAGACTTATTTTCCTCTGTTCAATTTGATATTCAATTTAGACGTCAAGTCTAAATTGAATCTCAAATCGAAATCTGTAAAGTTTATAGAGTGCAGCTGTTTTTATCTAAAAACACTTGCTGATAAGCATAACCTACGTAAATGAACTCAGCCAGCCTTCACCGTGTGATTGTCTTTACCGCTGACCGGTGCATGCATGTTGCATAAAGACTGCCCTTTTAGTTAACAAGAGTATTGATATTAATTTCACAATTCAATTAGTTGCTGATTGGGCTTTCGCAACCGGTTATAATGCTTAATCAATTATCAACAAAAGTCAGCGAGTAAAGTCAATGAAGCAAAGTTAATAAATATTTATTGCTAATAAGAAATATTTAATAGCCTTCACTCGCATTTTTCGAGATAAAATTTAGCCTTTATATACTCATCCAGATCTTAAACTACCCACATCTATGCAAAAGTTTAGCTTGATGTTCAGTAGATTTTGCGTGAAGTGGTACCTACCTACTTAGCAAAAATCTATGTAGGTAAACATCCAAACTGTTCCGATATAAGGAAAAGATGCGAGGGTCTGGGATACATAAAAATTAAGTATTTAAACAACAATATAATCCAGGTTTAAAAAAAATATCTGAACGTCTGGTCGAAGAGACACGTGACCCGAGAGCTGGTGAGTACCTATCTGGCGCAGCGCATTAGCATTGCCATACAGCGCGGGGCAATGCAGCCAGCAGCGTCTTGCTTGGGATGGGGACGCTTCCGACTGGTACTTATATGGACAAGTTGGGCTACCTGTAGAATTGTTTCAATTGTAAATACTAGTTCTAATTTTTTTGTATTATTTGATAGCAATTTTCTTTGATAATATAAAATCCCCCAGTTAAATTTCATAAAGATCCATTTAACCGTGAAAATTTACATACGTTCTTTCAAAAATCGTCGCATGCTCTAAGCTTTTAAATAATATATGCAAACTTAATTTTGTTTTGGTGGAAAGGTGTACGAGTTGAAAATTATAAATAGCTCTTTATTTTGTCACATTGCTACAAATAGCGAAGCACCCGCAGCGTGAACTCAGCAGATATATCTGCGTCCAGGAATAAGTATGATGCACGAATCTCGTCTAGACTGCGAGTTTAGTCACCGGCCGGCAACTCAGAGTTTGTTTGTTTAGGAAATGCTGACGTTGCAGATTATATTGACGGACAAACTCATCCTAAAGTTTTTATATAGATAACTAGCTGACCCGGCAAACGTTGTTTTGCCATCGACTGAGGGTTGAAGATTACTACATTACTAACTTTAATGATGGTTGGTGTCAGCTGTTAGAAAGTTGAAAATTAGGGGTTATAATATCAAGTATTTTTTTTTAGCCACATAATAAAAAAATCCTACTAGTATTATAAACGTCATAGTTTGTAAGGATGTGTGTATGGATATTTGTAATACTTTAACGCAAAAACGACTGAACGGATGGGCTGAAATTTGGTAGGAGACCTGGAATAACATATAGGCTATTTTTAACCCGATAAAACGCGGGCGAAGGTGCGGGCAGCAGCTAGTTAATATATAAATTGGTAGTACCCTTATAACTTTGTGGCAGACTTTGTGGTATACAAAATAGTCAACGACCTATTCTCAGACCTACTGAATAAACACAAATAAATCATAAAAATCGGTCAAGCCGTTTCGGAGGAGTTTGGTTACAAACACTGTGCTGTGACACGAGAGTTATACTAAATAAAGATTTTGTGAAATGTAAAGAGCGTTATCATTACCGTCACATACCAGCGATATCGATCGATTTGCGACTGATTTCAAAGCCTCACTTTGACATCGCTCGTAACAAAGTACTCCTAAAATACGAAAATCTATAAAAAGTCAGCGATAAACGATTAATTGCATAAATTGTACTGGGCATTTAGTACCATAGTAAATTTAAAACGCTACGTTCATGAAATAATAGAAACAAATTAGAACTAGTAGTTACGGTTGAAACGATTGAGCTAACTGGAGACTGTTGCAAACAATCTACAGGTAGCTTTTTTATCCCCATAAAACGGGGGCGAAGGCGCGGGCAGCAGCTAGTCTTTCATAACGTCGCCAGTGTTGCCACATTAGTGTGTAGGTAGTCTAAGTAACAATGGATTGGCATTCCTTCGCAGTGATTAGTCAGATGACACCTCGCTTCTCGGAACCAACTGTGCCTTACTGATAACCGACACTTTCTATGCCGTTTCCGATGGCTAAAGTGCGCATTCTTTTGACTTTACTTGAGGAATCTGCCAACTTTGATACATTCTTGTCATTGTAGGAGATTTTTTTTGTCTGTGGTTTGCTACTCGTAATGACACGCGCCAAAGATCCTGTCAGAAAACCAGCGTTGCTCTCCTTCTTGTGGAGCACAATATTAGGCTGAGATGGGACCTATTGGTTCGCTGGGGCACTTGTAGCTATTTTTGAACTTGATTACTTCAATTTATAGTACATTATAATAGTTGCAAGCAATTACAAAAGTACATCATAGTGGTTCAATAAACGCATTTTCGTTCTTTTATTCTAAAGGAGTTAAAACGGAGGCTCAGAGGAATGAATGAACACTTTACTATACCAAAAATTTGCTTAAATAAAAAGCCTTATGTAAATAACATATAAAATAAAGACAGAACAAAAGGCGACCTTATCGCTGAGAGCTATTAGGTTCCCCCAGGCAACCTGTACTATACTAAGGTATAGTACATAAATAACCGCTTAAACCACTTATAGATGAAATGAAGATTTGAATACCATATATTCAAATCTTCAGGTCATGGTACATACACCAAGTCTAAGTTTTGTTCTTTGCGATCCCTGAGCGTGCCAAGTGTACCGACCGAGTTTTCCCAAAATACCTCCTATAAAGCGTCAATAGTTTTCCGTTATGGTATTTGGAAAACTGATACTAGCAACACATACGTCATAAGTTAGACATCATAAGAGTGTTCTCTTGATTCAAGATCTTAAGTGTGTCTAAGCGTATAAAGTAAATTAATACATGTATTATTGCAATAAATACATGTGTGTAAGGTACATATGTTAGTATGAGAAACAATGTTTTTCTACCGGTACGGCGTGCTATATTTTCGTACAATGTCAAATAAGCACGTAAATCAATGGAAATTAATCAAAATCTTTACAAAAAAAAATATTCAATATAGAACTAGAATTGCATAAAAAGTTAAAACAAAAATAAAACTTATATAAAACTTATTTGCTACCTACCGTCTTATTAACGAAAAATTTTTTGTCTGCCATAAAGTCACTTACAGTATACATATATAAATTGTGAGTTTTTTTCAATAAAAAATAATACCTAATATAAGAGTCAGGAAAACTCTGCTATTTAATTTTTTTATAAGTAAAGAAGCTTATTACAAGCGACTGCATTAAAGATAACTTGACCTAAAATTATGAGCAATAAATTAATACTAAATTTAAGCGTTAATAGAATCCTGCGCAGTAGAAGTCTTACACAATCCTTCATATATTTATTACCAGGAATTAGCTCTACTCAAAGGTTAAATGATGCTTCAGAGGAAAATCAAAAGCCTTGCTTTCGTTTACTATAACACGTGGACGTATTAAAGACTGACGACACTCGTAAAAGGGATTCTCGTTTGATACTTTTTTTATAGAAGGTTATGTGAAAAAAGAAACATAGACTATAGAGCAAAAATAAGGACTTCTAAATAACAACGTAATGCTGTAGCTAAACATTTGTTTTTTTTTGTAAAACCGCACCTATTTGGGGGGTATCCCCAAATAATTGGGGCACACGTTCAGCTGTAGTCGTATATGAGCTGATTAGGACGCCTTTACTTTGCTCTACAAACAAAGCAATGAAAGGAATTTTCCTGTATAAAACGAGCTCTATTTTTCCAATTTCTAATACTATTAGAATCGTAGTACACCCCTCCTAATCCTGACTACGTCCTGGGCTCATAAATAACTGTCCAGCGGCCGCGGCGAGCTATATTTCTATCAATTAATGTTAATTTCGGCCACTCTAGAGGCATGTTCAGACCAACGCGGCTTTCGCTACCTGAGAGCGAAAACCGACTGGGTATGCAGTAATCCTACTGTTCACTAATATACCCGGCGGGATACAGCCCGAAACCCAGCAAAATCAGTTTAAAGAATTTTATTTTCTCAAAAGAACAAAGTTCACTTAAATGAGAATGTATGTATACAATATTACTATCTTACTATCTTAACTAATTAATTTGTTATAATTATAATATCAAATCCAAGTGATATTGTAGAGTTTTTGATACAAAGTCTGTGGATATTAAGCAAAAGTGGTATTAAGAAGTACCTACTGTATACAGCAATATCATAAATTGCTACATTTCATGATACTTTTGAAAAGCCTGCGTGGAACGTAATAGGCACGTAGAGAACGTTGTTCAACGTGAATTTAGTGCGCAAAAGTCGCAAATAGCTTCAGTCTGTCAAATAGCTTTGTTGACATAGCGTTATTGAATCCATGGGTCGAATCATGAGCGGTATGCTGCATTGTAGTTCTTTAGTACTCTTTCCATCAGGTGAGATTGAAGTCAAGCGAAGGTCTATAGTCCATAAAAAAAACAGAAAAATCTCTTGTCCATGGTCTCTACTAGGCTCACATAACAAAACAAAAGAAGAAAATAAATAAGTACAATACTTACTTTACTTACATAAAGTAAATTCACAGTAAATTGAAGGGTAATCGTAATTTTGATATTATTTTAATTGAATGACTGGTGCCAGTATGAGGCAATTTAGGGTTTGAGTTTTGCATAGTTAACGAAAACTAGAAAAGTTTTTTTTTGGTATTTTGTAAACTTGTACTCGAGTCTCAGAAGGTACCAAAAAGTAGCTAGCTTTGTTGTTCTCTTACATAAACGATACCTCCGAGTAGTAAAAATGGTAAAATATTATCAAACCCCGTTAAAAATGCTTACAATCTGATCACCAGTATAAGACCCACGAAAATTCAAAGGAAACTTATAAAATTCATTGCACCCTAAAGGGTTTGGGTATAGCTTCATATTGAGAGTACAATAGCGGAGATAAGGTAAGTCGCCTCCGTCGTGTTATGGTTAGCAATATGTAGAGAGTAGGGGTCGGAAATGTTCATTGAGAAGGTACTTTAAGCTTGTACAAGCATTGAAGGTGTTGTGAAAAGTCCGAAATAATTCTGTAAGAAGAAACCATGCTAGGCCATGATATGATTGTCTTCTAAAATTTATACTAAACATTATTTATCGGTTTTTTTTATAGTTGACTTGCTGACCCGGCGGACGTTGTTCTGCCATCGACCACTGAGGGTTGAAGATTATTACAGTACTAACTTATATTGATATTAAAAAAGGGGGTTGTTGTTACAACGGTGAAAATTTTGGATAATGTGTATTTTTATATGCGAAACAATAAAATAAAAAAAAATTGCTCAAAAAAAATAAATTAGATTGCGTTGGGCCACCCTTATCACTTCGGGGTTAGGTTAGTATGTTATAGTTAACGACCTACTCTCAGACCTACCGAATAAACACAAAAAAAATCATACAAATCAGTCAAGCCATTTCGGAGGAGTTTGATTACAAATACTATGACACGATACGAGATTTTTATATTACATAAAGATAAACCTTCGTCCGATCTCTCTGATGGAAAGTGACGATGAGGCCAACGGTGTATCTGTCTTGAATAGACCCAGGTTGTACCTAACTGGCAGGAAAACCATTAGCAGGCATCCTCCATGTTTGCCACGTTTATTTTGACTTAAATCCCTACGTTACCGTTACCTCTTATTTCGTAATTGATGTTAATAAGAATAGATTAACATAATTTACATACAAAATTTTCTTAATTAATTTTTAAAAAAAAGTAAATAAAATATTACACTGTAACAGTTTTCTTCATCACTCTCCGCGAATGTGATTTCGTGCTTAGCGAAACTTTTTAGTAGGTATTTTACGAGTCGAGCATAGCGGGACTAGAGCATAGGGGAACTAATTTGATGTAATTTATTTCGGTTCTTTAATGTTTCATGCAAAGTGCAGCAAAAATCTTGACAGGGCTAGAGATTTCAATGCGAACTTTAAAAAAAGTGGTGCCTTTGAATAAGGTATGTTTATGTTGCATGTGTATGTGTGTACGGTGTACATTTTATTATATAAAAAAATACAAAAAGTCGAAAATAGAACTATTTCTTTTTCCGAAGTCGGTTAAGTTCATTTTAAGAAAACACTAACCAAAACTGAAAAGGAAGGCCTAAACCTCAACGGAAGCTCTAAAAAGTTGTAAAAATTAAGGAGGCTTTTACGGTAATAGGTACGAAACCGAAGCTTTTAACCCTGTGTATATTTTACGGTAATATGTGAGGAAACTGCTTTTCCTGGTCGATATCAGGTAGGTGCAGCACCTTTCTTACCAGTTGCAGTTAGCTCAATTGTACTTTTTAAATTTTTTTTATATTATTTGATTGTTATTTTCTATGTGAATAAAGGAATAATTATTTATTATTCCTAGAGTCAAGTTCTATATTCCGTGACGTCAAGAAACGGCTCTGTCGGAAGACCAGCGTTGGTTGTACGAAAATACAAGTAACCCATGCTGAGGGACCGTTTTGTGACTCTAGCAAACTGTTTTCTTTTATATGTTCATTTCTTTATAATTGTACTAGCTGCTGCTCGCGCCTTTGCCAGCGTTTTATCGGGAAATCATATCAGCTCATACACGTCCACTGCTGGACACAGGTCTCCCCCATACGACGACGTCGACGACGCCATAGATAGAGGTCCTCAGCCGCCTCCATCCATCGACTCCCTGCGACCGCTACGATGTCGTCGGTCCATCGAGTGGATGGTCTTCCATGTAGGGGGGGTTTTGCCATAATCACCACGCTAGGCAGGCGGTCCCAAACAATACCCATACCAAATTTCAGCCTAATCGGTTCAGTAGTTTTTGCGTGAAAGAGTAACAAATATCAATACATCCATCCATACAAACTTTGACATGCAATATATAATATTAGCAGGATGTGTCAGATCTACAAATATAAGATACTATTTCTTTTTCTAAGTCCAAAAAATTGCTCTTCTAGTTAACTACAACACCTTCAATCTACAATCTTTACAGCTGCTCTAGCAGTCGAATGAAGATCAAACCAGAATACAGATATTTAAAGAAATACTCTAAGTTCAAAGTGGTACTGCCGCAGCCCGTCAATCAACTCTATAAACCAAAATTGGAAGGTCCAGGCTCTTTATTCTCAACCCCACTTCCTAAATCTAAGAAATATGACTTCAGCAAAGTTATGCTAGGAGTCATTTGCAAGCACGACCAAATCAAATGGAAAGGTCCATTGGGCATAGCAAGTTTATTGCTGAACCTTTTTGGAATTCACTGAACGGGGAAATCGTATTTCCTATTTCTGTTATGCGTTATGGATATTTTAAGCTTTTGTTACACGAGCTTTGCCGGCATAGAGGCAACTTTGTTTGTAGAACACCTTTTATAAGATCGGAAGGTTTTTAAGATTTTGCATTGTTTTTATGACACTGGTTATTGTTTCATCGAAAGATTTTAATAAAACGTAATATTTTATTTAACAATAGCAACCCGCCCCGGCTTCGCACGTGTAGTAAAGCATAATCTCAAAGGGATTAGGCAGCGTTTTCGATGAAAGCTCCCAGGCGTTTTGACTTTTTCCGACATTTCCAACAATTATCGTTATAGTTCAACCAATTTACACAAAATTTTGATAAATTATATATTTAAACGTTCCTCCATTATTAATAATTTTATCGATTGATGAAAACCGCATGAAAATCCGTTCGGTAGTTTTTGAGTTTATCATTTATTTCAGATCATAAAAAAGGAACCCATATGTTACCCGTACTTATTTACGGTTCCCACTCTGACAATCGCGAACAGACAGACATACACGGCGGAGGACTTTGTTTTATAATATGTAGTGATCTTTCGAATGCTATGATCTAAGCTGCAGAACAGACTCCCCACTCAACTTCGCTCACCCTGTGAAGCGTGGCGAAAATGAATAACACCTAGAATCACCCTTCAGTAATATTTTTCAGGAATACTTGCTAAAGGGATCTGTGTTACGTACATCTGGATGGTCTTAAGTCTTTCTCGCTAGAATGAAACGCAGTACAAATTCCGTTATCTTATGTATTTCAAATGTTGTTTTTACATTTTATTTTTTACTAGCTGTGCCCGTGACTTCGTCCGGGTGGAATAGTGACAGTGTGTAGAGAAATAATTATTATTATAAGGGTAAAATTTGTAGAAACTTTAAATGACATTTTTATTTATATAATCAACAGCCTAAAAAATAAATGCCAAGCTTTTACCTTTAAAAATGACGATACTTCTATACAACCTTTCAACCCCTCTTTCAAATCCTTACAACCCTTTTTTCGTATTAAAAAGTACAATAAAAACTTAAAAGTAAGTAAGTGTCCTTTCTCAGGCTCTAGACTGTTACTTATATCTGTATATGTGTAGTACTGTAAACCCAATAGGTAGTTTTATTGAGTGCGAGGAATCTTGTAGTTATGTATATCAATTAGTTTAAATCCAGGGCAAAGATCTAGATGCGAGGCAGGTAGCAACTAGTGAATTAATTCGAAGGATAACTGGATTATACGGGTAAAGGGCAAGGGAATGGGGCCATCAATCTGCTGTTATTTGGATTTAGGGCTTACGAACATAAAAAGCGAGGTCCGACAACGTGACATTATACCTACTATGTATTGTCATAAAGTAGACAAGCACTACGGTCGGTTTATTCTATGGTATTGTCTTCTTTTTTTACCGACTTCAAAAAGAGGAGGTTTTCAATTCGTCAGTATGTTTTTTTGTATGTATGTCACGCGATATCTCCGTCATTTATGGACCGATTTTGAAAATTCATTCATTATTGTATAGAAAATGATTCCGAAGGGGGGCAATTAAACTTTTATCTCCAGGGGATTAGTATTTATCCCGCAAAACTTAAAATAAGTGCAAAAGACGTAAGGGAATTTAAAATTGGTTTAACATTTTTTAAAACACGCTTTATTATTCTAATCTTTATTTATTTTAATGGAGTTTTGTCGGTACTAGGCCCTTTCCAGCCAACTCTTATAAAGTTTGAATTTTAGTGTACTTAAGATTTGACTGTCAGTCTGTTTTCTTTCTGTATACAATCCCTAATGGTGCTTCCTTTTTTCTGTTTTGATTATAAATTATGTATTAATGTAATAGGAGTCATATTTTAATTTAGAAATTAACGACATCAAGTGTATATTATGAAATATCTACGGTGGAAATAAATGAAATTAAATGTCACATAGTAACTATGTCACTCCCGTAAGAGATCAATTCTTTATAATCATCATCATATCAGCCCATACACGTCGACTGTTAGACATAGGCCTCCCCCATACGTAGCCACAAATAGCGGTCCCATCCACTCGATGGACCGACGACATCGTAGCAGTCGGAGGGAGTCGATGGATCGAGGCGGCTCGGGACCGCTATTCTTTATAAGACAGACACAACACAAACTCAACAAAATAGAAATAACAATAATGTTTGTCACATACCAATGCATGGCCACATGAATAAGGAATGTTGGTAAACACTGTGCAGCTTACAAACCTACTTTTTAACGTCTCAGTCTTCCATCACAATCAATTTGTAATCGTTTAAATACTAGATAATGCTTTATCCAGAAAAAAATATAACTAAACAGATTGGTAAAAGATAAAGAATTGGCGGCCTTATCGCTTAAAGTGATTTCTGCCAGGCAATCAAAGCTTAAAAGAGAAGATCAAAGGAGGTGCAGATGCTAAATACGATAAATAAAATTGAAAACGTAAATGTACGGATAAATAATATAGGTAATTGGTTTCTAATGTTGTTTTTACTAAACAACGTTATACACAATGCTGGACAACGGTCTCCCATAAACTTTTCCATGACTAACGATCGCCAGCTAAGTCCCACCAGCCGACCCGAAATGAGTCTCGGTCGTCTCGGCAGTTTCTCTTAGGACGTCCTCGGCGTGGTCATTTATAATAACAGTGTCAATTAAATAAACAACAATAGTATTCAGCTTTCAACAACTTTATTTTGATGATTTTTTATTTATTGATGTAGTACAGAATTACATTTCTCAATACTGTTACAAGCGGCAGACGGTGGCTTGCCGAATGCTGGATGGGTTCCTCAAAATGTTGGCGTAAATGCCGGTAAAGGAACAACATCGGTGCAAACGACTAAGGCGTGTCGAGAGGTGCGGGCCCGATTTCACCATCACGAAGACACGTGAGCGGGTTTTCTCGTTATTACGCCATTAGACACTTCCACCCCCGAGTCTACATCCTAAGATGCATCTCTCGCGACTCAGACCGGCCAATGAAGGCAAGCAAGAGGTGGGGATCTGGTTCTCTTGGGGTACCACTCCGCAAGCGGAGACGAGAACCAGGAACTTCCCCGGGAGCACTCGGTATATCCGTGGTGTCGCTACTCACCAACAGCTCACCACAAGCTGCCCTGCAGCTTAATTATCCTTATTATTATATCCGTAAATCTTAGAAGTTTTTATTTATTTATTTAATTCGGATTGCCATCAGCTTAACTAATTACAGTAAAATTTAAAATAGACACAGAAAGCTAATAATAGGCATTCGCTAATAGTATCATACTAAACTAAAAGTGTGAACATTAAAATTTCTTCCGTCGTCGACAATTGCGTTCTAACTAATGAATTAAAATTATATTAATTAAATTTTAAAACAAAATAATATATAAAAAACTATGAATATAACAACATTACGTGCAAAAAAATTTAGATAAGAAGATAGAAAAATTTAGAGTCATGCATCGCCTTGCCCTGTAAATGCTGGTATTGAAAGGGTCAATGTTCAACGTCCTGCTGAATTCATTGAAAGTTCTACTCGCTCGCACTGCAAATGAATTTTGTCTATAATTAGTTCCAACATGTTGAACATGTAGTAGGGGATTATGTCTTAGCTGCTTACGCGGTACATTGAAGTCTAATTTGCCAAGAAGTTCTGGACAGTCAACATCATTATTGATAATCTTAAGAATATAAAGATAATCCGCTATGTCCCGTCTATTTTTAAGTGGCAAGAAATGGAACTTCTTGCAGAGTTCATCGTAGGTAAAAGATTTGTAAGGGATCTTTACTCTAAAACACAGGTATCGTAAGAACCGCCTCTGTATACTTTCAATACGATCAACGTAATTACAGTAACGCGGGTTCCATATCTGAGACGCGTATTCTGACTCCTTACAAACGTGCAATAAAGAAATTTGAGAGTTTTGGCGTTGTTAAAGCTCTTAGAGATTCGCATGACAAATCCCAGTGATCTCGAAGCAGCAGGGCAGCTACTTACTAAAGCTACTGGTATGAGATCACGCATACCAGTAGCTTTAGTAAGTAGCTGCCCTGCCAGTGTATAGCACGTCGGAATAGCCCGCGGCTTACGAGTAAAAGTAGTAGCGAAGCATTTGCAGGGATTTAGTTCAAGCTTATTTAAGAGGCAATAATCTTCAAGACGGGATCAGATCTGACTGAAGAGCAACGATGTCAAGATTGGATGATTGATTGGTTTTATTTTACTTTGACCACGACGAGTTTACCTAACATTGGGTGCAAAGGTGGTGTAGTTTGCATTTGATACAAAGGACTTCCAGTTCCATAACACACGTCTCATATTTGATTTCGTATCAAAGACAATGAGACCACACATGGTTTGTTATTTCATTATAATGTATTACGTAGGTTTGTACAGGTAGAGCAAAAACTACCATGTTTTACACCTTATGTTGTGATGTAGATAATGTAGCTTTTCATAATGTAAGGCTCATGGATGTTCAGAGGTCCGTGGTCCGGAGCTATTGTATCTATAGAAATCTACTATTACAATTAGTAGCGCACAGTCCGCGAACCGTCCGTTCATCAGGACAAACGTCCGTTTATCCGGACGTAACCATCAGTCGAGCGTGTCCGTGCTCCATACGTCCGTATCGAGATGCCATGCGGAAGCGGAACCGGACGTAATTTTAGCGAGACATACTTTTCCGAGCCGTACGGGTCCGTGGAACACTAAACGGTCGACCGAACGAATGTTCCGTACGTGAAACACTAAATCCAACTTAAAACAATGTAAATTTTTAGTTTTTCATTATTGTCATCATGGATGGCCCAATGCTGGGTATAGGTACGAGTAAGCCTTCTTTTGCCAGCATCAACTGTTGTATGCTTTTTGCATCCAAGCAGATCTTATAGCTGAAGTTGTCATCAACCTATCACGCAAGTAGTAGCAGTCAATCTGCCGTCCAATCGGATTCTGAAAGTGAGGGAATAGAGGGTGCACCTGTGTTTGCACACATACCCCCACACACTTGTGTACTTATCCTGCTCACATGGCTAGTTGTAGAAATATACTAGTAATGCAAATATAGATGGTGAACTTTTATTTTAAAAAGCGTTATGGAATTTTCAGCCTTCGCTGCTGTGTTTTCTACACTTTCCTTTTACACTTAATTGCTGTTTCGTTTTTTTCTCACCAGTACCCGACTGAATGGCCACATTATCAGTGATTCAGCGCCATCTGTTACCAGTTGTATTGTATGCAAATCTGTTCCCAATCCGTGACAATTTAATGGATTTTTAATACCTGGGCTGTGATTCGATTTTAAATCGATATTGGGATCGAGATCGATGGTTTATCTTAGCAGTCATCATACATACATCAACCCTCAACCCCCGATTAATTGTGTGATTTAACATCGGTCGGTACATGTTATTGTTAAGTATATTTTACTGATACCTACTACAATATCTATGTTTTTTTTTTCTTGTACTGTCTATGTTTGTCAACCAAATAAACCATCTATCTATCTACATATTATGTGCTTGTTTCGTTTGTGTGCTAAATTCAATATTTTCAATAATTACATTGTCATACAGCAGCGGGGCAATGCAGCGACTGGTATTGATATGGTTCGTTTAGATTGTTTGAAATAGTATGCAGTTAGCTCAATTGTTTCAATTGTAAATGTCCATAATTTATTTCTATTATTAAAGACATTCAATATTTTCGTAGGTAGGTAATTCCAGCTTGATACAATATAATGTACATAGGTTTCTTACCTCAACTCATTGGAGTTAACAAAAACGGATGAAAAAACAAAATAATTATCAAATTGGATTACTTAATTTCCATTAACAAACGATAGAGGAAGTAATTTCCAAAAATATCGAACTCCAAGGTGAATTTTCAAAACCTTAGCTAATGACAACCTTACAATACTGAAATAGGCGGTTGAATCTTTAAAAGAAATGTCACGCATCAAGCCTACTTTTAATCCTAAAAGCCATATTAATAAACAGACTAAACTTTCCCGATGCTACAAAACTCATCGAAGTCTCAGAAATGAGTTTTTCTTCCTTGGTCTTGAGTCTGGCTGGAACCAAGGAAAAACACTCATTTCTGAGACATTCATGGATCGTCTTCATTCTGGGCCTCGATTGCGGAAGTTGAATTGCGCAAGCGACTTCCAACATGTAATGTAAACGCTCGTACAAGTGTACTTCTGCAAGATTTTGTGGCTTGCCGAACTCTGCAAGTCCCACGTGTTTGCAAATGGAAAAATCGGCGAACCAAACGTTTCCGCTCTAATTTAATTTTAAGTATAAAGACTGGTAAAGACTGGAACAAACTTCCTGCGTTTGTTTTTCCGGTAGAGTACAATCTAGAAGTCTTAAAATCCTGAGTGAATAAGTTCCTTTTGGAAAGCGTGCTCCATCTTAGGCCACATCTTCAATGGTGATCAAACGCTTTATCATCATCAATAAAAAACTCAACAGTCAGTGAAAAGAGTCGTCCCTTGACTTATTGGCCACTTTGCTGATTCGAGGCTGATTCTATTAACTTCAACTTCTTGGTAAATGGCTCTGCGTCTGGATTGACGCAATTTGCTGATTCTATATTATCCAAGTACGCCCTGCAACTTTCATAGACATATATTATATGTATATACATATATTATGCAAATATTATGTTAGCAACGTTGACATCAATCTTGCGAGATAACGACATAAGTCTTTATCCAAGAAGGTGTGCTTATTGTCAATTGTAACGGATAAACTTCCGAAAAGCGCATACCGCTGATGAATCTGAAATTTGGTGTAACGTATTTTGACCCCCTAATCGCGAATATCATAACGAAAATTACGGTATTATCGGTATAGGTCAAAATACGTTATTATACCAAAATTCAGATTGATCGGAGGATGCGCTTTTCGGAAGTTCACCCCCAGATTTTCTTCTTGGGATTTTTTACTCGGTCAATTCTTTTAATAACTATTGTACCTAGGTATACAAAGCAAAAAACCCTTTTAATAATAAATTTATGATATTTCCCATTATACTAAGGGCGTCGCAAATCCCTCTACTGAATAGCAATCGCGGGAGCCGCCATAAATCTGAGGGTGCACCGCGATAAAGTTATGAAACCACACATGTGCGCGACAAAGTCTGCTAGTGAAATACATGCGGCTAGGTCAATTGTGCGCTTAAATTTTTGAAAAAGTTGTTGGTGTTCTTCCAACACAAATTTAGGTTCGTAGTTAACCCGCTTACAATCATAATGAATTATTATAGAAAAAGTAATAAAATGTGCGTTCAGTTATAAATGAAAGGTTAAAATACCTTTCCCCTTAGGGGACATTTTAGGGGGCAAAACTGGAATAAGCCCTTTTAGATTAGAGTAGAATAGAATAGAAACCTTAATTTGTAACACATATAATTATAAAAAAAATAACATAAAAAAGAAAACAGTTTGCTAGAGTCACAAAACGGTCACTGTCTCAGCATGGGTTAGTTGTATTTGCGTACAACCAACGCTGGTCTTCCGACAGAGCCGTTTCGTGACATCACGGAATATAGAAGACCATTTATAATCAGCTGATCTAAAGACGTTTTTGTACTTGGACGCTACACAACAGGAAAGCACGTGCTTGTTATGTAGCGTGAGCTTGTCGTGTAGCGTCAAAGTTACCTAGCTATTTCCCACTTAATCCAATGGGCTCTTGAAGAGTTATATTTTACGCGACCCCATAACCTATATTCTGAAACAATGCTTACATTACAAATATTTAATAGCTTTACTATGTTGTACAAGCTATTTATGTTGTTATCCGAATACAATACGCTTTGTTCCTTGTCTTTGTGAATGTAATTAGTTTGGTTGATAATTGAATATGTCAGTGACGATGACGTAGTATGAAATTAATGGGTATTGTAGAGACAGAAATGGAGTATGTACCTAGTACAATCAGCGTCAAATTGATATAAGCGTCTAGAGTAGTAAAATTATCTGAAAAACATAAAAGTAATTTGATATATGCAATTTGAATCATCACATATTATTGTTGTAAGCACCCAAGGTGTTCAAAATATCTTACTACTCATTTTTTCATATTTAGATGAGCAGTCAGGGTGTTCAAAATTATCTTAGCAAACAAAGCTCTCAAAAGTAGTATGCAAACTCTTTTGAGTGAATATTTTTGAAGGTACATTTTATGTACAGATTACTTTGAGAGCTTTGTTAACTAAAATAATAATGAACGACCTGTCTGCTCATATAAATATGAAACAATGAGTAGTAAGATATTTTGAACACCTTAGGTGCTTACAATAATATGGTGATTCGAACTGCGTATATCAAATTGCTTTTATGTTATTCAGATTACTTTGACTAGTCTAGACGCTCATATCAATTTAACGCTGACTGTACCTACCTACATACCTATCTATCTTGTTCCATCCCCGTGCCTCGGAAAACACGTTAAGCCGTTGGTTCTGCGGCCTGACCTCTGCTCGGTTGTACCGGTCTGCCGTCCCATTGGATTATGTGAGTAAGGTTTTTTTTTTAAAGATATATTATACATATACGTGTTTCACTTTACAATACTATTTCCGACGCGCATTGGCCGCATTGTCACGGTAAAAGTATCTGTGTAACGAATTAAAAACAAAAGGAGTATAAGAACAGATGTCAGAATTTCAAAGAATCCTGCAAAGTTTCAAGTCTCTGGGTATAATGACAGTGCCGAGCATTTGCGTTCTTATCTTATCATGTTTATTTCGAAATATTTGCACGAGTTCGAAATGCCTGACGAAAATAGAAAGCGTGTCAATAGCAGAAACATAAACATAAAAAATATAATATCTATACGCTAAATATAATGCGACACATAACAAGGTACCTTACCTACTATGCTTCAGAATTTTCAATAAATTGCCGCCCGCAATAAAAGAAGTTATAAATCATAGAACACTTCTAAAAAGTAAATTAAAATGTAATCTTCTCTGGAGAAGTTTATCTCCATTGAAGAATTTATAACATATTTTTTTATCTATTATTAGTTGAAATTTTTATAATAATCTCATTGCTACCTTTTAGGTTATTATAATGTGTACTTTTCAATACTTATCTGTAATTTAAGGCATTATTATGTACTTTCCATGTTCACGGGCCATATAGTGACCCGGTCCTTTGGGAGGCATGCGTGGAGCCGAAGCCAACAGCACAGAGACCCTTTATGAGAATTAATCTAAAGGCGAGAGCTACACATAGCGGATATCATCCTTGGTTGCACAATATGATACACCCGAAGATGATATCCGCCAGGTGTAGAGACTATTGCAAAGGAAAATGAAAATAACAAATTATGTACTTTTATTATTATCAAAATTGTACTTATTATTAATAATGAAAATTTATTAAGTGTTTAGTTAATTTAATTTAAGTTTCCGCACACAATGTACAATCCTAACGAATTATTAAATATCAAAAGAAAAAGCATGAATGAGCGTCTACACTACACCCATACAATAACACTATGTCTTTGACCCGTGTTGGCATTGCAGCACGGGTCGAAGATATTGTTAAAGCCACACCTACTGGTCAATTCAAATCAAACGTATTTGTGCGTGATAAACAACTGATAATATTTTCGTCGCTCAATCGGTTCTATACTTTACTTTTGTTTTTAATATGTTAGTATAGGTAATATGTAGGTAATTGGATCGTTTAAGGCAAAATTGTGGTAATTCCTAATCTTTCCAATTCCTAACTTTAAACCGTGTTTATGTTGTATTTTCACCGTCCTCTCGGGGTATAGAACCGGACGACGACGGTTGGAAACTTGTGAATAATCCTTTGTCATGAACTATGTATAATAATTATACATACATCAATTATTGAACTTTGTTTAAGAATTTGACTCTACTGCTAGAACAAGAGCGTTATTATTAACCAAGAAGAAACTCCGTTCGCCGCGCGGCAAGTACAAAACAAATGACGACTATTGTCCTTAAACTATAAAACAGTGTATATGTGCTATTACAACATCCGGTAACTATCGTGTGAAACTACTCAATATTCTGTGGCTATGGGAATGTGGTGACAATGAACCCAAGAGGATTAAAATGAATGGACACTTAAATGTACTGTAGTAAAGTTTATATAGAGTTGTGGTAGGTACATATCATATAGGGAGTCGATGGATGGAGGCGGCTCGGGACCGCTATTTGTGGCGTCGTATGTGAGAGGCCTATGTCCAGCTGTGGACGTGTATGGGTTGATATGATGATGATGAGGTACATATAGTGGAGAATGAAGATGTCATCTCGCTCGGGTCAGATAAGAAAAAAGTGTAGGTAATGAGAGAGATTCCAGTTAATTTGGCGAACACCGGGGAGTATGAAACAAAATGTGGCTGTCTTATGTCCCAGTTGAGGTAGGATTAGATAAGAAAACGTTATAATTTTTACCCTCTATCTACCTGTACGAATTTGTTTTATCTAAGCTTGTAGATATCTAAGAAACCAAATAAATACCTACACCTATGCTCCGATTCAAAAACCTGCATATTTATTGTATACAAAGTGGTTTCAAAACCAAAGGAATATTGGTGGAAATATTGGTATCATCGAAGCAAAGTACAGAAGCTCGAAACAATTTTTGGTTTTGAAAGCTTTCATTCATCATTTAATTGTCTCGTTCGTTTTCGACTTCATGTTTAAACATTTTTGGTTGGGTTTGGTACATGTGTCATTAAACGTTGTTGAAGTTTGTGTTTTAGATTTTAGTAATAACTTTGCCTTGTTGTTTTTTGTCATTGTTATTAGTTTTTGTTTTTACTCATAAATGGGTCATTATCAAAAAATATGTACATTTCTTGAAAATTCATGTCCGGCATATTAATAATTAAATTATTTAGCGAGTAATGTTCGTATTTAAATACTATCAAGCCTTTTTGTAAATATGAACTTTCTCATCAACTCCTCCATTGAAATATTGTTAATATTCACTGGATTTTTTATATAAAAACAACTTTCAGTTTTATCACCTACAATGGCCCATTAAAACAAAAGTGTCCTTTTTACATCTTAACAGAATCAGAACATTATTATGGGTTCGATATTTTTATTTCTAAAAATATCTGTTATGAATTGTTAAAATAAATATATTTCCTATTGTTTATTGAAAACAATATTAATCTAACGTTATATTTCTTTAATAAAAAAGTACTTCAATGTTTGTCCGAGATTATAATCATGTGAGTCACTCAGGGTATGTCACGGACTATTCAGATAATTTTCATTGAAAATCTACCACTTTAGGATAATTTTTCATTACTAGCCACACTATACGTAACACCATTCCAACCATATCTCCACCATTTTGTTTTAGTACCAGTTGAAGTTTGTTGATAAACAACGACGGAAGATTTTTCATAAAATTATCATGTGAATCACAGTGAATTTTCAACGAAAGTAAGGTGTGTATTGTTCTTATTTGTTTCCATATCATAGACCTAACAAACACAAGATATTTAATGCATAACATTCATCTGTATTGCACATTATTTTGTCGTAGAAGATCAGTGAGGTTATGTTTGTCACAAAATATTCTGGCATGTTAGTCACATTTCGTTATTCATATGACGTGACTCACGTCTGCTTACAAAGTAAAGTTAAGTTCACACTAGCAGTTCGAACGTTAGAAAAAATGTACCTAATCGAGTTGTGATCAAACGTCTAGACTGTCAATCATAAGAAAATTAAGAATTTCATTGACTATTTAAGTGGATACCTACGTACTTTTTTATATTTCCACTTCAATATTTACATTAGATTTTTTTAGCTATTTTTTTTTTGCATATTGCGAGCATGTGACAATATTTTTGGCTAAGGTACTTAATTTGATACAATGTGTATTAAAATGTTTTTAGGAAGATGGCAATGACCGCAGCCGAACGTCAACGTAAACGAAGAGAAAAACTTAAAGCTCAGGAACCTGACAAATACGAAGAAAAAAAAGGAAACATGCTGAATACATGAAAAATAAAAGAAAACATATTGGTGAGTTATCGGAAACGGAGAAAATTAAAAGAAGAAGGCAATGGCGAGAAGCTAGCGAAAAAAGAAGAAACAAAACAAAAACAAATGAAGAACACAAACGGCCACCGATAACAGGGTTAGAGAAAAGATATAAGGCACTTTTAAAAAGGGTAGTACAAATGAAAGACATAATAAAAAATAATAATAGACAAAACAATACATTGAAAAAAAAGTATATCGACAAAAAATAGAAATAGACAGACTTAATAAAATTCAAGTTCCTCCACAAACTGACAATACCCCCGAAAAAACTACTGCAAGCACTCCATTATCTAAAGCAGAAAGCTTCGTAAAAAATATCGCAGATATTCAATTATCAGACAAGGAACGTGTAAAGAAGAAAGTTTTAGAAAACAATGTGCTTTCGGAATCGTTAGCTCATGTTTATGAAAGATGCAACTACGTTAAATTTAAAAATGTTTTGAAAAGCGTAGCTAGCAATGATATTGTAAGGAAATATAAAATGACAAACAAAATATCACAGAAGTTAGGCTTAAAAGGCAGAATCCGGAGTCGGATTCAATTTATTTCTAATATATCATTATTGTTCTTACATTTGGCTGTATTGTTATTGTGTAAAAATTTGTAACTTTGCAATAAACATTTTAATTAAAAGCATTGTTTATTTAATGTATTCATGTACACTTCCCTTTAGAATATAATGTGACTCACATTTACCTTAAAAATTCAGGAATGTCACGAAACAGTTTAGTCACAATTTTGATCATGTGAGTCACAATGTACATATTTTTTGATAATGGCCCAAATGTCTTTGTTGACATAAAATATCTTGGATTCTAAATCGGAGTATAGGCACTAATATACCTCATGAAATTCAAGTACATACAAAAAATACTTCACGGGAAAAAAGAAGAGAACATAAAATAGCAGCTTAGTTGCCAGTTGCCAGAAAAATTATATGTATTAGAAACGCTGAAAGAAAATCGTTAATTACTGGAAATTCAATCTAATTAATATAGTATTACTTCTTAAATTTAAATATTCCGCAGAGATCCTGGATTTACGAGACGTCGTCGGTATAAAATCCGAATGGCGCTTAATGAGTTGTTTTTACAAGACTTGCCTTATTCAAAGCTATAAAGCTAATGATAATTTCCATCGTAAATGAGAGGTTTCCCATAATTTGATACTAGGTACTACAATCTCTTGCTCGTTGATTTCAACGAGTGTGTTTTTCAGCGAGCTCAGACACATCTTAATACAATAGTTGTTCAGATGTGAAGATCTTTGTAGGTAGATTCTGAGGGAACTAAAACCTAAATCTAAACCCTAAAAGTCCCTGTTTTTCGATCGTAAAATGGGGATGGCAACAATTTAAGCTAGGTAACTAATTTAGGTTTCCTACCAATAGAAACGACACAAAGACCTAGGTCTTTCTATGTGCAACGCATAGGTATTGGTATTAGGTATGAGTATATCTAGGTATTGGTTGAGAAAAGATAATAAAATTTATAATTATCATTTTTAATTATAAATTTAATTTACACAGAAATTACATAGAAATGTGCCATACATATTAGGCATCATTCTATGTGCCGTATACACCTATCTTTTTATGTGCCATATAAAACGCTTTAGATCATCGAGATAGTACATATACTATATCGATGCTTTAGATTTAGTTATCTGTAATGTTTTAATAAAGTGTATAATAAGCTGAAAACTTGATCTCGAAAATGACTCAACATATTTAGATATTTTTTTGCTATACCTACTTCGAGATAGCCAGCTAGGCTGTTGTTTTGGCTCTGGATTGAAAACTATCAACATAGTTATACTTTCTCTATTAATTAACTTGACCCAGAAAAATCTCACCCTTTCACACCAGGTAAAAAAGTGTTTTTACCAAACGCCCCATTCCACCTGTGTTGCATATTATGTCCACCATTACAGAACCCATAAAAAACAATGGGAGTCTTGAGTGCATCGGCATTAGAGCTAATGGGCTTATGATGTCAGCCCTTCCGTCGCGCCCTGCTAGGGATGTGACCATTTCCGTCTTCCTAGTGATGACCATACAAATATAGCCTAGCAGGATATGGGGTCAGCGGCTCCAGAAAGGAATTTTGAAAATAACTTATGTGGTAATATCGGTGAGATACAGAATTACTATGGACAAACATTCAGCCTCTAGGTTCTTCTAACGAATAGATTTTGTTTCATTAGTGTAGCTGCAATAGTTTTCGAAAAATAGAATTATGAAATATACACGCTCTAGCGTCTATTTGATCAATTATCTCAAGAACGCAGCGAGATGAGAGGCTCAATTTGTGTCAATAGTAATTCTGTATCTCGCCGATGTTACCATATAAGTTATTTTCAAAATTCCTTTCTGGAGTCGCTGACCCTATTTTATCCTGCTAGACTGACCCGTTACAGTTATTGTCACAGATACATACCTACATACAACATACAAAAAAAATATAGTTAAAAACTAAAACCCGACTACATAAAAGTCTTAAACAAGCGTTCACCTATTGTCCATAGCATTTTCTTTTGATACTTAGGTAGTCGGAGGCACCCACCCCATATATGTACCTAGGGTACAATTAGTAACAAAGGCCTCCGACTACCTAAGTATCAAAAGAAAATGCTATGGACAATAGGCGAACGCTTGTTTAAGACTTTTATGTAGTCGGGTTTTAGTTTTTAACTATATTTTTTTTACCATACATATATCGATACAATATATGTATATCGATACATTTTTTCATTTGCCCATCCCTAGATTACCCGTTGCCATGGTAACAAATAAACAAGAGGTCTCCATGGCAACGGTTGCGTCATCATTCACTCATCACATGAAAAAACTAAATTAGACTCGAACTGTAACTAGATGTCGTCTCTTGCAAAATTTTATCGCGCTATCGAAGTGTTCCATGTGTAATTTAGACCCAGCTATCTCTTAAGACCCTCAGTTTTGTCGGACACCATATAGCCTATAACCATTGGGGTAATGAGACGAATCAATCGATACCTCACTTGTTGAAATCGAAGTAGTAGTTTCAGCGCTACGTGGGAACAAAGAAATCGGCTACATACATACATACGTAGGGTGCTAAAATCATAACCCTCCGGTAGTCGGGTAAAAATACCCTAGAACAGGGAAACGGCCATTTAACGGTTTTCGTTGCAGTCTTAGCTGGCTCTCTTTGCCTCTTGGGCTCTTTTGGCCCGTTACATTTGACGTTTTCACAAATTATTTCCTGCATGATAATTGATGCCATGCAACTCTTTGCATGGCATCAATTATAGAGACAGGTTTTTATCCAAAAATTTTACTTGCCTAAGTGCTTATTTTGGAAAATTTTACTTGTCTTTTGTAAGCCTAAATAAATAAGCTTATTGAAATTTGATATCTAATTCTAGCATGAAGCTACCTGGCAATCCTATCTAGATACGTTACACCTACATGTTTGAGCTTTTAACTTGTTTATGGACCTAAATATTTTAGGGCAAACGCCTAAAATCAATCGGTGATAAAGCCTCGAGCAAAAAAAATTTTCTCGAGTTATCGTATAGCACTTGTTATCTTCATTGCATGTTCTAGAACATCTAAGCATTTAGATGCTAAGCTAGATTATGCTTAAGTTACAACAAAACAAATGAATACCGGGTATTTTCTCCGCAAAAACATAGTCCAAGTCGTCCTTTGTTCTAAGCACAATGCCTAAGGACTTGCCCAAGAATTGCCCTTCTTAATAATTAGAACTCGTACAAAAGCGAAATTAAAACAGGATGTCCCGACAATTCTATTTTTCCGACTGGATAGGGCTTTTTAAGATAATGAATAAAGAATTTCCGCAAAAGGACACTGTAAGCTGAAAGCGAATCACTATTTTAAGTTACGTTTAAATAAAAGATTTGTAAAAAAGTTCACTTATTGCTCGAAATAAAATGTTATTTGAATAAAAATTAGATGATTGTGTTCTAACTTTAGGCAAGCAATTATTAAATTTATAAATCAATTTATATGAAAATAATAAAAAACATCATCATCATCATCAGCCTGTATACGTCCACGGCTGAACATAGGCCTCCCCCAAACGACGCCACGAATAGCGGTCCTGAGCCGCCTCCATCCAACGACTCCCTGCGACCGCTACGATGTCGTCGGTGCATCGAGTGGGTCTTCCCAAACACCGTTTCGCTCTCGTTTTTTTTTTAAAAAAACCATTTTTTATAGTGCTTATGCCCGCACTTTGGGTAATCTTAAAGAATTTAATGATATCCCAAAAATTTACGACTCCGGCGGGACTTGAACCCGCGACCCTCCTCTGAATACGAGGATGCGCTAACCTAGCTATAGTCCGTAAGTCGGAATAGATTTTCGACAGGTCGGGTACTTGCCTCCGCGGCGCAGTTGGTTAGCGCATCCTCGTATTCAGAGGAGGGTCGCGGGTTCAAGTCCCGCCGGAGTCGTAAATTTTTGGGATATCATTAAATTCTTTAAAAAACATTTTATTTACTAGTTTTATAAACTTAGTTTTGACGTTTGAAATGATGCATACGTCATATCAGTCATCATGCACATTTTGTTATCATTGGGTATATGATGGATGATGTTCTAAAAATTTAATAGGCCATCAAAAACAGCTGACAGTCGGTTGACTTCGACAATATTTATAATTAGTTCCTAACTATAATCTCTTTCGGAAGAACGCGAATTTAAGTCCCCGTAGGTAATTCACAGTTACATAATAATGTATCTTTAACCTACTAAAAAAATTCACAAAAAGTGATGAAAGCGCTTTTTCAAGTTTTATTTAGACTCGACCCAATCATTTCAGTGTTAAAATAAATAAATTATAGTCGCACGGACTCTCAAAATATTCCTATATTTAGGTATCTAAAATACCTACTCTAAGCGATATTAAAGGACCCTTCTGCGAAATGATCATTAAAATTAATACCATTCTTGACATCTGCAGAATTCGCCATGAAAACTCCATGGAGCAGAAGTTATGGTTGTCATAATAATGTTTTTGGAGGCCTTGGGCAAGTTATCTGCAATGCCGTTGGTTTATTTAGAAGATATTGCTTGTACTGCTTGCTTTTGTAATTTATTAATTGGGTGAATCAACTTCTAAGTAACTCCTTTTGTGTCCCTATCATGAAAAAAGGCTTAAAACGATAAAATCTGTTTGTCAGTTTAAAATAATTATTGAAGGTTTTGCGACGCTAGGCATTTCATGTTAAAATTTGGTTTATTGACAGCAACCGCGACAAGCAATCACGACAGCAATCCTGCCTGAATAAGCCCACCGTTGTGTTATCTTTGTTTGTCAGAACAGGTCGAATGTCAGCGTGGCTATAGGGATTTACTATATTGATGTGTTTGGAGAATACAAAAATATTTTATATTGTTTCAGGTAAGGCTGGTTTTCAATGGCGAGCAACAAATAGGTACCATTGCAGGTGACGACCGATTGGGTCTTCGTGAGTGAGTAATGTGGCTATTAAATGCCTGCTAATGCTGTACGGCAATGTTGATGCGCTGCGCCAGTTACTCATCAGCTCTCGGGTCATGCGTCGCTTCGACCAGATGCGGTCAAGGTAATCTATAGAATAGATTATCCCTATAGTTCACCAATTCCGGGCTGCCACCTGCCTACCTATAGGTACAATATCATCTACTGTACTTATAGATATCTATGGGTATCATATCTAAAATTGATTATGTTTTTTATAGTCGATAGACCTCAGGTACATATATGATGATTATTGATGATACTCTATATGTGACGATATGAGGTCAAGGCTCGAAAAAACCGATTAAACTGCGGTATGAAAGACGGCCTGCCTGTCCGTTCATACCCACTACGGATACCCAGCAGTTGTTGGGTGTAAAAGACTGACTAAATGATGAAGCTGAAAGGATAATTCCGCAGTCAAAATGTTGCTTCGCGAGATCTGCACGGACCAGCAATATTTTAGCACATGCTGAAAGCATTTCTCTTCGAGAAACGTGCACTTTATAATATCTTGTAAAATTTACTAAAAAATTCTAGATTTACGAGTACTTCCGGCTGTAAAAATTTAACCAGATTTCAGCAATTTTGCTTGGGAAGTACAACGTGCTACGCTTGATCTTTATTGTTCCTTTTAAAGGAATCTTTCATAATTTTTATATGGACGTTAATTATCGACTTGTAAGAAATTATTAAATGATTTTCTGTGCACGTAGATTTAAGCTTACCGGCATTTTTCATTTTATCTCTGAGCATTTTATATGGGGAATAGAGGTGCTGAGCAGGAATCCTACCTTTTCTTAAAAACAAAAATCGAAATTTTTGTTTAGTTTTCGTCAAATTGCCATCTTATGTAAGGGACATAAGAGAAGGTTTTACAGGAGACGATTCAGAAAGTTCCATTTTCGTTTTGTGAGTAGGCCCCAAACTCTTTCATCTACATGCCCAGTTAAGAGCCGACCTACTTACCTTCAGGGTCAGTTCTAGATATATGAAATTACTAGCTGTTCCCCGCGGTTTCCCTCGCTAAATTCGAATTTCACATTTCTAGGGGCATAAAAAGGTATTTTCCCGTAAATCTCCCATGAGAATTTGATGATTTACCTGGCAAAAAGTAGCCTATGTTACTCTACATCCTTTCAACTAATTCTATGCCAAAAATCAAGTCGATTGGTTGTTAGTTAGGGTGTGAAAGAAGGACAAACAAACGAACAAATAAACACTTTCGCATTTATAATATTAGTTAGGATTAGGATTGAATGTAGTTCTACCGAGATAGCCGTTGCCGAAATTCAGCTAGAAGGGTATCATCATCACGTAGATTGTAAATGTGCCATCATAATCTTTAAGATGCCGAATCATCGCAGCGGAAAGACAAACTTGACATATGCCTCCAAAAACTCTCAAAGATTATCAACAACACATTTTGCGACACTCTACTGTTGCTCGCACTCTTTAAAGGTACCAAAAATAAACCTTTATGGCCATTATATTAGTCCAAGCATGACGCAGGTCACAATTTATACGAGCGGTGGACATTTTTCACGTTTTTATAATGTTACGCCTTACCTAGACATGAATCAAAATAATCCGACAATATTGTCGGGTGAAAATAAAGTGTCGTTTCTACGCTATCGAAGGGTTTGGTGCTTCTTACCGCGACCTAAGTTTTAAAAGAGGCTTGTAAATATAGTCCAGAGACTTGTAATATAGTCCAGAGACTTGTAATATAGTCCAGAGACTTATAACATAGTCCAGAGACTTGTAATATAGTCCAGAGACTTGTAATATAGTCCTGATACTTGTAATACCTATAGGTACTCCGTATAGTACTCCTTACTGGCAAGAGCTCTTTAAATCTTATGCATTTTACAAGCTTTTATTCTACTTGCCCCGTTAGTTTGTGTGGGACAAATGTTGCATTTGAATTTGACACCAGTTATCCTCAACTGATTAAGCTGAAATATGGTATACTTATACATATAAGTTTGGTGACATCGCAATGTAATGATACCATCGAGCTGGTCTGATGATGAATCTCCTAAACGAAACGACTTAACCACGTCGAGTTTGGGTTCGTTGGATTTGTCTTCCCAAGCACTTTGGTCCTAGACGATATATAATAGGAGCTTGTTTTTAAAATATTAAAATTTATAAGTTTTTACAATACATTTATGGGCACCATGTGACAAAAGCCCACTTTTACAATGTATATGACAATACAATTAGGTACGGCTGACGACTAACCAAGGGTTTTCTGAGAGTTTTTGTGTTCAATTATTTTGGAAGATCACTAGCTAAATGCCCACAAATTCAACCCGATAGAAAATGAAATAGTCTTAAGATATCATATTAAAATTTGACGTTTTTGTTTTGACAACTCACTTATCATAATTTAACCGACTTCAAAGAGGAGGACCTTTCAATTCGGCTTTTTTACCCGGAGCAAGTGGATCTTACAGGCAGTCGTTATTCGCAGTCTAGTTATTATTATAGGGTTTCTTTATGTACCCCTCTTACTTAAAGTTTACTCTGAACTTAATGTTTAACCCGTTGACAGTTGCACCACCCTGTCATTAGGCCACTGGCCAGGCTGACCTACCCTAGTGGCAGTGCGTGCTTCCGCGCCTGTTTGCGACGATAGGTTTCTTTATCTACCTCACTCACTTAATGTACACTATGAAGTTTATGTTTAACCCGTTGACAGTTGCACCACCCTGTCATTAGGCCACTGTCCAGGCTGGCCTATCCTAGTAGCATGGCAGTGCGTAGTGCCGCGCTTGTTTATGCTTATAGGGTTTATTTATCTACGTCACTCACTTAATGTTTACTCTGAACTTAATGTTTAACCCGTTGATAGTTGCACCACCCTATCATAAGGCCAATGGCCAGACTGGCCTAGCCTAGTGGCAGTGCGTGCAGCCACGCCTGTTAATGTTTATAGAGTTTCTTTGCCTACGTCACTCACTTAATTTTTACCCTGAACTATGACCAATGAAAAAAGGATTGGTTTCCAAATAGTTATTATGAAAATTAATCAGTTCTACATTGTCATTAACAGGTAGTTACAGAGTGGCTTTCTGAGATGGGAGTGGATGGCCAAATCCGAACGATAGATTTCGAAAAAAGGCGTGAAAGGAGTCATGTTGATTTATGAGAGAACCAAAACCACATACCTTTTGAGATTTTTTGAATTATATTACTATTGCAGGAAATTGGATCGATTGGTTTTTCAACAATGACATCCTGTGTTTTTGTACCAACGGATTCAGGTGCTTATAAGGATCAATCTTTGCCCAAAAATGCATTATTGAAAATGAAAAGAAATGGCTATTTTTACAACTTTCGCGATTTGTTAGCTTAATTACCCTACGTTTTTATCGCGTTTAAGCGATCGTGGTCACAACGAATAACGCGATTTTTTTTCATCGTAATATATTTTTACAATTTTAGATTTAACCTATGTTAAGCATCGACACAGAGGAGGCCAGACACAAGATGGGATTGAAGAGTCTCATTGAGATATCAACCACCGAAAAGCAGAAACGAAGCTGCAAATCACCAAAACCCCTACTTCAGTAGGTAGGTACTTCAAGGAGTTGTTCTGGTTAGGGCTTGTTTACGCAGGGAGACAATGCACAATACACTCCCATGCGAGATGTCAGTGCAGATCTCAGTTCTCTCACTTAGAATTAGAATCAGAATTCACATACAAACGTATAGGTAAGCCTTACGTAATTCACCCAACAAGACATGATAGATCTGTTATCTCTCCGCGATACATCTCTGGCATCTAATAACACTGTTATCCTCGAAAGCCTCCCATAATTACCTGTCTTATTGTTTTCTACTAGTGTTGTTATTGGTTCACACGAAACTTTGTTATGTAGCATATTTGGTAACCTAGTTGTTGTTCTTAGTATAGTTGTTTTGTAAAATATAAAGAATAGAACGTATTTATTGTTACACTACGTAATTACATTTTCAAATTGCAATAATGCATAATTTCAAAAGTGTAGCAAACATTTTTTTTTTATTTAATATTGAATGAGAGATCAATTAAGTGATGAATGAAACCATTCAAAACCAAAAATTATCTCGAGCTTCTGTGCTTTGCTTCCATGATACCAATGTCGTTAAATATTTTCCACTAATATTACTCGGGTTTTGTAACCCCTTTATATACAAAAAATATCAATGTTTTTGAATCGGAGTTGTTAGTAAAAGTGAGTAAAAATTTTGAAAATAAGCCGCAGGCCTTCGTTGGTTTCAACTCGGTACTTTCTATGTCTAAACACTATAATCTTGCTTCTTTACTGGCAATCGTACATAATTGAACTTAAATCCTACTTATTTTCAAGCGTCTCGTGATTGAACCTCATTAGAATCCGTCATTAAGAGGTCTTAAACAATCTTACAGGTAGAAACTTTCAACCCGGTTTCTACTTCTATTGACTCTACCTCGGTAGAGCAGACTTGATCAAGGAATCTCTCAAGACTCCTTATTGTAAGTACAGTGCGAAAGATATATCATGTGTTGTTTATATCTTTAGCAACGCGAAACGGAGTATTGGGAGACCATCCACTCGATGGACCGACGACATCGTAGCGGTCGCAGGGAGTCGTTGGATGGAGGCAGTTGTAGGGTCGTCGTCGTATTGGGCGGGCCTATTTCCAGCTGTGGACGTGTATGGGCCGATAATGATGATGATCGTTGTAAACTATTAGTACTGTCTAAAATTTCTCAAGTTTCTCCTTTTACGTTTATATCAGTTAATTTACTAGCAACACCGATATTTGATCAAAGATTTGGACACTAGTTTATGCCCGTAGTTTAACGCGTTGTTAATATGAAAACGTTTAAAGGTTGATGTTTCTTTCCCATAAATTATTATGGATTAAAAAGTAACCTATATTTTATTCCAGTTCTAGAGCTACACCTTCATATATAAACTTCAGCCCGATCTGTTAAGAAGCTTTGGCGTGAAGAAGTGACAATCATCCATCTATCCATCCATCCAAACTTACGCAATTATAAATTTTTGATGTGATTTCTTAGACAATTCTTAGACAAAGATATTTGACAAGTGGTATGGTTATCCGTCAAAGAAGATTAAATGTTGGGCATCGAAATTTGACAAACATATTGGACAAGTGGAATATGACCCTAAGGTACAACACAATGCATGCTTTCACTTCCAATGGTATTTTATGTGGTAGTTAGGTAAGGTACACTCTATTGTAAACAAAGTCACGAACATAACCTACAAACTCCGTATAACGCGGACACTGTCCCAAAAACGGCAGGATCAGTGTTCCCACATTTAGTTTGAACGCCCACACGTATTGGCATCAGCTGTTACATGCCAATCGATATTTTTAAAACAAACTGTTGATGTATTCTGTGGTAGTACAGTACTAACTGTTATTTTAATCTGTGGAAGCTTTATAGTAGCTGTTGATGTAGTCTGTGGTTTGATGTGAGAGAAATTAAGGGTCATTGACACGTTCTTTTTTCGAATCGTTGGTGATGGTGACTGAATTATCTTAAGGGTTGCCAAGGTTTATAATGTTTGCAAGATGTATAACTTATGTACCTAGTACCTACCTAAGGACAAGTGCCATGAAGTTTGGTATTACACCCCGTGCCTCAGCAGAAAGAACGTTAGCCGGTGGTCCTGCGACTGACCTCGCCCTGGTTGGATCTTTCTGCCGTCCCGTCGGATTATGAGAGTGAGGGAATAGAGAGTGCCCCTATGTTTGCGCGTACACTTGTGCACTATAATATGTCCTGCGCACCTACCTAGTCTCCGGTAAAACTGGCACCTGTGGTCGAAATTCGGCGAAATTAGGAAAACATCATCATTATCGCCTACCTCACTTGTAAATGGTAAATTGTCTGAAAATTTTACAACACAATTCACTATTTAATAACACCTAAACAAGAGAGCCGCCTCCTCCTCAGGACCGCTATTTGTGGCGTCGTCGTATGGGGGAGGCCTATGTCCAGCAGTGGACGTGTATGGGTTAATATGATGATGATGAAACAAGAGGGTAGGTACATTTTATTATATTCTTTAGGTACCTACTACCTACCTACCTAACCTACATACAACGAAAACAGTAAAGTCACTTTCTAAGGTCATTATTGTACACCCACGTCTCTGTTGAATTTTTACGCTTACTGTTGAAACTGATGACGATGTCCTAGCCAAATTTGAAACATTGCGGCGGCCAGTCTCTCCCTATACTAGCCATATGCATTCGTAGGACATAAATATTGCAGTGCACAAGTGTATACGCAAACACATCTATAGTTTGTTAACTTAATTACTACTATCACTATCCTACTTCCTATCCTATTTATCCTACTTCATCATCATCATCAGCCCATACACGTCCACTGCTGGACACAGGCCTCCCCCGTACGACACCACAAATAACGATCCTGAGCCGCCTCCATCCATCGACTCCTTGCGACCGCTACGATGTCGTCGGTCCATCGAGTGGATGGTCTCCCATGTAGGGGGGGGATTTGCCATAATCACCACGCTTGGCAGGCGTATTGGTGATCGCAGTGTTGGTGTTGAAAAATACTCAGAAGGAAGCTGCTGCCCTTCCTCTGGTAGGTTCCCTCAGTCAGCTCTTACGACATCCGTACGGCCGTACGGGTCCGTGGAACACTAAACGGTCGACCGAACGAATGTTCCGTACGTGAAACACTAAATCCAACTTAAAACAATGTAAATTTTTAGTTTTTCATTATTGTCATCATGGATGGCCCAATGCTGGGTATAGGTACGAGTAAGCCTTCTTTTGCCAGCATCAACTGTTGTATGCTTTTTGCATCCAAGCAGATCTTATAGCTGAAGTTTTCATCAACCTATCACGCAAGTAGTAGCAGTCAATCTGCCGTCCAATCGGATTCTGAAAGTGAGGGAATAGAGGGTGCACCTGTGTTTGCACACATACCCCCACACACTTGTGTACTTATCCTGCTCACATGGCTAGTTGTAGAAATATACTAGTAATGCAAATATAGATGGTGAACTTTTATTTTAAAAAGCGTTATGGAATTTTCAGCCTTCGCTGCTGTGTTTTCTACACTTTCCTTTTACACTTAATTGCTGTTTCGTTTTTTTCTCACCAGTACCCGACTGAATGGCCACATTATCAGTGATTCAGCGCCATCTGTTACCAGTTGTATTGTATGCAAATCTGTTCCCAATCCGTGACAATTTAATGGATTTTTAATACCTGGGCTGTGATTCGATTTTAAATCGATATTGGGATCGAGATCGATGGTTTATCTTAGCAGTCATCATACATACATCAACCCTCAACCCCCGATTAATTGTGTGATTTAACATCGGTCGGTACATGTTATTGTTAAGTATATTTTACTGATACCTACTACAATATCTATGTTTTTTTTTTCTTGTACTGTCTATGTTTGTCAACCAAATAAACCATCTATCTATCTACATATTATGTGCTTGTTTCGTTTGTGTGCTAAATTCAATATTTTCAATAATTACATTGTCATACAGCAGCGGGGCAATGCAGCGACTGGTATTGATATGGTTCGTTTAGATTGTTTGAAATAGTATGCAGTTAGCTCAATTGTTTCAATTGTAAATGTCCATAATTTATTTCTATTATTAAAGACATTCAATATTTTCGTAGGTAGGTAATTCCAGCTTGATACAATATAATGTACATAGGTTTCTTACCTCAACTCATTGGAGTTAACAAAAACGGATGAAAAAACAAAATAATTATCAAATTGGATTACTTAATTTCCATTAACAAACGATAGAGGAAGTAATTTCCAAAAATATCGAACTCCAAGGTGAATTTTCAAAACCTTAGCTAATGACAACCTTACAATACTGAAATAGGCGGTTGAATCTTTAAAAGAAATGTCACGCATCAAGCCTACTTTTAATCCTAAAAGCCATATTAATAAACAGACTAAACTTTCCCGATGCTACAAAACTCATCGAAGTCTCAGAAATGAGTTTTTCTTCCTTGGTCTTGAGTCTGGCTGGAACCAAGGAAAAACACTCATTTCTGAGACATTCATGGATCGTCTTCATTCTGGGCCTCGATTGCGGAAGTTGAATTGCGCAAGCGACTTCCAACATGTAATGTAAACGCTCGTACAAGTGTACTTCTGCAAGATTTTGTGGCTTGCCGAACTCTGCAAGTCCCACGTGTTTGCAAATGGAAAAATCGGCGAACCAAACGTTTCCGCTCTAATTTAATTTTAAGTATAAAGACTGGTAAAGACTGGAACAAACTTCCTGCGTTTGTTTTTCCGGTAGAGTACAATCTAGAAGTCTTAAAATCCTGAGTGAATAAGTTCCTTTTGGAAAGCGTGCTCCATCTTAGGCCACATCTTCAATGGTGATCAAACGCTTTATCATCATCAATAAAAAACTCAACAGTCAGTGAAAAGAGTCGTCCCTTGACTTATTGGCCACTTTGCTGATTCGAGGCTGATTCTATTAACTTCAACTTCTTGGTAAATGGCTCTGCGTCTGGATTGACGCAATTTGCTGATTCTATATTATCCAAGTACGCCCTGCAACTTTCATAGACATATATTATATGTATATACATATATTATGCAAATATTATGTTAGCAACGTTGACATCAATCTTGCGAGATAACGACATAAGTCTTTATCCAAGAAGGTGTGCTTATTGTCAATTGTAACGGATAAACTTCCGAAAAGCGCATACCGCTGATGAATCTGAAATTTGGTGTAACGTATTTTGACCCCCTAATCGCGAATATCATAACGAAAATTACGGTATTATCGGTATAGGTCAAAATACGTTATTATACCAAAATTCAGATTGATCGGAGGATGCGCTTTTCGGAAGTTCACCCCCAGATTTTCTTCTTGGGATTTTTTACTCGGTCAATTCTTTTAATAACTATTGTACCTAGGTATACAAAGCAAAAAACCCTTTTAATAATAAATTTATGATATTTCCCATTATACTAAGGGCGTCGCAAATCCCTCTACTGAATAGCAATCGCGGGAGCCGCCATAAATCTGAGGGTGCACCGCGATAAAGTTATGAAACCACACATGTGCGCGACAAAGTCTGCTAGTGAAATACATGCGGCTAGGTCAATTGTGCGCTTAAATTTTTGAAAAAGTTGTTGGTGTTCTTCCAACACAAATTTAGGTTCGTAGTTAACCCGCTTACAATCATAATGAATTATTATAGAAAAAGTAATAAAATGTGCGTTCAGTTATAAATGAAAGGTTAAAATACCTTTCCCCTTAGGGGACATTTTAGGGGGCAAAACTGGAATAAGCCCTTTTAGATTAGAGTAGAATAGAATAGAAACCTTAATTTGTAACACATATAATTATAAAAAAAATAACATAAAAAAGAAAACAGTTTGCTAGAGTCACAAAACGGTCACTGTCTCAGCATGGGTTAGTTGTATTTGCGTACAACCAACGCTGGTCTTCCGACAGAGCCGTTTCGTGACATCACGGAATATAGAAGACCATTTATAATCAGCTGATCTAAAGACGTTTTTGTACTTGGACGCTACACAACAGGAAAGCACGTGCTTGTTATGTAGCGTGAGCTTGTCGTGTAGCGTCAAAGTTACCTAGCTATTTCCCACTTAATCCAATGGGCTCTTGAAGAGTTATATTTTACGCGACCCCATAACCTATATTCTGAAACAATGCTTACATTACAAATATTTAATAGCTTTACTATGTTGTACAAGCTATTTATGTTGTTATCCGAATACAATACGCTTTGTTCCTTGTCTTTGTGAATGTAATTAGTTTGGTTGATAATTGAATATGTCAGTGACGATGACGTAGTATGAAATTAATGGGTATTGTAGAGACAGAAATGGAGTATGTACCTAGTACAATCAGCGTCAAATTGATATAAGCGTCTAGAGTAGTAAAATTATCTGAAAAACATAAAAGTAATTTGATATATGCAATTTGAATCATCACATATTATTGTTGTAAGCACCCAAGGTGTTCAAAATATCTTACTACTCATTTTTTCATATTTAGATGAGCAGTCAGGGTGTTCAAAATTATCTTAGCAAACAAAGCTCTCAAAAGTAGTATGCAAACTCTTTTGAGTGAATATTTTTGAAGGTACATTTTATGTACAGATTACTTTGAGAGCTTTGTTAACTAAAATAATAATGAACGACCTGTCTGCTCATATAAATATGAAACAATGAGTAGTAAGATATTTTGAACACCTTAGGTGCTTACAATAATATGGTGATTCGAACTGCGTATATCAAATTGCTTTTATGTTATTCAGATTACTTTGACTAGTCTAGACGCTCATATCAATTTAACGCTGACTGTACCTACCTACATACCTATCTATCTTGTTCCATCCCCGTGCCTCGGAAAACACGTTAAGCCGTTGGTTCTGCGGCCTGACCTCTGCTCGGTTGTACCGGTCTGCCGTCCCATTGGATTATGTGAGTAAGGTTTTTTTTTTAAAGATATATTATACATATACGTGTTTCACTTTACAATACTATTTCCGACGCGCATTGGCCGCATTGTCACGGTAAAAGTATCTGTGTAACGAATTAAAAACAAAAGGAGTATAAGAACAGATGTCAGAATTTCAAAGAATCCTGCAAAGTTTCAAGTCTCTGGGTATAATGACAGTGCCGAGCATTTGCGTTCTTATCTTATCATGTTTATTTCGAAATATTTGCACGAGTTCGAAATGCCTGACGAAAATAGAAAGCGTGTCAATAGCAGAAACATAAACATAAAAAATATAATATCTATACGCTAAATATAATGCGACACATAACAAGGTACCTTACCTACTATGCTTCAGAATTTTCAATAAATTGCCGCCCGCAATAAAAGAAGTTATAAATCATAGAACACTTCTAAAAAGTAAATTAAAATGTAATCTTCTCTGGAGAAGTTTATCTCCATTGAAGAATTTATAACATATTTTTTTATCTATTATTAGTTGAAATTTTTATAATAATCTCATTGCTACCTTTTAGGTTATTATAATGTGTACTTTTCAATACTTATCTGTAATTTAAGGCATTATTATGTACTTTCCATGTTCACGGGCCATATAGTGACCCGGTCCTTTGGGAGGCATGCGTGGAGCCGAAGCCAACAGCACAGAGACCCTTTATGAGAATTAATCTAAAGGCGAGAGCTACACATAGCGGATATCATCCTTGGTTGCACAATATGATACACCCGAAGATGATATCCGCCAGGTGTAGAGACTATTGCAAAGGAAAATGAAAATAACAAATTATGTACTTTTATTATTATCAAAATTGTACTTATTATTAATAATGAAAATTTATTAAGTGTTTAGTTAATTTAATTTAAGTTTCCGCACACAATGTACAATCCTAACGAATTATTAAATATCAAAAGAAAAAGCATGAATGAGCGTCTACACTACACCCATACAATAACACTATGTCTTTGACCCGTGTTGGCATTGCAGCACGGGTCGAAGATATTGTTAAAGCCACACCTACTGGTCAATTCAAATCAAACGTATTTGTGCGTGATAAACAACTGATAATATTTTCGTCGCTCAATCGGTTCTATACTTTACTTTTGTTTTTAATATGTTAGTATAGGTAATATGTAGGTAATTGGATCGTTTAAGGCAAAATTGTGGTAATTCCTAATCTTTCCAATTCCTAACTTTAAACCGTGTTTATGTTGTATTTTCACCGTCCTCTCGGGGTATAGAACCGGACGACGACGGTTGGAAACTTGTGAATAATCCTTTGTCATGAACTATGTATAATAATTATACATACATCAATTATTGAACTTTGTTTAAGAATTTGACTCTACTGCTAGAACAAGAGCGTTATTATTAACCAAGAAGAAACTCCGTTCGCCGCGCGGCAAGTACAAAACAAATGACGACTATTGTCCTTAAACTATAAAACAGTGTATATGTGCTATTACAACATCCGGTAACTATCGTGTGAAACTACTCAATATTCTGTGGCTATGGGAATGTGGTGACAATGAACCCAAGAGGATTAAAATGAATGGACACTTAAATGTACTGTAGTAAAGTTTATATAGAGTTGTGGTAGGTACATATCATATAGGGAGTCGATGGATGGAGGCGGCTCGGGACCGCTATTTGTGGCGTCGTATGTGAGAGGCCTATGTCCAGCTGTGGACGTGTATGGGTTGATATGATGATGATGAGGTACATATAGTGGAGAATGAAGATGTCATCTCGCTCGGGTCAGATAAGAAAAAAGTGTAGGTAATGAGAGAGATTCCAGTTAATTTGGCGAACACCGGGGAGTATGAAACAAAATGTGGCTGTCTTATGTCCCAGTTGAGGTAGGATTAGATAAGAAAACGTTATAATTTTTACCCTCTATCTACCTGTACGAATTTGTTTTATCTAAGCTTGTAGATATCTAAGAAACCAAATAAATACCTACACCTATGCTCCGATTCAAAAACCTGCATATTTATTGTATACAAAGTGGTTTCAAAACCAAAGGAATATTGGTGGAAATATTGGTATCATCGAAGCAAAGTACAGAAGCTCGAAACAATTTTTGGTTTTGAAAGCTTTCATTCATCATTTAATTGTCTCGTTCGTTTTCGACTTCATGTTTAAACATTTTTGGTTGGGTTTGGTACATGTGTCATTAAACGTTGTTGAAGTTTGTGTTTTAGATTTTAGTAATAACTTTGCCTTGTTGTTTTTTGTCATTGTTATTAGTTTTTGTTTTTACTCATAAATGGGTCATTATCAAAAAATATGTACATTTCTTGAAAATTCATGTCCGGCATATTAATAATTAAATTATTTAGCGAGTAATGTTCGTATTTAAATACTATCAAGCCTTTTTGTAAATATGAACTTTCTCATCAACTCCTCCATTGAAATATTGTTAATATTCACTGGATTTTTTATATAAAAACAACTTTCAGTTTTATCACCTACAATGGCCCATTAAAACAAAAGTGTCCTTTTTACATCTTAACAGAATCAGAACATTATTATGGGTTCGATATTTTTATTTCTAAAAATATCTGTTATGAATTGTTAAAATAAATATATTTCCTATTGTTTATTGAAAACAATATTAATCTAACGTTATATTTCTTTAATAAAAAAGTACTTCAATGTTTGTCCGAGATTATAATCATGTGAGTCACTCAGGGTATGTCACGGACTATTCAGATAATTTTCATTGAAAATCTACCACTTTAGGATAATTTTTCATTACTAGCCACACTATACGTAACACCATTCCAACCATATCTCCACCATTTTGTTTTAGTACCAGTTGAAGTTTGTTGATAAACAACGACGGAAGATTTTTCATAAAATTATCATGTGAATCACAGTGAATTTTCAACGAAAGTAAGGTGTGTATTGTTCTTATTTGTTTCCATATCATAGACCTAACAAACACAAGATATTTAATGCATAACATTCATCTGTATTGCACATTATTTTGTCGTAGAAGATCAGTGAGGTTATGTTTGTCACAAAATATTCTGGCATGTTAGTCACATTTCGTTATTCATATGACGTGACTCACGTCTGCTTACAAAGTAAAGTTAAGTTCACACTAGCAGTTCGAACGTTAGAAAAAATGTACCTAATCGAGTTGTGATCAAACGTCTAGACTGTCAATCATAAGAAAATTAAGAATTTCATTGACTATTTAAGTGGATACCTACGTACTTTTTTATATTTCCACTTCAATATTTACATTAGATTTTTTTAGCTATTTTTTTTTTGCATATTGCGAGCATGTGACAATATTTTTGGCTAAGGTACTTAATTTGATACAATGTGTATTAAAATGTTTTTAGGAAGATGGCAATGACCGCAGCCGAACGTCAACGTAAACGAAGAGAAAAACTTAAAGCTCAGGAACCTGACAAATACGAAGAAAAAAAAGGAAACATGCTGAATACATGAAAAATAAAAGAAAACATATTGGTGAGTTATCGGAAACGGAGAAAATTAAAAGAAGAAGGCAATGGCGAGAAGCTAGCGAAAAAAGAAGAAACAAAACAAAAACAAATGAAGAACACAAACGGCCACCGATAACAGGGTTAGAGAAAAGATATAAGGCACTTTTAAAAAGGGTAGTACAAATGAAAGACATAATAAAAAATAATAATAGACAAAACAATACATTGAAAAAAAAGTATATCGACAAAAAATAGAAATAGACAGACTTAATAAAATTCAAGTTCCTCCACAAACTGACAATACCCCCGAAAAAACTACTGCAAGCACTCCATTATCTAAAGCAGAAAGCTTCGTAAAAAATATCGCAGATATTCAATTATCAGACAAGGAACGTGTAAAGAAGAAAGTTTTAGAAAACAATGTGCTTTCGGAATCGTTAGCTCATGTTTATGAAAGATGCAACTACGTTAAATTTAAAAATGTTTTGAAAAGCGTAGCTAGCAATGATATTGTAAGGAAATATAAAATGACAAACAAAATATCACAGAAGTTAGGCTTAAAAGGCAGAATCCGGAGTCGGATTCAATTTATTTCTAATATATCATTATTGTTCTTACATTTGGCTGTATTGTTATTGTGTAAAAATTTGTAACTTTGCAATAAACATTTTAATTAAAAGCATTGTTTATTTAATGTATTCATGTACACTTCCCTTTAGAATATAATGTGACTCACATTTACCTTAAAAATTCAGGAATGTCACGAAACAGTTTAGTCACAATTTTGATCATGTGAGTCACAATGTACATATTTTTTGATAATGGCCCAAATGTCTTTGTTGACATAAAATATCTTGGATTCTAAATCGGAGTATAGGCACTAATATACCTCATGAAATTCAAGTACATACAAAAAATACTTCACGGGAAAAAAGAAGAGAACATAAAATAGCAGCTTAGTTGCCAGTTGCCAGAAAAATTATATGTATTAGAAACGCTGAAAGAAAATCGTTAATTACTGGAAATTCAATCTAATTAATATAGTATTACTTCTTAAATTTAAATATTCCGCAGAGATCCTGGATTTACGAGACGTCGTCGGTATAAAATCCGAATGGCGCTTAATGAGTTGTTTTTACAAGACTTGCCTTATTCAAAGCTATAAAGCTAATGATAATTTCCATCGTAAATGAGAGGTTTCCCATAATTTGATACTAGGTACTACAATCTCTTGCTCGTTGATTTCAACGAGTGTGTTTTTCAGCGAGCTCAGACACATCTTAATACAATAGTTGTTCAGATGTGAAGATCTTTGTAGGTAGATTCTGAGGGAACTAAAACCTAAATCTAAACCCTAAAAGTCCCTGTTTTTCGATCGTAAAATGGGGATGGCAACAATTTAAGCTAGGTAACTAATTTAGGTTTCCTACCAATAGAAACGACACAAAGACCTAGGTCTTTCTATGTGCAACGCATAGGTATTGGTATTAGGTATGAGTATATCTAGGTATTGGTTGAGAAAAGATAATAAAATTTATAATTATCATTTTTAATTATAAATTTAATTTACACAGAAATTACATAGAAATGTGCCATACATATTAGGCATCATTCTATGTGCCGTATACACCTATCTTTTTATGTGCCATATAAAACGCTTTAGATCATCGAGATAGTACATATACTATATCGATGCTTTAGATTTAGTTATCTGTAATGTTTTAATAAAGTGTATAATAAGCTGAAAACTTGATCTCGAAAATGACTCAACATATTTAGATATTTTTTTGCTATACCTACTTCGAGATAGCCAGCTAGGCTGTTGTTTTGGCTCTGGATTGAAAACTATCAACATAGTTATACTTTCTCTATTAATTAACTTGACCCAGAAAAATCTCACCCTTTCACACCAGGTAAAAAAGTGTTTTTACCAAACGCCCCATTCCACCTGTGTTGCATATTATGTCCACCATTACAGAACCCATAAAAAACAATGGGAGTCTTGAGTGCATCGGCATTAGAGCTAATGGGCTTATGATGTCAGCCCTTCCGTCGCGCCCTGCTAGGGATGTGACCATTTCCGTCTTCCTAGTGATGACCATACAAATATAGCCTAGCAGGATATGGGGTCAGCGGCTCCAGAAAGGAATTTTGAAAATAACTTATGTGGTAATATCGGTGAGATACAGAATTACTATGGACAAACATTCAGCCTCTAGGTTCTTCTAACGAATAGATTTTGTTTCATTAGTGTAGCTGCAATAGTTTTCGAAAAATAGAATTATGAAATATACACGCTCTAGCGTCTATTTGATCAATTATCTCAAGAACGCAGCGAGATGAGAGGCTCAATTTGTGTCAATAGTAATTCTGTATCTCGCCGATGTTACCATATAAGTTATTTTCAAAATTCCTTTCTGGAGTCGCTGACCCTATTTTATCCTGCTAGACTGACCCGTTACAGTTATTGTCACAGATACATACCTACATACAACATACAAAAAAAATATAGTTAAAAACTAAAACCCGACTACATAAAAGTCTTAAACAAGCGTTCACCTATTGTCCATAGCATTTTCTTTTGATACTTAGGTAGTCGGAGGCACCCACCCCATATATGTACCTAGGGTACAATTAGTAACAAAGGCCTCCGACTACCTAAGTATCAAAAGAAAATGCTATGGACAATAGGCGAACGCTTGTTTAAGACTTTTATGTAGTCGGGTTTTAGTTTTTAACTATATTTTTTTTACCATACATATATCGATACAATATATGTATATCGATACATTTTTTCATTTGCCCATCCCTAGATTACCCGTTGCCATGGTAACAAATAAACAAGAGGTCTCCATGGCAACGGTTGCGTCATCATTCACTCATCACATGAAAAAACTAAATTAGACTCGAACTGTAACTAGATGTCGTCTCTTGCAAAATTTTATCGCGCTATCGAAGTGTTCCATGTGTAATTTAGACCCAGCTATCTCTTAAGACCCTCAGTTTTGTCGGACACCATATAGCCTATAACCATTGGGGTAATGAGACGAATCAATCGATACCTCACTTGTTGAAATCGAAGTAGTAGTTTCAGCGCTACGTGGGAACAAAGAAATCGGCTACATACATACATACGTAGGGTGCTAAAATCATAACCCTCCGGTAGTCGGGTAAAAATACCCTAGAACAGGGAAACGGCCATTTAACGGTTTTCGTTGCAGTCTTAGCTGGCTCTCTTTGCCTCTTGGGCTCTTTTGGCCCGTTACATTTGACGTTTTCACAAATTATTTCCTGCATGATAATTGATGCCATGCAACTCTTTGCATGGCATCAATTATAGAGACAGGTTTTTATCCAAAAATTTTACTTGCCTAAGTGCTTATTTTGGAAAATTTTACTTGTCTTTTGTAAGCCTAAATAAATAAGCTTATTGAAATTTGATATCTAATTCTAGCATGAAGCTACCTGGCAATCCTATCTAGATACGTTACACCTACATGTTTGAGCTTTTAACTTGTTTATGGACCTAAATATTTTAGGGCAAACGCCTAAAATCAATCGGTGATAAAGCCTCGAGCAAAAAAAATTTTCTCGAGTTATCGTATAGCACTTGTTATCTTCATTGCATGTTCTAGAACATCTAAGCATTTAGATGCTAAGCTAGATTATGCTTAAGTTACAACAAAACAAATGAATACCGGGTATTTTCTCCGCAAAAACATAGTCCAAGTCGTCCTTTGTTCTAAGCACAATGCCTAAGGACTTGCCCAAGAATTGCCCTTCTTAATAATTAGAACTCGTACAAAAGCGAAATTAAAACAGGATGTCCCGACAATTCTATTTTTCCGACTGGATAGGGCTTTTTAAGATAATGAATAAAGAATTTCCGCAAAAGGACACTGTAAGCTGAAAGCGAATCACTATTTTAAGTTACGTTTAAATAAAAGATTTGTAAAAAAGTTCACTTATTGCTCGAAATAAAATGTTATTTGAATAAAAATTAGATGATTGTGTTCTAACTTTAGGCAAGCAATTATTAAATTTATAAATCAATTTATATGAAAATAATAAAAAACATCATCATCATCATCAGCCTGTATACGTCCACGGCTGAACATAGGCCTCCCCCAAACGACGCCACGAATAGCGGTCCTGAGCCGCCTCCATCCAACGACTCCCTGCGACCGCTACGATGTCGTCGGTGCATCGAGTGGGTCTTCCCAAACACCGTTTCGCTCTCGTTTTTTTTTTAAAAAAACCATTTTTTATAGTGCTTATGCCCGCACTTTGGGTAATCTTAAAGAATTTAATGATATCCCAAAAATTTACGACTCCGGCGGGACTTGAACCCGCGACCCTCCTCTGAATACGAGGATGCGCTAACCTAGCTATAGTCCGTAAGTCGGAATAGATTTTCGACAGGTCGGGTACTTGCCTCCGCGGCGCAGTTGGTTAGCGCATCCTCGTATTCAGAGGAGGGTCGCGGGTTCAAGTCCCGCCGGAGTCGTAAATTTTTGGGATATCATTAAATTCTTTAAAAAACATTTTATTTACTAGTTTTATAAACTTAGTTTTGACGTTTGAAATGATGCATACGTCATATCAGTCATCATGCACATTTTGTTATCATTGGGTATATGATGGATGATGTTCTAAAAATTTAATAGGCCATCAAAAACAGCTGACAGTCGGTTGACTTCGACAATATTTATAATTAGTTCCTAACTATAATCTCTTTCGGAAGAACGCGAATTTAAGTCCCCGTAGGTAATTCACAGTTACATAATAATGTATCTTTAACCTACTAAAAAAATTCACAAAAAGTGATGAAAGCGCTTTTTCAAGTTTTATTTAGACTCGACCCAATCATTTCAGTGTTAAAATAAATAAATTATAGTCGCACGGACTCTCAAAATATTCCTATATTTAGGTATCTAAAATACCTACTCTAAGCGATATTAAAGGACCCTTCTGCGAAATGATCATTAAAATTAATACCATTCTTGACATCTGCAGAATTCGCCATGAAAACTCCATGGAGCAGAAGTTATGGTTGTCATAATAATGTTTTTGGAGGCCTTGGGCAAGTTATCTGCAATGCCGTTGGTTTATTTAGAAGATATTGCTTGTACTGCTTGCTTTTGTAATTTATTAATTGGGTGAATCAACTTCTAAGTAACTCCTTTTGTGTCCCTATCATGAAAAAAGGCTTAAAACGATAAAATCTGTTTGTCAGTTTAAAATAATTATTGAAGGTTTTGCGACGCTAGGCATTTCATGTTAAAATTTGGTTTATTGACAGCAACCGCGACAAGCAATCACGACAGCAATCCTGCCTGAATAAGCCCACCGTTGTGTTATCTTTGTTTGTCAGAACAGGTCGAATGTCAGCGTGGCTATAGGGATTTACTATATTGATGTGTTTGGAGAATACAAAAATATTTTATATTGTTTCAGGTAAGGCTGGTTTTCAATGGCGAGCAACAAATAGGTACCATTGCAGGTGACGACCGATTGGGTCTTCGTGAGTGAGTAATGTGGCTATTAAATGCCTGCTAATGCTGTACGGCAATGTTGATGCGCTGCGCCAGTTACTCATCAGCTCTCGGGTCATGCGTCGCTTCGACCAGATGCGGTCAAGGTAATCTATAGAATAGATTATCCCTATAGTTCACCAATTCCGGGCTGCCACCTGCCTACCTATAGGTACAATATCATCTACTGTACTTATAGATATCTATGGGTATCATATCTAAAATTGATTATGTTTTTTATAGTCGATAGACCTCAGGTACATATATGATGATTATTGATGATACTCTATATGTGACGATATGAGGTCAAGGCTCGAAAAAACCGATTAAACTGCGGTATGAAAGACGGCCTGCCTGTCCGTTCATACCCACTACGGATACCCAGCAGTTGTTGGGTGTAAAAGACTGACTAAATGATGAAGCTGAAAGGATAATTCCGCAGTCAAAATGTTGCTTCGCGAGATCTGCACGGACCAGCAATATTTTAGCACATGCTGAAAGCATTTCTCTTCGAGAAACGTGCACTTTATAATATCTTGTAAAATTTACTAAAAAATTCTAGATTTACGAGTACTTCCGGCTGTAAAAATTTAACCAGATTTCAGCAATTTTGCTTGGGAAGTACAACGTGCTACGCTTGATCTTTATTGTTCCTTTTAAAGGAATCTTTCATAATTTTTATATGGACGTTAATTATCGACTTGTAAGAAATTATTAAATGATTTTCTGTGCACGTAGATTTAAGCTTACCGGCATTTTTCATTTTATCTCTGAGCATTTTATATGGGGAATAGAGGTGCTGAGCAGGAATCCTACCTTTTCTTAAAAACAAAAATCGAAATTTTTGTTTAGTTTTCGTCAAATTGCCATCTTATGTAAGGGACATAAGAGAAGGTTTTACAGGAGACGATTCAGAAAGTTCCATTTTCGTTTTGTGAGTAGGCCCCAAACTCTTTCATCTACATGCCCAGTTAAGAGCCGACCTACTTACCTTCAGGGTCAGTTCTAGATATATGAAATTACTAGCTGTTCCCCGCGGTTTCCCTCGCTAAATTCGAATTTCACATTTCTAGGGGCATAAAAAGGTATTTTCCCGTAAATCTCCCATGAGAATTTGATGATTTACCTGGCAAAAAGTAGCCTATGTTACTCTACATCCTTTCAACTAATTCTATGCCAAAAATCAAGTCGATTGGTTGTTAGTTAGGGTGTGAAAGAAGGACAAACAAACGAACAAATAAACACTTTCGCATTTATAATATTAGTTAGGATTAGGATTGAATGTAGTTCTACCGAGATAGCCGTTGCCGAAATTCAGCTAGAAGGGTATCATCATCACGTAGATTGTAAATGTGCCATCATAATCTTTAAGATGCCGAATCATCGCAGCGGAAAGACAAACTTGACATATGCCTCCAAAAACTCTCAAAGATTATCAACAACACATTTTGCGACACTCTACTGTTGCTCGCACTCTTTAAAGGTACCAAAAATAAACCTTTATGGCCATTATATTAGTCCAAGCATGACGCAGGTCACAATTTATACGAGCGGTGGACATTTTTCACGTTTTTATAATGTTACGCCTTACCTAGACATGAATCAAAATAATCCGACAATATTGTCGGGTGAAAATAAAGTGTCGTTTCTACGCTATCGAAGGGTTTGGTGCTTCTTACCGCGACCTAAGTTTTAAAAGAGGCTTGTAAATATAGTCCAGAGACTTGTAATATAGTCCAGAGACTTGTAATATAGTCCAGAGACTTATAACATAGTCCAGAGACTTGTAATATAGTCCAGAGACTTGTAATATAGTCCTGATACTTGTAATACCTATAGGTACTCCGTATAGTACTCCTTACTGGCAAGAGCTCTTTAAATCTTATGCATTTTACAAGCTTTTATTCTACTTGCCCCGTTAGTTTGTGTGGGACAAATGTTGCATTTGAATTTGACACCAGTTATCCTCAACTGATTAAGCTGAAATATGGTATACTTATACATATAAGTTTGGTGACATCGCAATGTAATGATACCATCGAGCTGGTCTGATGATGAATCTCCTAAACGAAACGACTTAACCACGTCGAGTTTGGGTTCGTTGGATTTGTCTTCCCAAGCACTTTGGTCCTAGACGATATATAATAGGAGCTTGTTTTTAAAATATTAAAATTTATAAGTTTTTACAATACATTTATGGGCACCATGTGACAAAAGCCCACTTTTACAATGTATATGACAATACAATTAGGTACGGCTGACGACTAACCAAGGGTTTTCTGAGAGTTTTTGTGTTCAATTATTTTGGAAGATCACTAGCTAAATGCCCACAAATTCAACCCGATAGAAAATGAAATAGTCTTAAGATATCATATTAAAATTTGACGTTTTTGTTTTGACAACTCACTTATCATAATTTAACCGACTTCAAAGAGGAGGACCTTTCAATTCGGCTTTTTTACCCGGAGCAAGTGGATCTTACAGGCAGTCGTTATTCGCAGTCTAGTTATTATTATAGGGTTTCTTTATGTACCCCTCTTACTTAAAGTTTACTCTGAACTTAATGTTTAACCCGTTGACAGTTGCACCACCCTGTCATTAGGCCACTGGCCAGGCTGACCTACCCTAGTGGCAGTGCGTGCTTCCGCGCCTGTTTGCGACGATAGGTTTCTTTATCTACCTCACTCACTTAATGTGCACTATGAAGTTTATGTTTAACCCGTTGACAGTTGCACCACCCTGTCATTAGGCCACTGTCCAGGCTGGCCTATCCTAGTAGCATGGCAGTGCGTAGTGCCGCGCTTGTTTATGCTTATAGGGTTTATTTATCTACGTCACTCACTTAATGTTTACTCTGAACTTAATGTTTAACCCGTTGATAGTTGCACCACCCTATCATAAGGCCAATGGCCAGACTGGCCTAGCCTAGTGGCAGTGCGTGCAGCCACGCCTGTTAATGTTTATAGAGTTTCTTTGCCTACGTCACTCACTTAATTTTTACCCTGAACTATGACCAATGAAAAAAGGATTGGTTTCCAAATAGTTATTATGAAAATTAATCAGTTCTACATTGTCATTAACAGGTAGTTACAGAGTGGCTTTCTGAGATGGGAGTGGATGGCCAAATCCGAACGATAGATTTCGAAAAAAGGCGTGAAAGGAGTCATGTTGATTTATGAGAGAACCAAAACCACATACCTTTTGAGATTTTTTGAATTATATTACTATTGCAGGAAATTGGATCGATTGGTTTTTCAACAATGACATCCTGTGTTTTTGTACCAACGGATTCAGGTGCTTATAAGGATCAATCTTTGCCCAAAAATGCATTATTGAAAATGAAAAGAAATGGCTATTTTTACAACTTTCGCGATTTGTTAGCTTAATTACCCTACGTTTTTATCGCGTTTAAGCGATCGTGGTCACAACGAATAACGCGATTTTTTTTCATCGTAATATATTTTTACAATTTTAGATTTAACCTATGTTAAGCATCGACACAGAGGAGGCCAGACACAAGATGGGATTGAAGAGTCTCATTGAGATATCAACCACCGAAAAGCAGAAACGAAGCTGCAAATCACCAAAACCCCTACTTCAGTAGGTAGGTACTTCAAGGAGTTGTTCTGGTTAGGGCTTGTTTACGCAGGGAGACAATGCACAATACACTCCCATGCGAGATGTCAGTGCAGATCTCAGTTCTCTCACTTAGAATTAGAATCAGAATTCACATACAAACGTATAGGTAAGCCTTACGTAATTCACCCAACAAGACATGATAGATCTGTTATCTCTCCGCGATACATCTCTGGCATCTAATAACACTGTTATCCTCGAAAGCCTCCCATAATTACCTGTCTTATTGTTTTCTACTAGTGTTGTTATTGGTTCACACGAAACTTTGTTATGTAGCATATTTGGTAACCTAGTTGTTGTTCTTAGTATAGTTGTTTTGTAAAATATAAAGAATAGAACGTATTTATTGTTACACTACGTAATTACATTTTCAAATTGCAATAATGCATAATTTCAAAAGTGTAGCAAACATTTTTTTTTTATTTAATATTGAATGAGAGATCAATTAAGTGATGAATGAAACCATTCAAAACCAAAAATTATCTCGAGCTTCTGTGCTTTGCTTCCATGATACCAATGTCGTTAAATATTTTCCACTAATATTACTCGGGTTTTGTAACCCCTTTATATACAAAAAATATCAATGTTTTTGAATCGGAGTTGTTAGTAAAAGTGAGTAAAAATTTTGAAAATAAGCCGCAGGCCTTCGTTGGTTTCAACTCGGTACTTTCTATGTCTAAACACTATAATCTTGCTTCTTTACTGGCAATCGTACATAATTGAACTTAAATCCTACTTATTTTCAAGCGTCTCGTGATTGAACCTCATTAGAATCCGTCATTAAGAGGTCTTAAACAATCTTACAGGTAGAAACTTTCAACCCGGTTTCTACTTCTATTGACTCTACCTCGGTAGAGCAGACTTGATCAAGGAATCTCTCAAGACTCCTTATTGTAAGTACAGTGCGAAAGATATATCATGTGTTGTTTATATCTTTAGCAACGCGAAACGGAGTATTGGGAGACCATCCACTCGATGGACCGACGACATCGTAGCGGTCGCAGGGAGTCGTTGGATGGAGGCAGTTGTAGGGTCGTCGTCGTATTGGGCGGGCCTATTTCCAGCTGTGGACGTGTATGGGCCGATAATGATGATGATCGTTGTAAACTATTAGTACTGTCTAAAATTTCTCAAGTTTCTCCTTTTACGTTTATATCAGTTAATTTACTAGCAACACCGATATTTGATCAAAGATTTGGACACTAGTTTATGCCCGTAGTTTAACGCGTTGTTAATATGAAAACGTTTAAAGGTTGATGTTTCTTTCCCATAAATTATTATGGATTAAAAAGTAACCTATATTTTATTCCAGTTCTAGAGCTACACCTTCATATATAAACTTCAGCCCGATCTGTTAAGAAGCTTTGGCGTGAAGAAGTGACAATCATCCATCTATCCATCCATCCAAACTTACGCAATTATAAATTTTTGATGTGATTTCTTAGACAATTCTTAGACAAAGATATTTGACAAGTGGTATGGTTATCCGTCAAAGAAGATTAAATGTTGGGCATCGAAATTTGACAAACATATTGGACAAGTGGAATATGACCCTAAGGTACAACACAATGCATGCTTTCACTTCCAATGGTATTTTATGTGGTAGTTAGGTAAGGTACACTCTATTGTAAACAAAGTCACGAACATAACCTACAAACTCCGTATAACGCGGACACTGTCCCAAAAACGGCAGGATCAGTGTTCCCACATTTAGTTTGAACGCCCACACGTATTGGCATCAGCTGTTACATGCCAATCGATATTTTTAAAACAAACTGTTGATGTATTCTGTGGTAGTACAGTACTAACTGTTATTTTAATCTGTGGAAGCTTTATAGTAGCTGTTGATGTAGTCTGTGGTTTGATGTGAGAGAAATTAAGGGTCATTGACACGTTCTTTTTTCGAATCGTTGGTGATGGTGACTGAATTATCTTAAGGGTTGCCAAGGTTTATAATGTTTGCAAGATGTATAACTTATGTACCTAGTACCTACCTAAGGACAAGTGCCATGAAGTTTGGTATTACACCCCGTGCCTCAGCAGAAAGAACGTTAGCCGGTGGTCCTGCGACTGACCTCGCCCTGGTTGGATCTTTCTGCCGTCCCGTCGGATTATGAGAGTGAGGGAATAGAGAGTGCCCCTATGTTTGCGCGTACACTTGTGCACTATAATATGTCCTGCGCACCTACCTAGTCTCCGGTAAAACTGGCACCTGTGGTCGAAATTCGGCGAAATTAGGAAAACATCATCATTATCGCCTACCTCACTTGTAAATGGTAAATTGTCTGAAAATTTTACAACACAATTCACTATTTAATAACACCTAAACAAGAGAGCCGCCTCCTCCTCAGGACCGCTATTTGTGGCGTCGTCGTATGGGGGAGGCCTATGTCCAGCAGTGGACGTGTATGGGTTAATATGATGATGATGAAACAAGAGGGTAGGTACATTTTATTATATTCTTTAGGTACCTACTACCTACCTACCTAACCTACATACAACGAAAACAGTAAAGTCACTTTCTAAGGTCATTATTGTACACCCACGTCTCTGTTGAATTTTTACGCTTACTGTTGAAACTGATGACGATGTCCTAGCCAAATTTGAAACATTGCGGCGGCCAGTCTCTCCCTATACTAGCCATATGCATTCGTAGGACATAAATATTGCAGTGCACAAGTGTATACGCAAACACATCTATAGTTTGTTAACTTAATTACTACTATCACTATCCTACTTCCTATCCTATTTATCCTACTTCATCATCATCATCAGCCCATACACGTCCACTGCTGGACACAGGCCTCCCCCGTACGACACCACAAATAACGATCCTGAGCCGCCTCCATCCATCGACTCCTTGCGACCGCTACGATGTCGTCGGTCCATCGAGTGGATGGTCTCCCATGTAGGGGGGGGATTTGCCATAATCACCACGCTTGGCAGGCGTATTGGTGATCGCAGTGTTGGTGTTGAAAAATACTCAGAAGGAAGCTGCTGCCCTTCCTCTGGTAGGTTCCCTCAGTCAGCTCTTACGACATCCGTACGGCCGTACGGGTCCGTGGAACACTAAACGGTCGACCGAACGAATGTTCCGTACGTGAAACACTAAATCCAACTTAAAACAATGTAAATTTTTAGTTTTTCATTATTGTCATCATGGATGGCCCAATGCTGGGTATAGGTACGAGTAAGCCTTCTTTTGCCAGCATCAACTGTTGTATGCTTTTTGCATCCAAGCAGATCTTATAGCTGAAGTTTTCATCAACCTATCACGCAAGTAGTAGCAGTCAATCTGCCGTCCAATCGGATTCTGAAAGTGAGGGAATAGAGGGTGCACCTGTGTTTGCACACATACCCCCACACACTTGTGTACTTATCCTGCTCACATGGCTAGTTGTAGAAATATACTAGTAATGCAAATATAGATGGTGAACTTTTATTTTAAAAAGCGTTATGGAATTTTCAGCCTTCGCTGCTGTGTTTTCTACACTTTCCTTTTACACTTAATTGCTGTTTCGTTTTTTTCTCACCAGTACCCGACTGAATGGCCACATTATCAGTGATTCAGCGCCATCTGTTACCAGTTGTATTGTATGCAAATCTGTTCCCAATCCGTGACAATTTAATGGATTTTTAATACCTGGGCTGTGATTCGATTTTAAATCGATATTGGGATCGAGATCGATGGTTTATCTTAGCAGTCATCATACATACATCAACCCTCAACCCCCGATTAATTGTGTGATTTAACATCGGTCGGTACATGTTATTGTTAAGTATATTTTACTGATACCTACTACAATATCTATGTTTTTTTTTTCTTGTACTGTCTATGTTTGTCAACCAAATAAACCATCTATCTATCTACATATTATGTGCTTGTTTCGTTTGTGTGCTAAATTCAATATTTTCAATAATTACATTGTCATACAGCAGCGGGGCAATGCAGCGACTGGTATTGATATGGTTCGTTTAGATTGTTTGAAATAGTATGCAGTTAGCTCAATTGTTTCAATTGTAAATGTCCATAATTTATTTCTATTATTAAAGACATTCAATATTTTCGTAGGTAGGTAATTCCAGCTTGATACAATATAATGTACATAGGTTTCTTACCTCAACTCATTGGAGTTAACAAAAACGGATGAAAAAACAAAATAATTATCAAATTGGATTACTTAATTTCCATTAACAAACGATAGAGGAAGTAATTTCCAAAAATATCGAACTCCAAGGTGAATTTTCAAAACCTTAGCTAATGACAACCTTACAATACTGAAATAGGCGGTTGAATCTTTAAAAGAAATGTCACGCATCAAGCCTACTTTTAATCCTAAAAGCCATATTAATAAACAGACTAAACTTTCCCGATGCTACAAAACTCATCGAAGTCTCAGAAATGAGTTTTTCTTCCTTGGTCTTGAGTCTGGCTGGAACCAAGGAAAAACACTCATTTCTGAGACATTCATGGATCGTCTTCATTCTGGGCCTCGATTGCGGAAGTTGAATTGCGCAAGCGACTTCCAACATGTAATGTAAACGCTCGTACAAGTGTACTTCTGCAAGATTTTGTGGCTTGCCGAACTCTGCAAGTCCCACGTGTTTGCAAATGGAAAAATCGGCGAACCAAACGTTTCCGCTCTAATTTAATTTTAAGTATAAAGACTGGTAAAGACTGGAACAAACTTCCTGCGTTTGTTTTTCCGGTAGAGTACAATCTAGAAGTCTTAAAATCCTGAGTGAATAAGTTCCTTTTGGAAAGCGTGCTCCATCTTAGGCCACATCTTCAATGGTGATCAAACGCTTTATCATCATCAATAAAAAACTCAACAGTCAGTGAAAAGAGTCGTCCCTTGACTTATTGGCCACTTTGCTGATTCGAGGCTGATTCTATTAACTTCAACTTCTTGGTAAATGGCTCTGCGTCTGGATTGACGCAATTTGCTGATTCTATATTATCCAAGTACGCCCTGCAACTTTCATAGACATATATTATATGTATATACATATATTATGCAAATATTATGTTAGCAACGTTGACATCAATCTTGCGAGATAACGACATAAGTCTTTATCCAAGAAGGTGTGCTTATTGTCAATTGTAACGGATAAACTTCCGAAAAGCGCATACCGCTGATGAATCTGAAATTTGGTGTAACGTATTTTGACCCCCTAATCGCGAATATCATAACGAAAATTACGGTATTATCGGTATAGGTCAAAATACGTTATTATACCAAAATTCAGATTGATCGGAGGATGCGCTTTTCGGAAGTTCACCCCCAGATTTTCTTCTTGGGATTTTTTACTCGGTCAATTCTTTTAATAACTATTGTACCTAGGTATACAAAGCAAAAAACCCTTTTAATAATAAATTTATGATATTTCCCATTATACTAAGGGCGTCGCAAATCCCTCTACTGAATAGCAATCGCGGGAGCCGCCATAAATCTGAGGGTGCACCGCGATAAAGTTATGAAACCACACATGTGCGCGACAAAGTCTGCTAGTGAAATACATGCGGCTAGGTCAATTGTGCGCTTAAATTTTTGAAAAAGTTGTTGGTGTTCTTCCAACACAAATTTAGGTTCGTAGTTAACCCGCTTACAATCATAATGAATTATTATAGAAAAAGTAATAAAATGTGCGTTCAGTTATAAATGAAAGGTTAAAATACCTTTCCCCTTAGGGGACATTTTAGGGGGCAAAACTGGAATAAGCCCTTTTAGATTAGAGTAGAATAGAATAGAAACCTTAATTTGTAACACATATAATTATAAAAAAAATAACATAAAAAAGAAAACAGTTTGCTAGAGTCACAAAACGGTCACTGTCTCAGCATGGGTTAGTTGTATTTGCGTACAACCAACGCTGGTCTTCCGACAGAGCCGTTTCGTGACATCACGGAATATAGAAGACCATTTATAATCAGCTGATCTAAAGACGTTTTTGTACTTGGACGCTACACAACAGGAAAGCACGTGCTTGTTATGTAGCGTGAGCTTGTCGTGTAGCGTCAAAGTTACCTAGCTATTTCCCACTTAATCCAATGGGCTCTTGAAGAGTTATATTTTACGCGACCCCATAACCTATATTCTGAAACAATGCTTACATTACAAATATTTAATAGCTTTACTATGTTGTACAAGCTATTTATGTTGTTATCCGAATACAATACGCTTTGTTCCTTGTCTTTGTGAATGTAATTAGTTTGGTTGATAATTGAATATGTCAGTGACGATGACGTAGTATGAAATTAATGGGTATTGTAGAGACAGAAATGGAGTATGTACCTAGTACAATCAGCGTCAAATTGATATAAGCGTCTAGAGTAGTAAAATTATCTGAAAAACATAAAAGTAATTTGATATATGCAATTTGAATCATCACATATTATTGTTGTAAGCACCCAAGGTGTTCAAAATATCTTACTACTCATTTTTTCATATTTAGATGAGCAGTCAGGGTGTTCAAAATTATCTTAGCAAACAAAGCTCTCAAAAGTAGTATGCAAACTCTTTTGAGTGAATATTTTTGAAGGTACATTTTATGTACAGATTACTTTGAGAGCTTTGTTAACTAAAATAATAATGAACGACCTGTCTGCTCATATAAATATGAAACAATGAGTAGTAAGATATTTTGAACACCTTAGGTGCTTACAATAATATGGTGATTCGAACTGCGTATATCAAATTGCTTTTATGTTATTCAGATTACTTTGACTAGTCTAGACGCTCATATCAATTTAACGCTGACTGTACCTACCTACATACCTATCTATCTTGTTCCATCCCCGTGCCTCGGAAAACACGTTAAGCCGTTGGTTCTGCGGCCTGACCTCTGCTCGGTTGTACCGGTCTGCCGTCCCATTGGATTATGTGAGTAAGGTTTTTTTTTTAAAGATATATTATACATATACGTGTTTCACTTTACAATACTATTTCCGACGCGCATTGGCCGCATTGTCACGGTAAAAGTATCTGTGTAACGAATTAAAAACAAAAGGAGTATAAGAACAGATGTCAGAATTTCAAAGAATCCTGCAAAGTTTCAAGTCTCTGGGTATAATGACAGTGCCGAGCATTTGCGTTCTTATCTTATCATGTTTATTTCGAAATATTTGCACGAGTTCGAAATGCCTGACGAAAATAGAAAGCGTGTCAATAGCAGAAACATAAACATAAAAAATATAATATCTATACGCTAAATATAATGCGACACATAACAAGGTACCTTACCTACTATGCTTCAGAATTTTCAATAAATTGCCGCCCGCAATAAAAGAAGTTATAAATCATAGAACACTTCTAAAAAGTAAATTAAAATGTAATCTTCTCTGGAGAAGTTTATCTCCATTGAAGAATTTATAACATATTTTTTTATCTATTATTAGTTGAAATTTTTATAATAATCTCATTGCTACCTTTTAGGTTATTATAATGTGTACTTTTCAATACTTATCTGTAATTTAAGGCATTATTATGTACTTTCCATGTTCACGGGCCATATAGTGACCCGGTCCTTTGGGAGGCATGCGTGGAGCCGAAGCCAACAGCACAGAGACCCTTTATGAGAATTAATCTAAAGGCGAGAGCTACACATAGCGGATATCATCCTTGGTTGCACAATATGATACACCCGAAGATGATATCCGCCAGGTGTAGAGACTATTGCAAAGGAAAATGAAAATAACAAATTATGTACTTTTATTATTATCAAAATTGTACTTATTATTAATAATGAAAATTTATTAAGTGTTTAGTTAATTTAATTTAAGTTTCCGCACACAATGTACAATCCTAACGAATTATTAAATATCAAAAGAAAAAGCATGAATGAGCGTCTACACTACACCCATACAATAACACTATGTCTTTGACCCGTGTTGGCATTGCAGCACGGGTCGAAGATATTGTTAAAGCCACACCTACTGGTCAATTCAAATCAAACGTATTTGTGCGTGATAAACAACTGATAATATTTTCGTCGCTCAATCGGTTCTATACTTTACTTTTGTTTTTAATATGTTAGTATAGGTAATATGTAGGTAATTGGATCGTTTAAGGCAAAATTGTGGTAATTCCTAATCTTTCCAATTCCTAACTTTAAACCGTGTTTATGTTGTATTTTCACCGTCCTCTCGGGGTATAGAACCGGACGACGACGGTTGGAAACTTGTGAATAATCCTTTGTCATGAACTATGTATAATAATTATACATACATCAATTATTGAACTTTGTTTAAGAATTTGACTCTACTGCTAGAACAAGAGCGTTATTATTAACCAAGAAGAAACTCCGTTCGCCGCGCGGCAAGTACAAAACAAATGACGACTATTGTCCTTAAACTATAAAACAGTGTATATGTGCTATTACAACATCCGGTAACTATCGTGTGAAACTACTCAATATTCTGTGGCTATGGGAATGTGGTGACAATGAACCCAAGAGGATTAAAATGAATGGACACTTAAATGTACTGTAGTAAAGTTTATATAGAGTTGTGGTAGGTACATATCATATAGGGAGTCGATGGATGGAGGCGGCTCGGGACCGCTATTTGTGGCGTCGTATGTGAGAGGCCTATGTCCAGCTGTGGACGTGTATGGGTTGATATGATGATGATGAGGTACATATAGTGGAGAATGAAGATGTCATCTCGCTCGGGTCAGATAAGAAAAAAGTGTAGGTAATGAGAGAGATTCCAGTTAATTTGGCGAACACCGGGGAGTATGAAACAAAATGTGGCTGTCTTATGTCCCAGTTGAGGTAGGATTAGATAAGAAAACGTTATAATTTTTACCCTCTATCTACCTGTACGAATTTGTTTTATCTAAGCTTGTAGATATCTAAGAAACCAAATAAATACCTACACCTATGCTCCGATTCAAAAACCTGCATATTTATTGTATACAAAGTGGTTTCAAAACCAAAGGAATATTGGTGGAAATATTGGTATCATCGAAGCAAAGTACAGAAGCTCGAAACAATTTTTGGTTTTGAAAGCTTTCATTCATCATTTAATTGTCTCGTTCGTTTTCGACTTCATGTTTAAACATTTTTGGTTGGGTTTGGTACATGTGTCATTAAACGTTGTTGAAGTTTGTGTTTTAGATTTTAGTAATAACTTTGCCTTGTTGTTTTTTGTCATTGTTATTAGTTTTTGTTTTTACTCATAAATGGGTCATTATCAAAAAATATGTACATTTCTTGAAAATTCATGTCCGGCATATTAATAATTAAATTATTTAGCGAGTAATGTTCGTATTTAAATACTATCAAGCCTTTTTGTAAATATGAACTTTCTCATCAACTCCTCCATTGAAATATTGTTAATATTCACTGGATTTTTTATATAAAAACAACTTTCAGTTTTATCACCTACAATGGCCCATTAAAACAAAAGTGTCCTTTTTACATCTTAACAGAATCAGAACATTATTATGGGTTCGATATTTTTATTTCTAAAAATATCTGTTATGAATTGTTAAAATAAATATATTTCCTATTGTTTATTGAAAACAATATTAATCTAACGTTATATTTCTTTAATAAAAAAGTACTTCAATGTTTGTCCGAGATTATAATCATGTGAGTCACTCAGGGTATGTCACGGACTATTCAGATAATTTTCATTGAAAATCTACCACTTTAGGATAATTTTTCATTACTAGCCACACTATACGTAACACCATTCCAACCATATCTCCACCATTTTGTTTTAGTACCAGTTGAAGTTTGTTGATAAACAACGACGGAAGATTTTTCATAAAATTATCATGTGAATCACAGTGAATTTTCAACGAAAGTAAGGTGTGTATTGTTCTTATTTGTTTCCATATCATAGACCTAACAAACACAAGATATTTAATGCATAACATTCATCTGTATTGCACATTATTTTGTCGTAGAAGATCAGTGAGGTTATGTTTGTCACAAAATATTCTGGCATGTTAGTCACATTTCGTTATTCATATGACGTGACTCACGTCTGCTTACAAAGTAAAGTTAAGTTCACACTAGCAGTTCGAACGTTAGAAAAAATGTACCTAATCGAGTTGTGATCAAACGTCTAGACTGTCAATCATAAGAAAATTAAGAATTTCATTGACTATTTAAGTGGATACCTACGTACTTTTTTATATTTCCACTTCAATATTTACATTAGATTTTTTTAGCTATTTTTTTTTTGCATATTGCGAGCATGTGACAATATTTTTGGCTAAGGTACTTAATTTGATACAATGTGTATTAAAATGTTTTTAGGAAGATGGCAATGACCGCAGCCGAACGTCAACGTAAACGAAGAGAAAAACTTAAAGCTCAGGAACCTGACAAATACGAAGAAAAAAAAGGAAACATGCTGAATACATGAAAAATAAAAGAAAACATATTGGTGAGTTATCGGAAACGGAGAAAATTAAAAGAAGAAGGCAATGGCGAGAAGCTAGCGAAAAAAGAAGAAACAAAACAAAAACAAATGAAGAACACAAACGGCCACCGATAACAGGGTTAGAGAAAAGATATAAGGCACTTTTAAAAAGGGTAGTACAAATGAAAGACATAATAAAAAATAATAATAGACAAAACAATACATTGAAAAAAAAGTATATCGACAAAAAATAGAAATAGACAGACTTAATAAAATTCAAGTTCCTCCACAAACTGACAATACCCCCGAAAAAACTACTGCAAGCACTCCATTATCTAAAGCAGAAAGCTTCGTAAAAAATATCGCAGATATTCAATTATCAGACAAGGAACGTGTAAAGAAGAAAGTTTTAGAAAACAATGTGCTTTCGGAATCGTTAGCTCATGTTTATGAAAGATGCAACTACGTTAAATTTAAAAATGTTTTGAAAAGCGTAGCTAGCAATGATATTGTAAGGAAATATAAAATGACAAACAAAATATCACAGAAGTTAGGCTTAAAAGGCAGAATCCGGAGTCGGATTCAATTTATTTCTAATATATCATTATTGTTCTTACATTTGGCTGTATTGTTATTGTGTAAAAATTTGTAACTTTGCAATAAACATTTTAATTAAAAGCATTGTTTATTTAATGTATTCATGTACACTTCCCTTTAGAATATAATGTGACTCACATTTACCTTAAAAATTCAGGAATGTCACGAAACAGTTTAGTCACAATTTTGATCATGTGAGTCACAATGTACATATTTTTTGATAATGGCCCAAATGTCTTTGTTGACATAAAATATCTTGGATTCTAAATCGGAGTATAGGCACTAATATACCTCATGAAATTCAAGTACATACAAAAAATACTTCACGGGAAAAAAGAAGAGAACATAAAATAGCAGCTTAGTTGCCAGTTGCCAGAAAAATTATATGTATTAGAAACGCTGAAAGAAAATCGTTAATTACTGGAAATTCAATCTAATTAATATAGTATTACTTCTTAAATTTAAATATTCCGCAGAGATCCTGGATTTACGAGACGTCGTCGGTATAAAATCCGAATGGCGCTTAATGAGTTGTTTTTACAAGACTTGCCTTATTCAAAGCTATAAAGCTAATGATAATTTCCATCGTAAATGAGAGGTTTCCCATAATTTGATACTAGGTACTACAATCTCTTGCTCGTTGATTTCAACGAGTGTGTTTTTCAGCGAGCTCAGACACATCTTAATACAATAGTTGTTCAGATGTGAAGATCTTTGTAGGTAGATTCTGAGGGAACTAAAACCTAAATCTAAACCCTAAAAGTCCCTGTTTTTCGATCGTAAAATGGGGATGGCAACAATTTAAGCTAGGTAACTAATTTAGGTTTCCTACCAATAGAAACGACACAAAGACCTAGGTCTTTCTATGTGCAACGCATAGGTATTGGTATTAGGTATGAGTATATCTAGGTATTGGTTGAGAAAAGATAATAAAATTTATAATTATCATTTTTAATTATAAATTTAATTTACACAGAAATTACATAGAAATGTGCCATACATATTAGGCATCATTCTATGTGCCGTATACACCTATCTTTTTATGTGCCATATAAAACGCTTTAGATCATCGAGATAGTACATATACTATATCGATGCTTTAGATTTAGTTATCTGTAATGTTTTAATAAAGTGTATAATAAGCTGAAAACTTGATCTCGAAAATGACTCAACATATTTAGATATTTTTTTGCTATACCTACTTCGAGATAGCCAGCTAGGCTGTTGTTTTGGCTCTGGATTGAAAACTATCAACATAGTTATACTTTCTCTATTAATTAACTTGACCCAGAAAAATCTCACCCTTTCACACCAGGTAAAAAAGTGTTTTTACCAAACGCCCCATTCCACCTGTGTTGCATATTATGTCCACCATTACAGAACCCATAAAAAACAATGGGAGTCTTGAGTGCATCGGCATTAGAGCTAATGGGCTTATGATGTCAGCCCTTCCGTCGCGCCCTGCTAGGGATGTGACCATTTCCGTCTTCCTAGTGATGACCATACAAATATAGCCTAGCAGGATATGGGGTCAGCGGCTCCAGAAAGGAATTTTGAAAATAACTTATGTGGTAATATCGGTGAGATACAGAATTACTATGGACAAACATTCAGCCTCTAGGTTCTTCTAACGAATAGATTTTGTTTCATTAGTGTAGCTGCAATAGTTTTCGAAAAATAGAATTATGAAATATACACGCTCTAGCGTCTATTTGATCAATTATCTCAAGAACGCAGCGAGATGAGAGGCTCAATTTGTGTCAATAGTAATTCTGTATCTCGCCGATGTTACCATATAAGTTATTTTCAAAATTCCTTTCTGGAGTCGCTGACCCTATTTTATCCTGCTAGACTGACCCGTTACAGTTATTGTCACAGATACATACCTACATACAACATACAAAAAAAATATAGTTAAAAACTAAAACCCGACTACATAAAAGTCTTAAACAAGCGTTCACCTATTGTCCATAGCATTTTCTTTTGATACTTAGGTAGTCGGAGGCACCCACCCCATATATGTACCTAGGGTACAATTAGTAACAAAGGCCTCCGACTACCTAAGTATCAAAAGAAAATGCTATGGACAATAGGCGAACGCTTGTTTAAGACTTTTATGTAGTCGGGTTTTAGTTTTTAACTATATTTTTTTTACCATACATATATCGATACAATATATGTATATCGATACATTTTTTCATTTGCCCATCCCTAGATTACCCGTTGCCATGGTAACAAATAAACAAGAGGTCTCCATGGCAACGGTTGCGTCATCATTCACTCATCACATGAAAAAACTAAATTAGACTCGAACTGTAACTAGATGTCGTCTCTTGCAAAATTTTATCGCGCTATCGAAGTGTTCCATGTGTAATTTAGACCCAGCTATCTCTTAAGACCCTCAGTTTTGTCGGACACCATATAGCCTATAACCATTGGGGTAATGAGACGAATCAATCGATACCTCACTTGTTGAAATCGAAGTAGTAGTTTCAGCGCTACGTGGGAACAAAGAAATCGGCTACATACATACATACGTAGGGTGCTAAAATCATAACCCTCCGGTAGTCGGGTAAAAATACCCTAGAACAGGGAAACGGCCATTTAACGGTTTTCGTTGCAGTCTTAGCTGGCTCTCTTTGCCTCTTGGGCTCTTTTGGCCCGTTACATTTGACGTTTTCACAAATTATTTCCTGCATGATAATTGATGCCATGCAACTCTTTGCATGGCATCAATTATAGAGACAGGTTTTTATCCAAAAATTTTACTTGCCTAAGTGCTTATTTTGGAAAATTTTACTTGTCTTTTGTAAGCCTAAATAAATAAGCTTATTGAAATTTGATATCTAATTCTAGCATGAAGCTACCTGGCAATCCTATCTAGATACGTTACACCTACATGTTTGAGCTTTTAACTTGTTTATGGACCTAAATATTTTAGGGCAAACGCCTAAAATCAATCGGTGATAAAGCCTCGAGCAAAAAAAATTTTCTCGAGTTATCGTATAGCACTTGTTATCTTCATTGCATGTTCTAGAACATCTAAGCATTTAGATGCTAAGCTAGATTATGCTTAAGTTACAACAAAACAAATGAATACCGGGTATTTTCTCCGCAAAAACATAGTCCAAGTCGTCCTTTGTTCTAAGCACAATGCCTAAGGACTTGCCCAAGAATTGCCCTTCTTAATAATTAGAACTCGTACAAAAGCGAAATTAAAACAGGATGTCCCGACAATTCTATTTTTCCGACTGGATAGGGCTTTTTAAGATAATGAATAAAGAATTTCCGCAAAAGGACACTGTAAGCTGAAAGCGAATCACTATTTTAAGTTACGTTTAAATAAAAGATTTGTAAAAAAGTTCACTTATTGCTCGAAATAAAATGTTATTTGAATAAAAATTAGATGATTGTGTTCTAACTTTAGGCAAGCAATTATTAAATTTATAAATCAATTTATATGAAAATAATAAAAAACATCATCATCATCATCAGCCTGTATACGTCCACGGCTGAACATAGGCCTCCCCCAAACGACGCCACGAATAGCGGTCCTGAGCCGCCTCCATCCAACGACTCCCTGCGACCGCTACGATGTCGTCGGTGCATCGAGTGGGTCTTCCCAAACACCGTTTCGCTCTCGTTTTTTTTTTAAAAAAACCATTTTTTATAGTGCTTATGCCCGCACTTTGGGTAATCTTAAAGAATTTAATGATATCCCAAAAATTTACGACTCCGGCGGGACTTGAACCCGCGACCCTCCTCTGAATACGAGGATGCGCTAACCTAGCTATAGTCCGTAAGTCGGAATAGATTTTCGACAGGTCGGGTACTTGCCTCCGCGGCGCAGTTGGTTAGCGCATCCTCGTATTCAGAGGAGGGTCGCGGGTTCAAGTCCCGCCGGAGTCGTAAATTTTTGGGATATCATTAAATTCTTTAAAAAACATTTTATTTACTAGTTTTATAAACTTAGTTTTGACGTTTGAAATGATGCATACGTCATATCAGTCATCATGCACATTTTGTTATCATTGGGTATATGATGGATGATGTTCTAAAAATTTAATAGGCCATCAAAAACAGCTGACAGTCGGTTGACTTCGACAATATTTATAATTAGTTCCTAACTATAATCTCTTTCGGAAGAACGCGAATTTAAGTCCCCGTAGGTAATTCACAGTTACATAATAATGTATCTTTAACCTACTAAAAAAATTCACAAAAAGTGATGAAAGCGCTTTTTCAAGTTTTATTTAGACTCGACCCAATCATTTCAGTGTTAAAATAAATAAATTATAGTCGCACGGACTCTCAAAATATTCCTATATTTAGGTATCTAAAATACCTACTCTAAGCGATATTAAAGGACCCTTCTGCGAAATGATCATTAAAATTAATACCATTCTTGACATCTGCAGAATTCGCCATGAAAACTCCATGGAGCAGAAGTTATGGTTGTCATAATAATGTTTTTGGAGGCCTTGGGCAAGTTATCTGCAATGCCGTTGGTTTATTTAGAAGATATTGCTTGTACTGCTTGCTTTTGTAATTTATTAATTGGGTGAATCAACTTCTAAGTAACTCCTTTTGTGTCCCTATCATGAAAAAAGGCTTAAAACGATAAAATCTGTTTGTCAGTTTAAAATAATTATTGAAAGTTTTGCGACGCTAGGCATTTCATGTTAAAATTTGGTTTATTGACAGCAACCGCGACAAGCAATCACGACAGCAATCCTGCCTGAATAAGCCCACCGTTGTGTTATCTTTGTTTGTCAGAACAGGTCGAATGTCAGCGTGGCTATAGGGATTTACTATATTGATGTGTTTGGAGAATACAAAAATATTTTATATTGTTTCAGGTAAGGCTGGTTTTCAATGGCGAGCAACAAATAGGTACCATTGCAGGTGACGACCGATTGGGTCTTCGTGAGTGAGTAATGTGGCTATTAAATGCCTGCTAATGCTGTACGGCAATGTTGATGCGCTGCGCCAGTTACTCATCAGCTCTCGGGTCATGCGTCGCTTCGACCAGATGCGGTCAAGGTAATCTATAGAATAGATTATCCCTATAGTTCACCAATTCCGGGCTGCCACCTGCCTACCTATAGGTACAATATCATCTACTGTACTTATAGATATCTATGGGTATCATATCTAAAATTGATTATGTTTTTTATAGTCGATAGACCTCAGGTACATATATGATGATTATTGATGATACTCTATATGTGACGATATGAGGTCAAGGCTCGAAAAAACCGATTAAACTGCGGTATGAAAGACGGCCTGCCTGTCCGTTCATACCCACTACGGATACCCAGCAGTTGTTGGGTGTAAAAGACTGACTAAATGATGAAGCTGAAAGGATAATTCCGCAGTCAAAATGTTGCTTCGCGAGATCTGCACGGACCAGCAATATTTTAGCACATGCTGAAAGCATTTCTCTTCGAGAAACGTGCACTTTATAATATCTTGTAAAATTTACTAAAAAATTCTAGATTTACGAGTACTTCCGGCTGTAAAAATTTAACCAGATTTCAGCAATTTTGCTTGGGAAGTACAACGTGCTACGCTTGATCTTTATTGTTCCTTTTAAAGGAATCTTTCATAATTTTTATATGGACGTTAATTATCGACTTGTAAGAAATTATTAAATGATTTTCTGTGCACGTAGATTTAAGCTTACCGGCATTTTTCATTTTATCTCTGAGCATTTTATATGGGGAATAGAGGTGCTGAGCAGGAATCCTACCTTTTCTTAAAAACAAAAATCGAAATTTTTGTTTAGTTTTCGTCAAATTGCCATCTTATGTAAGGGACATAAGAGAAGGTTTTACAGGAGACGATTCAGAAAGTTCCATTTTCGTTTTGTGAGTAGGCCCCAAACTCTTTCATCTACATGCCCAGTTAAGAGCCGACCTACTTACCTTCAGGGTCAGTTCTAGATATATGAAATTACTAGCTGTTCCCCGCGGTTTCCCTCGCTAAATTCGAATTTCACATTTCTAGGGGCATAAAAAGGTATTTTCCCGTAAATCTCCCATGAGAATTTGATGATTTACCTGGCAAAAAGTAGCCTATGTTACTCTACATCCTTTCAACTAATTCTATGCCAAAAATCAAGTCGATTGGTTGTTAGTTAGGGTGTGAAAGAAGGACAAACAAACGAACAAATAAACACTTTCGCATTTATAATATTAGTTAGGATTAGGATTGAATGTAGTTCTACCGAGATAGCCGTTGCCGAAATTCAGCTAGAAGGGTATCATCATCACGTAGATTGTAAATGTGCCATCATAATCTTTAAGATGCCGAATCATCGCAGCGGAAAGACAAACTTGACATATGCCTCCAAAAACTCTCAAAGATTATCAACAACACATTTTGCGACACTCTACTGTTGCTCGCACTCTTTAAAGGTACCAAAAATAAACCTTTATGGCCATTATATTAGTCCAAGCATGACGCAGGTCACAATTTATACGAGCGGTGGACATTTTTCACGTTTTTATAATGTTACGCCTTACCTAGACATGAATCAAAATAATCCGACAATATTGTCGGGTGAAAATAAAGTGTCGTTTCTACGCTATCGAAGGGTTTGGTGCTTCTTACCGCGACCTAAGTTTTAAAAGAGGCTTGTAAATATAGTCCAGAGACTTGTAATATAGTCCAGAGACTTGTAATATAGTCCAGAGACTTATAACATAGTCCAGAGACTTGTAATATAGTCCAGAGACTTGTAATATAGTCCTGATACTTGTAATACCTATAGGTACTCCGTATAGTACTCCTTACTGGCAAGAGCTCTTTAAATCTTATGCATTTTACAAGCTTTTATTCTACTTGCCCCGTTAGTTTGTGTGGGACAAATGTTGCATTTGAATTTGACACCAGTTATCCTCAACTGATTAAGCTGAAATATGGTATACTTATACATATAAGTTTGGTGACATCGCAATGTAATGATACCATCGAGCTGGTCTGATGATGAATCTCCTAAACGAAACGACTTAACCACGTCGAGTTTGGGTTCGTTGGATTTGTCTTCCCAAGCACTTTGGTCCTAGACGATATATAATAGGAGCTTGTTTTTAAAATATTAAAATTTATAAGTTTTTACAATACATTTATGGGCACCATGTGACAAAAGCCCACTTTTACAATGTATATGACAATACAATTAGGTACGGCTGACGACTAACCAAGGGTTTTCTGAGAGTTTTTGTGTTCAATTATTTTGGAAGATCACTAGCTAAATGCCCACAAATTCAACCCGATAGAAAATGAAATAGTCTTAAGATATCATATTAAAATTTGACGTTTTTGTTTTGACAACTCACTTATCATAATTTAACCGACTTCAAAGAGGAGGACCTTTCAATTCGGCTTTTTTACCCGGAGCAAGTGGATCTTACAGGCAGTCGTTATTCGCAGTCTAGTTATTATTATAGGGTTTCTTTATGTACCCCTCTTACTTAAAGTTTACTCTGAACTTAATGTTTAACCCGTTGACAGTTGCACCACCCTGTCATTAGGCCACTGGCCAGGCTGACCTACCCTAGTGGCAGTGCGTGCTTCCGCGCCTGTTTGCGACGATAGGTTTCTTTATCTACCTCACTCACTTAATGTGCACTATGAAGTTTATGTTTAACCCGTTGACAGTTGCACCACCCTGTCATTAGGCCACTGTCCAGGCTGGCCTATCCTAGTAGCATGGCAGTGCGTAGTGCCGCGCTTGTTTATGCTTATAGGGTTTATTTATCTACGTCACTCACTTAATGTTTACTCTGAACTTAATGTTTAACCCGTTGATAGTTGCACCACCCTATCATAAGGCCAATGGCCAGACTGGCCTAGCCTAGTGGCAGTGCGTGCAGCCACGCCTGTTAATGTTTATAGAGTTTCTTTGCCTACGTCACTCACTTAATTTTTACCCTGAACTATGACCAATGAAAAAAGGATTGGTTTCCAAATAGTTATTATGAAAATTAATCAGTTCTACATTGTCATTAACAGGTAGTTACAGAGTGGCTTTCTGAGATGGGAGTGGATGGCCAAATCCGAACGATAGATTTCGAAAAAAGGCGTGAAAGGAGTCATGTTGATTTATGAGAGAACCAAAACCACATACCTTTTGAGATTTTTTGAATTATATTACTATTGCAGGAAATTGGATCGATTGGTTTTTCAACAATGACATCCTGTGTTTTTGTACCAACGGATTCAGGTGCTTATAAGGATCAATCTTTGCCCAAAAATGCATTATTGAAAATGAAAAGAAATGGCTATTTTTACAACTTTCGCGATTTGTTAGCTTAATTACCCTACGTTTTTATCGCGTTTAAGCGATCGTGGTCACAACGAATAACGCGATTTTTTTTCATCGTAATATATTTTTACAATTTTAGATTTAACCTATGTTAAGCATCGACACAGAGGAGGCCAGACACAAGATGGGATTGAAGAGTCTCATTGAGATATCAACCACCGAAAAGCAGAAACGAAGCTGCAAATCACCAAAACCCCTACTTCAGTAGGTAGGTACTTCAAGGAGTTGTTCTGGTTAGGGCTTGTTTACGCAGGGAGACAATGCACAATACACTCCCATGCGAGATGTCAGTGCAGATCTCAGTTCTCTCACTTAGAATTAGAATCAGAATTCACATACAAACGTATAGGTAAGCCTTACGTAATTCACCCAACAAGACATGATAGATCTGTTATCTCTCCGCGATACATCTCTGGCATCTAATAACACTGTTATCCTCGAAAGCCTCCCATAATTACCTGTCTTATTGTTTTCTACTAGTGTTGTTATTGGTTCACACGAAACTTTGTTATGTAGCATATTTGGTAACCTAGTTGTTGTTCTTAGTATAGTTGTTTTGTAAAATATAAAGAATAGAACGTATTTATTGTTACACTACGTAATTACATTTTCAAATTGCAATAATGCATAATTTCAAAAGTGTAGCAAACATTTTTTTTTTATTTAATATTGAATGAGAGATCAATTAAGTGATGAATGAAACCATTCAAAACCAAAAATTATCTCGAGCTTCTGTGCTTTGCTTCCATGATACCAATGTCGTTAAATATTTTCCACTAATATTACTCGGGTTTTGTAACCCCTTTATATACAAAAAATATCAATGTTTTTGAATCGGAGTTGTTAGTAAAAGTGAGTAAAAATTTTGAAAATAAGCCGCAGGCCTTCGTTGGTTTCAACTCGGTACTTTCTATGTCTAAACACTATAATCTTGCTTCTTTACTGGCAATCGTACATAATTGAACTTAAATCCTACTTATTTTCAAGCGTCTCGTGATTGAACCTCATTAGAATCCGTCATTAAGAGGTCTTAAACAATCTTACAGGTAGAAACTTTCAACCCGGTTTCTACTTCTATTGACTCTACCTCGGTAGAGCAGACTTGATCAAGGAATCTCTCAAGACTCCTTATTGTAAGTACAGTGCGAAAGATATATCATGTGTTGTTTATATCTTTAGCAACGCGAAACGGAGTATTGGGAGACCATCCACTCGATGGACCGACGACATCGTAGCGGTCGCAGGGAGTCGTTGGATGGAGGCAGTTGTAGGGTCGTCGTCGTATTGGGCGGGCCTATTTCCAGCTGTGGACGTGTATGGGCCGATAATGATGATGATCGTTGTAAACTATTAGTACTGTCTAAAATTTCTCAAGTTTCTCCTTTTACGTTTATATCAGTTAATTTACTAGCAACACCGATATTTGATCAAAGATTTGGACACTAGTTTATGCCCGTAGTTTAACGCGTTGTTAATATGAAAACGTTTAAAGGTTGATGTTTCTTTCCCATAAATTATTATGGATTAAAAAGTAACCTATATTTTATTCCAGTTCTAGAGCTACACCTTCATATATAAACTTCAGCCCGATCTGTTAAGAAGCTTTGGCGTGAAGAAGTGACAATCATCCATCTATCCATCCATCCAAACTTACGCAATTATAAATTTTTGATGTGATTTCTTAGACAATTCTTAGACAAAGATATTTGACAAGTGGTATGGTTATCCGTCAAAGAAGATTAAATGTTGGGCATCGAAATTTGACAAACATATTGGACAAGTGGAATATGACCCTAAGGTACAACACAATGCATGCTTTCACTTCCAATGGTATTTTATGTGGTAGTTAGGTAAGGTACACTCTATTGTAAACAAAGTCACGAACATAACCTACAAACTCCGTATAACGCGGACACTGTCCCAAAAACGGCAGGATCAGTGTTCCCACATTTAGTTTGAACGCCCACACGTATTGGCATCAGCTGTTACATGCCAATCGATATTTTTAAAACAAACTGTTGATGTATTCTGTGGTAGTACAGTACTAACTGTTATTTTAATCTGTGGAAGCTTTATAGTAGCTGTTGATGTAGTCTGTGGTTTGATGTGAGAGAAATTAAGGGTCATTGACACGTTCTTTTTTCGAATCGTTGGTGATGGTGACTGAATTATCTTAAGGGTTGCCAAGGTTTATAATGTTTGCAAGATGTATAACTTATGTACCTAGTACCTACCTAAGGACAAGTGCCATGAAGTTTGGTATTACACCCCGTGCCTCAGCAGAAAGAACGTTAGCCGGTGGTCCTGCGACTGACCTCGCCCTGGTTGGATCTTTCTGCCGTCCCGTCGGATTATGAGAGTGAGGGAATAGAGAGTGCCCCTATGTTTGCGCGTACACTTGTGCACTATAATATGTCCTGCGCACCTACCTAGTCTCCGGTAAAACTGGCACCTGTGGTCGAAATTCGGCGAAATTAGGAAAACATCATCATTATCGCCTACCTCACTTGTAAATGGTAAATTGTCTGAAAATTTTACAACACAATTCACTATTTAATAACACCTAAACAAGAGAGCCGCCTCCTCCTCAGGACCGCTATTTGTGGCGTCGTCGTATGGGGGAGGCCTATGTCCAGCAGTGGACGTGTATGGGTTAATATGATGATGATGAAACAAGAGGGTAGGTACATTTTATTATATTCTTTAGGTACCTACTACCTACCTACCTAACCTACATACAACGAAAACAGTAAAGTCACTTTCTAAGGTCATTATTGTACACCCACGTCTCTGTTGAATTTTTACGCTTACTGTTGAAACTGATGACGATGTCCTAGCCAAATTTGAAACATTGCGGCGGCCAGTCTCTCCCTATACTAGCCATATGCATTCGTAGGACATAAATATTGCAGTGCACAAGTGTATACGCAAACACATCTATAGTTTGTTAACTTAATTACTACTATCACTATCCTACTTCCTATCCTATTTATCCTACTTCATCATCATCATCAGCCCATACACGTCCACTGCTGGACACAGGCCTCCCCCGTACGACACCACAAATAACGATCCTGAGCCGCCTCCATCCATCGACTCCTTGCGACCGCTACGATGTCGTCGGTCCATCGAGTGGATGGTCTCCCATGTAGGGGGGGGATTTGCCATAATCACCACGCTTGGCAGGCGTATTGGTGATCGCAGTGTTGGTGTTGAAAAATACTCAGAAGGAAGCTGCTGCCCTTCCTCTGGTAGGTTCCCTCAGTCAGCTCTTACGACATCCACGGGTTGAGTTGGAGGGGTCGATATTCTATGCCGCGACCCCACAGCCTCCTTATTATATTATAAATGTCAAAGTTTGTATGGATGGATGTATGGATATTTGTAACTCTTTCACGCAAAAACAACTGAACTGATTAGGCTGTTTGTTGTGCAATACCCACAACAAATAGCCTAATCGGTTCAGTAGTTTGTAGATCAGGACCTGGAATAACATATAGGCTATTTTTTTAACCCGATAAAACGCGGGCGAAGACACGGGCAGCGGCTAGTATTGTAAATAAAACCTATTCAATTAGATGAGAGCGAGTGCCTAGATAAACCTAACATAGGCTTTAAGGCACTTACTAACCCAAATATGTAATGTTTTTTATACTAAATAAATATATAATAAATGAATAAATAATGCTGGATAATTCACACAGCATTATCTAGCCTCAAGCTAAGCAGAGCTTGTGTTATGGGTACTAGATAACTGATATACTTAATATAATACTCTACATAGATATATATTTATTATTATACATAGAAAACCTCCAGAACACCCTGAACAAATATCTGCAGATCCTACAAACATTTGTCCCGAGGCGGGAATCGAACCCGCAACCTCCTGCGTCGCAGGCGGACCTTCGCCCACCGCACCACAGAGGTCGTCTATATATAGCTATCTATATACCTGTGTTTGCATTATTATGTAGTTCAGGGGAGTGTGCTGTGTATGCACTCCTGAGCCTCACTCTCATAATCTGCCGTCCGATCAGACGGCGGCGGCGCGGCGGCAGACTGACACGACCGGGGAGAGGTTAGGGTGCTTTTTGAGGCACGGTGTGTAACACCACCAACTTCATAGATTTGAAACTAAGAAAATCAATGAATGAATGCTTGAATGGAACGGATGAATATTTTAAAACTCAAAAACAGCAGCATCTCGACATAAATAAACTAGGTCTCACCTATTTTTTTCATCGTTTTTATAACTCACCAATGTCTGTTCGTGAATGCAAATAAATAGAGTTGAACTCACCTGATTTACGGTTGCACTAATGAAATGCTTCCATTCGTTAGTTTGTCGAGTACGTACCTAGTTGAAAAACTTGCACTGAAACCACTGAAACTCTAATTATGAAGGTAAATGGGGATGGATGCGAAATGGCGATCGTTTTCGTATTGTGGTGAGTTCATTGAGAGGGAAAGATGTGCCATCCTGTACCTCAGTGGATTAAGGGCAAGAAGAAGATGTGACTTAAGTATCTACGGCACAGGGGATTCGAAAAGGTGCATAAATAATGTATCAGTTAAATCTTTTCTAGAAAATTCAGTAGGAAGAAATTTAGAAGAAATGGGAACGAATGCAAAGAAATGAACTAGATAAATCTTCCAAAGCTAAAAAATTGTGTTTAGCGAGGAGTGTTAGAGTATTTCATAGATAATGATTATTTTTGTTCGATCTTCAGAATTCTGAGATTTTTAACATTTGTGCGAAAGGTGGTGTTTTCGAAAAAGATATTCAGCAGCTTCATCGGTTTCTTGTACATTGTATGAAAACTTCTAAAACTTCAATCAAAATGTAACCGTCGGATTATTTGGAAGAGCCATGTCATTGCATGCAAAGCATTCAGCTATTGTGTGGTGATGAGGAGAATCACAAAAAAAATCACTTCAAAAACCTGTTAGTGCGGCCATTTAATTTTATACACTACAAAAATATGTCGTTGGTGTGCCTGCTTCCCCGCAGATGTAAGGGGGCGATGAATGTATCGCAGTTCAAATGTGGCACTACAATTGTCGTACCTAATATGGGTTGCCTGGAAAAAAAACGCTATTAGCGATAAGGCCGCCCATTGTGCAACTATTTCTGGGTTTGTGTTTTCCTGTCTTGTTATTCTATCTTGGTGTGCAATAAAGAGTATTTCTATTCTATTCTAACACGAATGTATGTATGTCTGGATATTTGGCCTCGGTAAATCCGCGATCAGAAACATTTCCATCACCATTCCCGTTCTCAATCAACTTGCTAGTGCTTGTGCATACTGGGTCGCGTTCTATTTCGCACTGAACGGAAATAACTTTGAGGTTTACGGTTTGGTTTGCTAGTTAAAATTCTAGTTCGCTATGCTGAGTACAAATTGTTGATTCAATTAAGACATAGAAAACTACGTATTTAAAACACTTCCTACTAATATTATAAACTAGCTGCTGCTCGCGCCTTCGCCTGCGTTTTATCGGGCTAAAACATAGCCTATATGTTATTCCAGGTCCCAAACTATACCCATAACAAATTTCAGCCCAAACAGTTCAGAATATGAAGCTTCACGTTTTATTCTAACCTAGCTGACCCGACAGAAGTTGTCCTGACATTCAAGTCAAACAACTGAAAGTTATTTCAAACGTGCTTAGCAAAGAGTATTTAACACTGGGGCTACGGTTACATTAAAAAAGTTTATAATAAAGGTATTCGTTAAGTTTTCTTAAATTTTCTTAGTTTCTGCGCAATTTTCTTAATAATTTTTTAATGTAAGAACCTTCTAGAAAGTATTTGAGAACATTTCATAAAAAAAGAATGAAATCGGTAAAGCCGATCTCAAGTTATAGCTGGACCAGGAGATATGTATAGGGGTTAATTTTTATGCAGGTTGTCCCACGGGCATGCCACATGGAGGGAAAGTACCTTAAATATTGTACATAGAAAATTTTACAGAAAGAAGACTTCATTTTGATTTTAAAAACAATTTAAACTACGTTCAAAGATTTTTCAATATTTGCCTGTCTGATCCGGGAATCGAACCCGCCAAATTGTAAAAAAACATCCGTAATTTTACTATACTATGATAATTTGGCGGGTTTGATTCCCGGTTTATATAGGCGATAATTAAAAAATGTTTGAACGTAGTTTAAATTGTTTTTAAAATCAAAATGAAGTCTTCTTTCTGTAAAATTTTCTAGTTACAATATTTAAGATACTCTTACAGCATGTGGCATGGCCGAGGGACGCCCTGTATATACTAAATAATAGCAAAATACCTTCTTTGAAATTAGAAATATCAGTCTCTTCCCCAATGTCCATCTGACATCAATTCAAAATATTCCTTCGCTATTTCGGTCACGGAACGCTATGACAAAAATTCCCGCTTTTCGTGAAATGTCGAGTAGGTATCCCTGAAACTGGCAAAATGGCCGAGAGGTCGCTACCTATAGATAACGTTTTTACCGGGGCGATATCGAATCTTATCCCTATATAGACAAGGATAATAATCCCTTGGCTGGGCAATGTCTGGAGTTCGAATTAGAATATCAATGCTGATAGCAGGCTGATAGAACATAGAACATCCTTTATTAGTTACTCGCTTTTCGTACAATCTCGCACGTCTTCTGATTACTTCACCTTCCCAAACAAGTGGGGATTGCCATATAGGAATCGCCAATATTATAATTACTACACAAACAATGAGTAGATACGTACACGTACACATTGCACATTGAATTGAAACTCGTTCTGATGTGTTATGCTGAAAAATCAGAGCGTTTTCTTCTTGAGCAAAATATTACGATGAGCCTTTTTGACGTACAATTATGTTGGTATTTTTAGTTTGTCAATACTTCTGGATTTATGGTATTTTTACTCTTATTACTACTATTTTTATTATTTACTCAATAGGAGCAATAGCAACCTGTCTATGTAGACCATGAAATGTAATGCCAAGATCCTGTCGGGCTTCGAACCCGCTACATCCGGCGTCTAATGTACATTATAGCACATTATAGTTTCAAATAACCGACATTACACAAAATCTTATGGTTATGGATTTGGAACAACGTCAAAATCATATCGTACTTTATTAGCTTTCGCATACAACTTTGTGTACTCTTTGCCTCTAAAAGTAGGCAATAGGCCTATGGCAGTAAAACCTCTATTCGCCCCCAATAAAATTATATAAATTAGGAAAATTATTAAGAAGCTATTCGAAGATTTATCATTGCAAATAATGATGATTGTTTCATAAAACAGTGTGTTGGCATTATTATGCGTTTCTTCTTCCTCTTCGCGTCGTATTACCTCATTTCTGAGGGTCGCGTGATTCCCCGTGAAATAATCTTGACACCGACATGCGCTAGCTCCATCTGTCCTTGGTGGCGTGAAGTCGCCGTGCCGAAGATTTTTATCCCAAATGTCGGCAAGCCACCGTGTCGAACCAAACGTTTTCGCTCTACTTTCATTATAAGTACCGGTAAAGACTTCCTGCTTCTGTTTTTCCAGTAGAGTACAATCTAGGAGTCTTAAAATCCCGAGTGAATAAGTTCCTTCTGGGAAAGCGTGCTCCATCTTAGGCGACATCTTCACTTTCCCGAGTGATATGGTGGTCAAACGCTTTAATTTTAACAATAAAAAAAAACAGAAATTCATGTCCAGTGTGGTAAGGATTATTCATTTATAGTATATAGTAGTAAATTTGACTTGTCTATGTGCTTATTTCGTAAGCCTAAAGAAATAAAGTTATTGATTCTGATTCTGATCTGGTCCGACCATCTAAGTAGGCTGCGTCCTCTAGGACGTTTTCCTTCAACCTTTCCGATGACCACTGTTCGAGATAGAACGCCCAAGGAGGCATGCACCGGCATCAGCGAGCTGCTGGCTTTCCTGGAAGACATCGGGTGGTTAGACTAGCAACCCGACACGCAAAAAGGGCTTACCTGTGGCCTAGTTGCGGCAACCAGTCCAGAAACAAGTAACAAGCTGTTCGAGATTGTCACTGGCTTTCCGCTACGTGGTCAAAGAACGTCAAGCAAGACTTTGCGCAGGCACATGGAAGATAGCCTCGTCTTCACCTTCCGTTCCTGCAAGACGGAAACGTTGGTCCGGACAACTAATAATTATACTATTTTACTATAAATACTTTCGTAGTTCGATGAATTCATTATGAACGTGATAGATTTTGAAAGCTCTACTAATTAAAAGAAGTTTTATAACAAAAGGAATAACTAATTTTACAATTTTCTATATTAATCTATCAAGGTTGTCTGGTAGAGATCGCTCGTGAGCGATAAGACCAAAAAAAAAGTGACAATTGACTTTTTTTTTTGTTCAAATTGTTTGTAAACTGTTTTGTTAAGTGTGCAATAAAGTATTTTCTATCTATCTTCTATCTATCTATTAAACTGGTCGACTACTACTATAGGTACTAGTTTAGCCCTTTACTAGTACCTGGAACATGGTTAAGTTTCCCTTCCTTAACGCGTTCACTGTGTAAGTATTCTATACCATCACAGAAATCCAAATAATTAGATTTCTGTGTATACCACAGATGAATGCATCGATGGATACAGTCGACTTATGTTTTTGTTGTGGTTTGTCTTGAACTCTGTTTAAACTCTCAAACTTATTTACTGTGTAGAGTAAATAAAAAACAGCATTCTTGCACGTGTGTATGACGTCATCGTCCCGGGATATGACGTAGGTTCCCATGCTGTTTTACTAAGATGCATGAGGCGTAATGTTATTAGTTGTGCACTGCATGATGTAATGAATATCGCCCTATATTAGAAATAGCAGGAAATTCCCGTGGAAAATGTAGATATTTCTTCCTTGTGACTTTGAGGACTGTGTTTTGCCAATATCGCGTGTAGCGTTTTGTTTTGTTTAGATGTTTCGTTTCTTTGGGTGTTTTAAGGCCACTGAAAGACTATCCATACCAATATTATAAATTCGAAAGTCGGTCTGTCTGTCTGTTATCTTTTCACGCATAAACGTCTGAATGGAACCTAATGAAATTTGGCGCTTACAAAAGGTTACTAAATATAAAATATTTCCTACATATTATTGCAATTAGCCTGTAACATCCAATGATGGATAAAGGATATCTCCCTTTTTCAAGCACAGTGGAAAATCAATAATAATAAAAAGACCGGCCAATAAAAAATACCCCCGAAGTTGGGAAATGTTTTCGAACGACAACACTGCTCCGTGCAAATAAAACTGTACGCGCCATTTGGATATTCTGATATCTGTGTAGAACAGAACCCAGCCTAGCCACTCCTAAACACGTTCACCAAAATAGATAAAATTGTACCTACTACGTCAGCTCTAATGGGTTGTCGACCTGAGATTACAGTAGGTAGGTAGTTAAGTTAGGTAGGTTAGTATTCTCTGTTGCGCAATTTTTATCTAAGGCAAATTACCTGTGCACCGCACCTGGAAGCCATTTTGAAACTGATAAGAAGGTACTTAGATAAAACTGAGTTACAAAGTATAATATAAAGTTTTTCTAGTCTAGCGGATAGTTGAAAAGCGCTTTATATTCGTTGAATAACTGAGCTTTTCTTTACTTTTTATTCTAAAAGTATTACGTTGAAAATGTATCTACTTAATAAAGTTCTTCATTTCGGAATAGTATAACGGGCATGACTCTAAGCTTGAAATGGTCTTGTATTCTTTCACAATTCCACTTCGGAATTAGGTAGGTACAGTGTTTTTTGTGATATCTACTTGCACTTTACTTTATTAGAACAAGCTGTGTGCAATAACAAAAAGCTTTTACAGTCTAGAATTGAAATGAAAATACCATAGTGGCACTCATTTGCGGTGTCGGCTTAGTGTAAAATGTTGGCATTTCTGTTTTGAGTGCTAGGACAGAAATTTTAAGATTTTCTGTTCAATTTGCTGTGTTATAAAAATATGTTTAAGTAAGCTTTTGCCGAGGTAGCAAGGAGTTGAAACTAATGCCCGTATTATGAAAGCTTCCTCAGTCATCGTTCTATGCTTGAGTAAGTAAGTAAATCATTTATTTGTTACATAAAACACATATGTACATACAATTTGTTTACACCTTAAAAAACGGCAAAATTTTGATATAACTTACCTGTATATAAAATTTTATGTCAAAATAAAAGGTAGAGGCAACACTTACATTTATGCTAACGTTCCTTTTAGTTATACTTACCCCAAAAAACCTTACTCGCAGTTATAGTAGTGTAGTATGGCTATATAAAGATCTTCAGAAATAAAAGTTTATAAACTTACTGATGATGTGGCCGATGTTGTATCACGAAGGTCTAGAAGACACCCGTTCACTCTTGTCTTGAAGAGACCCAGATTGTAATTCTCCGGAAAAACTGAAGCAGGCAGCGAGTTCCATACCTTAGCGGTGCGAATGATGAAGGTGGACGAAAACAGCTTTGTACGAGTGGATGGTATATCCACACATATCATCATTACAATTACAGTTAATTACAATTACACAATTCTTTATTGTACACCACGAAGAAAACATTAAAAATAGACATTACATAAAATATGTACAATGGGCGGCCTTATCGCTTAGAAGCGATCTCTTCCAGGCAACCTTTGGATGGAAAGAATTATACGAATATAAAAAAGGCATCATTATGACCTGTTGTGGTGCTCAGCCTACCGAATAATAATTTATCAAGTCTCTATTCTACAAAAACCCAGTAGTCCAATTCCGAACAATCCGAAATGTAAACCAGCTCAGTAGTTTTATTGTGTAACCCACACAGGAAGCGCTCCCTCATAGAGTTATTAACGAACGCGTCCAAAATACTAAAGATTGTGATAAATAAGCTCGAACGGAGCTTTTTACAGCGCACCGATGGAAAAGATCGTATCGGTGCCGGTAAGTATTCAGTCCACATTATGTAGCCTACTTTTTTCTTTTGCCTTCATAAAAAAGTAAAGCCATGGCCGCGGCCGGGAAGAAATATCCCCTTTTTAATACGGTTTTGTTCAAATACGAACAGCACTACATTTGAAACGGTTTTTCGTCAAAATAGAAACCATTTGAATTTGATAACTTCTGTCATTTTCTTTATAACGTTTTGCAGAGTAGTACTTACACAAGAGAATGCTCTGAAAGAAACTTTTTAATGGGTATTATTTTTTTACTTTGGCAATTTTACTATTTTTCGTTCAGGTCATTTAATTTTCCGGACAAAATGAATTCTTATTTTAATCGCGACAGAATAGATTTTCTTTACTGTACCAACGTGCTATTGCCAACCTAAAATAAGTTTTGTTGTTTTTAATTTACTAGCTGGATTTCTTTGAAATATAGATCTTATTCATATGGACCAGTTGAGCTATCCGTAGATTGTTTGCAACTGTCTGCAGTTAGCTCAATTGTTTTAATTGTAAATACTAGTTTAATTTGATTATATTATTTGACTTTTTTTTTCTTTGTCAATAAGTAATTCATTGAAACATCATTAAATTTCAAATTTATTTATAAAATTTTACAATCGGTTTTCAAAACTGCTTCTTCATCCTATGTAATGGTGCACCCATACTTGATTATATGCATTGTACGAAATCAGGGGGCCTACTCGGAAAAGGACAATCGAAGTTTCTTTTCGTTTTCGTGCAAAACCAACTCATAAGTCGCTTGCATAAGATTAGTGTTTGCACGAAAAATAATCAGAAACTTCGATTTCGTTTATGTACGGGCCCTGAAAGGTCCTCGACGAAATCGTATCGGAAAGCACGAAGCTCCCGATCTCCAGCGGAAATTCGTAGTTGTATCTGACAGTTGTCAGCGTTGACAGACGCATCTGTCAGGCCGAAGAGCGTGCTCGGTTCTGTCGACTTTTTGGATTGATCGCGGAAACGGGCTGATGTGACATTAGGGAAAAGAATGTGGAAAATTATCACAACGCGACGGTAAAAAATGTTGGAGACCTTTTTGGCGTCTTTTTAGGGCTTTCGACTTTTTCTTTGAGGAATTCACCTTCATACTCTTTTGAATCTGGCATATGTTTAGCCGAATAGATCATGTAAACAAGAGTGGTTTTATTCTCTTTGTAAACCTTGCAGTTTTCGTCTTGGATACCTTAATTGTAAGTCAAATGTTTTATCTAAAGAAAATTATTATTTTATCTAAAATATGTCGTAAGCATTGCATTGTAGAAAGTATGAGGCTGAGTAGGCTACGTATAATAAATCTAAATGCAGGCACGAAAATGCACCTAATCATAATAAAAATAAGCTTACGTAACAAAATATTATGACATATTTATATGACCGCATACTTAACCGACACCCCTTTTCCAAATCTTTATTTAGTAGCAATCATATGAAAGCCCCTGGATTTACTCGTAAAATAGTTGTAAAACAAATGTTCTTTATTAGGAGTGCGCTCATAAATATTGCAGTCGCGTTGGATACATATCAGCAGAATAATAGTGTGATTTTTGCTGAAGTCATACTTTAATACTGTGATAATCCTTTGCTTGTGGCAAGCTTTAATAAAGTGCTAAGTAACCCACCATTTATACCTTTGGAAAATAACTGTTTATCTATTATTTTAGCGAATAGTAAGTAGGTAACTAACGGCCGAATACTCAAACGCAACTCAGATGTAAGCACGTCTTATGTTGCGATATTTTGACAGTTTTCGATGAAAATCTGTCAAAAAATAGTCACTTGAGTCGTGCTTAAATCTGAGCTTCTTTTGAGTATTTGGGGGTAAGGTCCAGGGGCAGAGATCACTTGTCTTCACCATAATAATATCGTCTCCGAATGACACATTTCGGCATTTTGACTTTGATGAAAGATCCTACAGAATGAGGGACGCGTGTCAAAAGTGTCAAGGTTGAAAGCAATCTATCGGTCGAATAGCACCGCACGCACTAATAGGCTAGAGTTTCTTAGAAAAAAAACCGAATATTTATCTTAGAAGTCTATGGAAGACACGGTCAATGCATGCCCAATAGTGACTATCCAATTTGACAGACCGACCTAAAAAGCGCCCTGTTTTCTTTCATCAAATTTTTTTTATTAAAATTGTTTCATTGTGTCCTAGTGTTTCCTAAGCGTCGTTAGTCCTTAGGTATGCTACAATTATAGTTGCATCCGAATCACTTACCAGCGGTAGTTATAAATAACTTTGAGTTTGAACTCTGTCCTATTTCCAGCGGCTTGTATCAAGAAACCTCAGTCTAATTATTAAACAAGCTTAAACATAGTAGATTAATTGTGGGCTTGTTAACTTAGTTTAATTTATAATGACTGTTTGTATACATTTGTTGAGTATATTTTATCCCAAAATTATTCACGACATAAAACATTGCCAGACACATTATATGTATATTCTTACAAGCAAGTAATATCATCATCATCATCATCATCATCAGCCCATACACGTCCACTGCTGGACATAGGCCTCCCCCGTACGACGCCACAAATAGCGGTCCTGAGCCTCCATCCATCGACTCCCTGCGACCGCTACGATGTCGTCGGTCCATGGAGTGGTATACTAAGTATACTATTTACTTGCGGAAACTTTTGGAAGAAAGACCAGCCGAATAGTAATCCAAACAAAACCAGAATACACTTTTTGATTATACGAAATACCAGATTCTAATTTAAAAGCAATTAATTTAAACCTGGTTACTATTAACCCTTGAAAACACCATTCCATCCAATAAGGGACCAAACCACTTAATTATATACAAAAGAGATCGAAAATTAAACTGGTAGGCCAAATCAGCCTAATCTATCACGTAAGAAAGATCTCCCCCAAAATTAATTAGAAACATCCCAACATCCATCCGTTCAATGTATTTTGAGACTCTTTTTTATAGCATGTTCAATCTAAAACGTCTGCCTGTCTGTCACGTCTAAACAAATTACCCCTTTCCTTTCTAATTAGATTTTTCCTTAATCTTGAGTTATTAATTTTATTACGAAGGTAAATTTAACATTGTTATTTCTTTTATTAGAAGAAACCCTATTATATTGAAATTATTGATGATTTTAATCGGCCATTATAAACTAGTTCGTCAAAATATCTTTGTAATATCAGATAAAATACAGTCAATATCAATGAGCGACGATAAAAATCAACACAACACATATGCTGTGTGAAATATCTAGGTTTATGTATTTTATTTTATAGAAAACATTACATTATTCTCTCTCTTCTTAAGTTCATCGTATCAAGACCGATGTAGCAACTAATGATTTCTAAATATGAAAGCTAATGATGTGTTGCATCGCGTTGATCCCGATATAAGCCGCAGATGAGTCAAGTGCACCATTATAATATAATTAGAATAGATTGGAATGTAAGACAGAGCCAGTTCACACTTTGCACACGCTACGAAATGCAATGGTTTTTGAATACTTAAAGTGGGGAAGACAAAAGTAATTCAGGGTTAACCGAAATTTTCGACAGTCGTCTGTAAATTATATAATTTTTTTTAGACGACCGATGTGGCGCGGCGAGCGAAGGTCCGCCTGCAATGCAGAAGGTTGCGGGTTCGATTTCCGCCTCGGGACAAATGTTTGTACGATCTGCAATAAAAAGTATCTATCTATGTCATACATATATTGTATTATGTATGTATGTATATCAGTCATCACCACATACAATATATACCTATAATACAAGATCTGTTTAGCTTGGGGCTAGATGAATGTGCATTGTCCAACATTGTTTATTATTTATTCATCCCAGTATTTGCGAAAACATTCAACGTTGCCTCGCTATGTGAATTTGCGCGTAGGCAGAACTTTATAGCAATAAAAATGTATAGACTGGAACTTGCCTCGAATAACCTTAATCTTCTGTAACCTAAGGTTTAGAAGTCTACGTTCCGTCTGTAACCGATATAGAATATAACATAACATAAAACGAAGAAGACTAAGTACTAGACAAGACACAACCATGTGAACTCATCTTTTTTTTACCGAAAGGCCATGAATGCCTCGGACTTTTGGCGGGCGCAGAGGGCGCCTCGCCGCGCCGGTAATGTTAGGTTGGGGCAACACGCAAAAGGGCCACCACTTAGGTGCGAGATGTGAACTCATCTTTATTTTCAGGTCAGTTATCATTGATGAGAGGCGAGGTCGATGCTTTTATTCATGGGATAGTGTATTTCTAGATCAAGTGGATTATTTACGTAGCATTATGAAATATGTACCATTAATTTGTTCAAATTATTTTGGACTAGCAACCCGGCCTGGCTTTGCACGGGTAGTAGAGCATATATCTCGAAGGGAGGGGCAGCGTTTGCGATGAAAGCTCCCAGGAGCTTGATTTTTTCCGCCACTTCGAACAATTATCATTATATTACATCAAATTTACACAAAACCTTGACAAGTTATATAATTTACCTTCCTCATGAATCACTCTATCGATTGGTGAAAACCGCAAGAAAACCCGTTCAGTAGTTTTTGAGTTTATCTCGAACAGCCAGACAGACGCGGAGGGGGACTTTGTATTATAATAGGTAGGTACGTATTATCATCATCATCAGCCCGTACACGTCCACTGCTGAACATAGGCCTCCCCCAAACGAGGCCACGAATAGCAGTCGTGAGCCGCCTCCATCCAACGACTCCCTGCGATCGCTACGATGTAGTCAGTCCATCGAGTATCCCCACACTCCGTTTCGCATTGCATCGCGGTCGCCGCTCGAGAACCTTTACTCCCCATAGGTTGTCGGTTCTACGACCTATGTATATGGCCTGCCGTACGTACGGTACGTATACTTAGTGATAAATAAATGAATTGTCTTCATGTCCGAATGACATATGTATTATCATACTTCCCTAAAAAGCTGTCAAGAGAGAGGGAGAATCGCGCGTCCTGTAAAAAAAGAGAAAAATATTCCTAAAGAAGCTGTAATTTTTTATCTATTATGAAATAACGATCATTCAAGTTTATGCACAGCGATTGAACCGCAAATCTAACAATAGATATTCATCAAGATTTATAAACGCGATACAAAAGAATAAAAACCGAAATGAAAATTCCGTAAACCGTAACCAAAAAAATATCAACCACTTCAAAATTAAAATTAAAAACAAGTCTATTCTCAGTGCATTTATGAAATAAAACAAGCGTCCAGATTATAAATACCGGGATTTGTGGAGCAGCGAAACGCCGCCGACCGTTTTATTATAGTTAGGGAATATAAGATTTTATCCCGACTTCGCTTGTTTCGTAGGCTCTAGGTAGAGAATCTACGAAATATTATAAAGGTTTGAATCAATTATAAAGGTGTTGAATCACTTACTGTGTTAAATTTTTAAACATTTTCCAAAATATCAACATACTCGTGCATACATGGTTAAATGGTTTTAAGTGACAAAAAAAAATTGACGGTGCTTTCTCTCATTAAATTGGAAATGATTAGAAAATACAAAAAAAAAATATTTTAACTATATTTCATTTTTGTATAAACTAAATCCATTCTCGACATAACTTACATCTGAGTTACAAAAAACTACTTCGCACTTTTAGTAAAAAACCTTTTAAAAATTTCTTGTAACTAGTAAATAAAACACATACAATTATATTTGAGCCCTGAATTCAGCCCTGATTGATCTCACAAAACTGCCTTAATAATAATCTATCATTAGAATATAACAGATAGACGCACATTATCACATGTGTTCGCATATATTAAAACTGAGAGAGACGAAGAGAGATGCGCGTGAGTCGACCGCGCGCCGCGATTCTGCGCATACGCATGTTTGTGCGCATTAAAATATATGGAAATAATGCAAAGATATGGGAAAAATTAAAATTTTCTCATATATTTGTTTTTGATGATAGTGTGATTTATTTTTCTAAATAAAGTGATTGTTGTAAACGTGAAAGTGCGAAGTTTTGAAGATTAACTGTGTGTGTTAATGTGCAAATGTCCTGTGATCACCAAAAATTGTGTTACATGATTAAACGAGTAAAATTAAGTACCTAATCAACCAATTGTGACAAAAATACCTACCACTAAAATTATTCATTCATTATAAACACCTGCTAAAATTATCCGCTTAGTTTGAACGTCTCGTGCCAGATTTACTAGTGTAGGTGTTACAAAATATTTGTAATAAAAATAAATAATAATATACATTTTATTGGTGGTAATAAAAATGGTGGCAGTTGTTAGTGAAAGAAGTGGGAACGAATATTTTAGATCGTTTTTACCTGTAAGTAGGGTTTTTATAATTTATTTTTAACCCTGTGTTATTATCATCCTAAAATTATAAATTTGAAAGTAACTCTATCTGTCTTTCTGTTACCTTTTCAAGCCTGAACGGCTGAACGGATCTTAATGAAATTTGGAAGGGAGGTAGATGGTATCCCATGGACGGACATGGGGTAGGTACATGAAAAGCGCGTGCGAAGCCGCGGGCAGCAGCTGGTAACTTATAATTTTTTTTATGTTTAAATCTCTATCGCTATGGCATTGTATTAGCTAATGGATAGAACCTGTTGTGAAAACGTTTTTTTTCGTTGGACTATGACTTCATCGGATTTTTTATTACATTTGATGAAAATCGGTACAGCCTTTCTAATAAAACGAAAATCTAGTTATCATGATTATTCCTCTCCACAGAGTAGATTTTATGGAGCCAAAATACATTATGTAAATATGTATTACATTATTGACAAAGAAAATAACATTCAAATAATATAAAGAAATTAAACTAGTATTTACAATTGAAACAATTGAGCTAACTGCAGACTGTTGTAAACAATCTACAGAAAGCTCAACTGGTCCATATCAATACCAGTCGGAAGCGTCCCCAAGACGCTGGCTGCATTGCCCCGCTGTATGGCAATGCTAATGCGCTGCGCCAGATACTCACCAGCTCTCGGGTCACGCGTCGCTTCGACCAGGCACTCAGATAATTTTTTGAAAACCCGGAGAGCCTCGATACCCCACGGACCTAGGGTCTCGACTCCAAGGGGAGCAAATGCGTAGGCTCTGTCGAGACCTGTATTACATTGTATACCGAAGCGACAGAAATCAAAAATATCAGTTTATATCCATGCCAGTGTTTAAAATTAAGAATTTGACCTTTTCTAAGTGCTGTGATTGTACTTATAGAGTTTTAGATTCTTGTTTTCGATAGCTACTGTATACAAAATAAGAGAAATGAACAGTATCAATTATCAAATTGATAAGACAAGTCTTATTTTATGTAAAACACTAGCTGCTGCCCGCGCCTTCGCCCGCATTTTATCGGGATAAAAAATAGCCTATATGTTATTCCAGGTCCCAAACTATACCCATACCAAATTTCACCCTAATCAGTTCAGTAGTTTTTGCGTGAAAGAGTAACAAATATCCATACATCCATACATCCATTCATACTTTCACATTTATAATATTAGTAGGATAAGACGATTGCGTCTTTTGTTTTGAGAAAAGTAAAAATCTGCCTTGCTATCATAACTTGGTCTACCAGAGTCCCGAGTCCATTTACTCGACTTTTGGACTCGGGGCTCTAATCACAGACGGTTGAATAAATTTAAAAAAACTGCGCGGACACCTTTTGTTTTCATATACCGGAGGCCTGGATTTATGACGTTAGCGTGAATGAAATCAGCTCTGAATTAGATTTTTCGAGTTATTCCGTGTTCGTCCCACTCGCTTCGGACCAAAGTGGGACGTATACGGAAATTCAAATTCAGAGGTGAATAACCTCTGAAGCCAGTGGGACGAATACGGAATAACTCGAGGATAATAGTTGTATGAAAAAACAAAAGACAATGGCGCCAGCTTTTAAGAGTTTATAAAGAACATAAAATTAAACTGAAAAAAATCTGCAGCTTCAATCTTATCCCTGAACTAGCAACCCCGGCTTCGCACCAATTGCCGCAATTTACTTGATCAATTTCTTAGAAGTTAGAATGGTTATAATTAGTTATCCTAAAAAGAAGACTTTTTGTAGATCTACAAAAGAGGAATATTCCATCTTGAATTGTTTTCTCATATCTCAAAGCAGCGTTTTCGATGAAAGCTCCCAGGCGGATTGGTTTTTCCAACACTTCCAACAATTATCGTGATATTTCAACCAATTTACACATAACCTTTACTAATTATATACCTAAATCTTCCCCATGAATCGCTCTATAGATGGCGGCGGAGGTTTTTGTTTTATAATGTACCTATTGTTTACTAGATATAAAATTAATTCGCTTTTTGGCCCATCAAGTTCAAACGGTCATCAAAATACACTCCTCCTTATTTGAAGTGATTGATAGCTAGGTCAGTCTTATCGCTCTTATCTCAATGCATTAAAGTTTTATCGAAACATATTGCCCATTTTTGACAATTTAATTTGCCAGTGACCTCTACCAGCATCGACTAAATTTCCGCATCGTTGTTTATTACTAAAATTCGGGTCATGGATAAGGATAAGTAAGTAATGAGATAAAGTTTTTGTTTATTTTACAGTAAACTCACATCGACTAAACTGGTACAACTACCTATAATTATATAACCGAAGATTTCTCTATCGTTTTGCCATTTTGCCTGGAACAAGCCACTTGTGCCAGGAATTAGCAGCTTTCCTTAACTGAGTTCTGAGTTATGTTTATTTTAATTTGAGGGAAGTTGCGAACGAACCTACTTAGTCAACTTCAACAAAAAATATGCCAACCAATATCTAACACCTCATAACAACAAAAAATTGAGCCAAAGCCAACTGTTTAACCTTGAATAGTTTCGTATGTAGACAACGAGGCAGTTTTATTTCTGTTACCAATTTACGCACAATAACAGTGCTGGTTATAATTGAGTTTGTATGGACTTTATTGTTTAGTTTAGATTAATTTGTTTATGAACATGAGCGAAGGACTTTTGATTATCTGTCTTATTTTCAATGAGCTAGAATTCATAAGTGTTCTTCCAGAATTTTACAGTTGCATTCACAAAACTCTGACCTTGTATCACCTTAGTGCGAACGTATGGCGAAAGTTTCCGATCTCTTTGGCACAGACGACAGTATTAGCATCAGAAATATGCCATCTGGCATTTCCCTTGATAGTCACAAATGCCAGGGCCAATCATTGCAACGTACTCTTACAGCGTAAATAAGTGGATCAGGGGATTTCTGGAACTCTTGTCCAAAAATGCCCTGTGTATCTTCTCTTTGAGCCGGCAGGGCATTTCGGGACAAAAATTCTAGAAATCCCCTTCGCAGGGTATTACTGGAATAAACCGTTGCTTCGGGCCTAAAAAGATCTTTTCTCACTTCCAGGCTGTCAATTCTCCGCCGGTCCCTCATCGGGAAGTGCCGACTACCTACCGCCCCTACACTGAAGAATATGCGTCCGTCCAGCGGCGAGTCGACCGACCTGCCTCAGAAGTCGATACCGAACGGAAAAAGGAGAAGAAGTGGTCCATTGGAAAACTCTTCCGAAGAAAGAAAAAGGAAGAAGAAACCTCTTCCGAAGAAACCGACGAAGGTGTCAGCACAAAATCACCATCGAAAAGAAAATCGAAGAAGGCTAAGAAGAAAACTGTCAACAACTTCGACCACATTGTCATCAGAGACACGAGACGTGCTCAAAGTCTCGCAAAACCAAACATCAGAGATCTTACTGACGATGGAATACTCTCGGATCCTTCAGCAGGTTTCATTAGCTACAGAGCTAAGGCACCAGTGGTTTACCATGTTTCGAAAGAATCGCTCAGTTTGAGAGACGATGGCACAAGCAAATCAGGAAAATCAGTATTAGAAACAACCAGAAAATCTAGGAAAGGGAGACTGAAAGCTCGGGTCGAGGCTCTCAGAAACAGCCTGCGAGGAGAATCCAGCAGCGATGAGGAATCATCACTGAAATCATCAAATTCTTCATCAATGATCAGATTTAGAAGCGAAGACTCTTTGATGCGATCTCGAGATAGTTCTTTGAACAAGCGTTCCAGAAGCGCGCGGAACGAACGCTACATCAAGAGGTTGTCGCGAGATGAAGAGAACCAACTTAACAAAGAAGCTGAGCTCTTACAACAAGGCTACACAAAGGCGGAAGTTGAAATGCTAACGCGTACACCCACAAGTCAAAGCAGTGGCTACGGCACCTGCAAGCGTGACCAAACAAACAAAGCCAAAACAGAACTCTATAATAATGACTCAATCCGACGACCAATGAAATCCGAGTCAATATCATCATTTCCATCAACGACTCAAAGTTATCCATCATCCATTAATTTTAACGCTAAAGTTAACAACGAGCATATTAACTATTCCATCCAATACCCAACCAATAATACCAGAGATAGAGATTCGCTTTATGCAAATAATAATAGAGAAAGGAGTGTCAGCAGCAATCACTATGAAAGCCCTGAGAATGTTATGTGTGTCAAATTTCCTCTGGGAAACATAAGTAATGTAAAAAAGGAAGAAAAATCACCACCAGTTCCACCTCCAAGAGATATGCAAAGAAAAGTCACTACCCCTCTATCAATGTATTACGAAAACAATCCAATTATCGCTGATAGACTGAACCACAGTCAAAAAACAGTACACGGAGTGCCAAATAATGATTTCGAAAGAATAATGAGGAGAAGTCAAGAAAGATCAGTTCAAGGTTTTAGTGGATTACGGAGGCCCATATCCAATTCAGAAGACCACATAGCAATGCAAAACAATGAATATATTCAGGCTTTCCAAAGTAAGCCTGACCAGCCTAGAAGGCCTGCTTCGGTTTCAGCCGAGCCAAATATCTATGGAATGTATGGCAACGCATCACCATGGAGAAAGCCAAACATTATAAAACCGGAACCAGTCCAAGTAAAAAATGATATTTTGTATTATGCCGATCAAAGCCCAAGATCTCGAAGACCAATAAGCGTCAAAATGGGCCAAAACGGCGTGGAAAACCAATATCTCAGTGACTCGCAAGCATCTTTGAATGTTGCTGATAATGTTTATAGAAAACCCAGAAATGCGTCAGACTTTTGGAGAAAAATCGATGACACGGAGAGGCAGAAAAGAAACCAACATATCTTCGCTAATTCTAGAAGTAGCAGTGATTATTTTCACAATACACAAAATAATAGAGCTTCGAGTTATATTGACCAAAATAAATTTAAACAAGATAATAATGATATTATTAATAAAAATAAACCTATGTATAAGGCATCTATTGATACCACAGATGATGCCAAAATATGGAAAGCAACGACTGAATACAAGAGGTCTATCACAATAGAACCTCCAAAATCTGTGACATCTCCTACATCCAAAACTCACGTACGACACAAATCAGACACATACATTCCTGCCACGTACCAAATGCCATCGGATGATGAGAAAAACTCTGAGAGGCGAAAATCAACCAACCTCGATGACGCTCTCAACGAATTAGAAGCGATATACAACAGCTTAGGCCTTGGCGATGAAGATTTGTTAGATAGAGCGGAACGGCGAGAGCTAATGACTCCAAAATATAACGACCATTTCAATGACTGGAATGGAAACGATGACGAAGTGCAATTACGAAGTCAGCCAACTACACCTTTGAGACGGGTGCCAAGAAGATCAACGCTGCCTGACAAATTACAAGATGACATGGCATTCCGGAGAATGAACTCCTTCACAAAGGACAAGTCGAATAACAAAGACCCTCAAGCACAAATTAGCTACATGTTAGCGTCACCTGTATACGTTCCATATGCATCAGATGATGACAGACACTCGGAGCGTAACGAGCCCGACATCGTTTACGATGACGTTGTTTACAGAAATATCAAACAAATGAATAACAGGTTGAAGACAGCAGATCCTCAACCACCCTTCGGTATACCTATTGGTCCAGTTTCGCCCGCTCCCCAAAGTGATTATTTGCACGCTGTGCCGGATGGTAAGGGAAGATCAAGGTTTGTACCTAGAAGATCTCCAGATATTGTGTCCGATGATTTAGCTTTCAGAAGTCTGAGGAAAGATAATCGGCACTCAACTCATTTCAACTACGATGATTTAACACATCTCAATAACAATCCCAGCTACAACGAATATTCACCAAAAGAATCCCCTGCGACGCTCAAAAAAAAGAGGGCTGTTAGATCTCTCTCAGCGAATATTTTTACGATGATTCAAAAAGAAATTGACGAAGCACTAAACATGAGTAGTAAACCGTCGCCTATTCAAAAGACAAACAGTAACAGCGATGTTATGCGCCGACTACGGGAGACGTTTGAAAACAACGACACAGAAAAGGACAGCTACCCCCGTAACAAGGTAAAACAAAGACACAACACTGTCAACCTCTTTGTCAATAACCATCACGCACCTTCTCATAATTTCGCAAAGGATGATTCATATGTTCACGATGATAGACACCTCGCTAAACCCCCATCTTGTGATAAGTCCAAAAGTTCATCTCCATCAAATAGATCTCCTCAGGCATCAAAACGCTCATCCAAGGACGAATTTCAGCATGTTCTCAGTATGCTTGCACAGGAAGCTATGGATACCAGTAATAAGCTTGGGGTAGCGCTAGCGGAATTAGATAAGAATCGTAACAATGAAAACAATGAGAAGAAGACGGATGTTCAATCACGAATATCCGATAGTAGGCTAAGTTTTCTTAACACTTTGACCAATAATAAATCGACAGATGAAAATCCAACACCTGAAATCAAAGTGGTTAGCGTCCACTCTGAAGTAGTGTACGGGCCTAAAGTAGAGCACGAAGTGAAAGAAAATGAAAAATCTATGGGTAAGAAAACTGAGGATAGCCTACTAGCTATATCTGATCAGCTGCATAGAGTTGAAGATCAACTAAAACACAGTATTGAAAAAGACCTCAATGTCGAAGATGAAAGCAAAAACTTATCAAATTATACGTCACAAAATGAAGAAAAGCTGAAAGCATGTGAAACGACGGTATTGTTACCAGAAAACCATTTAATACCTAATGTAATACCAGTGTCTATTCAAAATGATTCTATTCATATTGAGACTGCTATTATTGAGGATAAAAAATGCATTGTATCGAAACCAAAAACTATAGAAATAAAGTCGACAAACCCTTTCTTGAACATGGATAAAGATATAAATGAAACAAATGCTTTTAAAGAACTAAAAGATGGAATATCAGACTTACTAGCAGGCATAACACAAGTGAATGAGAAGCTTTTTTTACCTAAAGGAAATAACGCTAGCAAAGTTATTAACAATGTTCCTCAAAAAGTAACTGGCATAACCGAAGCCAGTGAAAAACTTACTCAAGTACAGAACATGAAACAAGAAGCACCAAATAGAGCTTCTGTTAATCTTTCTATTTACGAAGATGACTTAGAATTAAAGAAAGATGTGACCGATTCCACAGAATATAATTCTTCGGAAGAATTAGCCACGATATTCAAACTTGATAAATCTAAGAAAATTACCAACGAAAATAACAACAAAGAGAAAACTCGGGGTGAACTAAGTTCCCCAAAGCTCGTTCAGACCATGAACCAGCAACTAAGACGGCTCTCTGTAGATCAAACGGATGATACTCCTAGTCAAAGCAACCCACTGCCAAATAACGCTGTACCGTGGAGGAAACGGCAAACTAATTCACAAAATGATCATCGAGGTACGTGGGCCATTTACGTGCATGGTGTTCGGGTTTCGCTTTGATCATTTTGGCATGCTTTTTCACTCTGTGTCTATTATCTTACCTTATTTTAGTCTGATTTTGTCTAGCTAGGCCTGTTTATTAAGTTTTACTTATCCTGTAGCTACCCACTACATTTTTAATTAACCAAATCCCGTTGAAAAAATACTGACTGGCTGTCAAATGTTGCATATTCGTTATCAATTGATATTTCGTGTATATTCGACATTTGGCTTTCAGTAGGTATGTTTGCCTACCTACCAAGTTTACTTAGTTATTCCCCTGTAAAGCTAAACGCCAAGACGAACGTATCAAGGCAGCAGTAATCGAGCTTCAGATTGATGAATTCTGAATTTAGAAGTTCGATTATCTTTGTTCCCTGTAAATATCCAGTTTTTTATCTCATGAATGGCGTGTTGTGTTTACTTGCATTGTTTTGACAGGCGATAGTTCGTCGAAGCACGACTGGCGTAACAGCGGCACGCTGATGTTGGCTTGTACGTACACGCTCATGTTCTCCCAGCACCTGGCAGACCTGGATTGGTTGACGCTACTCGGCTTGCTGCTAGCAATCGTGACGATAATCGCTATGCTTATAATATAACATGACCCTTGCTCTACCATACGCTTCATACGGTAAAAATACATTCTAAAAACACCTTTTTGAGTAGTGTAGCATCGACAGTATTAATTTTTTTGTCTAAAGTAATGTACCTCTAGAGATTAATTTGTTCAAAATACATGACAATGCTTGGTATTGAATTTTTGCTAAAACCTCTGATTTATTTAGTAAGCTAATCTTTTAATAACGGTGCGTGCAAAATAATGTATTAGCTTATGGTAGAGCTATACCTGCCGACCTATTGGTTAACGGATACAGTAAAAGCTGGCTAGAAGGCAACGCAACGAATAAATTTCCAAACAAAAATAAAAAAATTCGAAATAAATATTTGAAACCTTGGAAGAACCCTTAAAATATAAGGTATCAATTGAATGCATACGCAGACTAAGTAAATTCATTCTCGCTCTAGATATCTACCTACTTAGTATTTTGTGATGAAAATATTTGAAGCCAGCTTTGAACTTACCCGATAACCAATATCTATAATATTGTTTAACTAAATATAAAAAACTGAGGGACTGAGGGCTTAATCACAATAGTGCGGGGCGTTGCGATTTTAATCGCATCCCACATTTTTATGTGTCGTATTTAAATATTGGACAGTGTATGAAGCTGTATAAATGTAATTATTTTGAATTATTAATATCACCTAGCTAAAGCCTTTCGTGTCATTTCATTACCTACCTATGTATAATTATTAAATATGAATATTGTCAAATTCTTAATAAATAAAATGTTGATATATTGTAGCTGTGATGTTTGAATTATTTTAAATATATTTTTTTTAAACTAGTATTTACAATTGAAACAATTGAGCTAACTGCAAACTGTTGCAAACAATCTACAAATTTTTAAAACAATTTTTTTATATTATTAATAGATGTCGATGCCTACCTATCTTCCTACTTATGAAATTATGTTTTGACTTACCTTTATTATTTACCACAAAAATTTATTATACTTACCTTACTTTATTGTTTATTATATCTACATACTTAAGTGCCAAAATTCTAAATTATTTCTTAAAAACGTTAAGCTTATTAAATGCCTTCCAAATTACATTTAAATAGTTTTACTTTATGTTTGTAGTTGTGTTGTGGTACGTATTGTATAACTAAATCTAGATAGAGCATGTTTATTATTTTTTGTTTAAATTCTCGCATTGTGTTAGTGTTTGCATGGTTGTAATGTAGACGTATTTTGATGATTTGTGTAGTCATTCAACAACTTAGTAATTTAAGCCATTATAATAAATAGACCCGGATAATAATTATATTACTCATTAACTCTGAAGATATGAGTAAGTAGAAAATAGGTTAAATAAGAATTTAAATACAAAGAACAAAAGACACCATCTATTTATCTAATTAATATATACCCACTGAAAGTTATTAGTTTTTACCTCACTACATGAAACTGCACAAATTATTTATTAAAAAATTAAAAGCAACCTATCACATAATGGTCATATTTATTTTTGTGTCAAAATGATTTTATTTTCTAGGTGAAAACTGATTGCCACATGCCATCCAGCTGCCAGCGATAGTATAGTCTTCGTAATTTTAAGTTACCTACGAAAAACAATAGAAAAGGCTTCCGTACAGTAGGTACCTATTGTACCTCACCGCACCGCACCCTGCTGCGGCTAAATGACGCGTGTGTGTGGGCCTTTATCTTCCTACTTCTGTATTCTATTTTTAAATTTATACTATGTTTCTGTAGAGGCTTCCAGTTACTTTAAAAAAGCGTTATCTATTATGAGAAATTTACGATTAAATAAATTTAGTTTAATGTTTTATTGTGTTTTAATGATTTCCCTAGGGCCAGATAATAATTACAATTACAAAATTCTTTATTACAACACGGAGAAAACATTAAAAATAGACATTACGAAAAACATGTACAATGGGCGGCCTTATCGCTTAGAAGCGATCTCTTCCAGGCAACGTTTGGATGGAAATAATTATATTTAAGAAAGGCAGGGGTGTACCTAAATTTATCAGAAATAAATAACATTATAAATATCTAACAACAGAGGATAATAGATATTACCAATACCAACTTAACTAAATATATAAATGTAGGTGCAATATTATACATAGATACATAAATAGTTATTCGCTTTTCTAAAAGGAAAATTTCCTTGACACGAGCTTTGATAATAAGCTTAGATAATACTAATACCTACTCCTATATAGGTAGGTACATACTTGTTAGAGCGAGCCAGAACAGAACATTGCAGATTATGTAACTCAGTAGCACAGTAGGAATCAAACCTGAAACGAAGAAACGTTAGTTGGCCAATTAGATATTTCCTTGGTAATTATAAATTCATTACCTAGGATATAGAGGATGTTTGCCTACTCTACTTAAGTAGAGTCTCTGCTTGTGGCCTCGCTCACGTAGCATATTTCAATTTCAATCATTTATTTCAGACATAGTAGGTACAACATTACATACACAGTCCATATCGACACACAATTTTAAAAACAAAAAACACAATGTAAACATTTTAAGACACTTAACACATTAGAAACCAAAATTAACTTTCGTCCAGTGCTGCATGGAGAGGCTGTGTCCGTCCAGCCTTCCTGCAATGACCTGCAGGTAGCTGTTGGCGCTGCCGCGCACACAGTGATATATATGTCACTGAGGTTTTTTGTACATTTTATAGGCTTGCGTTTGACCGCTATCACACCTGATGGTAGGTAAGTTATGATACGACCGAGGTTGTAGCACGCTTGCCTAGAAGAATCTTGTTACTGAGGGATAATGTAGCTAAGCAAATAAGCTACATTATGTATAAATCTGATAGGATCATCATCATCATATCAGCCCATACACGTCCACGGCTGGACATAGGCCTCCCCCATACGACGCCACAAATAGCGGTCCTGAGCCGCCTCCATCCATCGTCCCCCAGCGACCGCTACGATGTCGTTGGTCCATCGATTGGATGGTTATGGGAGACTATAGGGGAGGTTTTGCCATAATCACCACGCTTAGCATGCGGATTGGTGATCGCATTGTTGGTCAGTGAGTCAGAATAATCTGATAGGATAGGACCTATCAAAAGAATTTTCATATAGGACCTGCACTTCCGGAAATTACATACAAATGAACATAATATCTATAGTGTAGATAGATTCTTCCGCATCCATAACTAACTTTACAGACAGAATTACTTACAAGGAGACGGCAATGGTGTGGGGTACTCAAATCGAACTGTGGTTCCGCGTGTTATTAGTAATCAGTAAGTGTACCATATCCTTAAACCGTAGAGCGCACTACTTGGTAATTGCCAAGAAAAAAAAATCGTAAAGTACGTTTTTTCTCTCGTTATGAATGATTTCTTTCGACTTTTATACATTATGGAACCGCGAATTCAGTTATTTCTAACTATATAAACATCCACACATGGCCATTTAAAATTCGTATAACTAAAATTATGTACATATATCAGAAACTAGCGACCCGCCCCGGCTTCGCACGGGTGCAATGCTGATACTAAATTATTACATATAAACGTTACTCTTGAATCACTCTATCTATTAAAAAAAAATCGCATCAAAATCCGTTGCGTAGTTTTAAAGATCTAAGCATGCCTAAAGAGGGACAGACAGACAGCGGGAAGCGACTTTCTTTTATAATGTACCTATTTAGGGATAATTTCAGGAATTTACAAAATAACAATTCTTCCATTCGTAACATTCCATTTGGTGTTTATTCGATACCTATAAATTCAAATTATTAAAAAGTTTAAAATTATTGAATTTGCGGTGTTGGTAGTAAGAGTTATTAAATTTTAATAAAAACATGCATACTTACTTTACGATTTTTTTTCTCGAGAATGATAAGTAGTGTGCTCTGCACGGTGTGATAATAAGGAAACTTATTAATTAGATATCTGTGGGATACACTGCTTACTGTTAGATAGGTAGGCTGTGCTGTTAGACTAACGACAGCTCCATCTACACCATACGCTAAAACAATGACGAAGGTGGATGACATACAGCGCCATCTATAGGATCACTAATATACTTTGTAAACGTTTACGTTGTCGGTTTTTAGTTCAGTAAATGCTCCGCAGATAGCAAGACTGAGCTGACCATGAGCAACCATGAGTGTCAATACGATTGGTCTGTCAATGTCAAATTTAAGTTCAAACATGTATTGCCCGCATAGGAATCTCTCTGCCACACCCAGCATTTCACATTGTGTCGATCAGACGCAAAGCCATTAAGGTTACAGAAACAATAAACATTATTATGTTAAACCAGCGCATATTATAGAATTTTAAAGCAATGTTTCACAAATTATGGAAGGACGAGCTAGAATCTTTATTTGAATAACCCTCAACCAAAGTTATTAAACGTCATATATTTCCACATATTACTGTATTTTGACGACCGATGTGGCGCAGACGTTCCACCCGCGACACGATTTTTCTGTGGTTTTCAAGTGACTTTGGTTTTTTATTCATTCTACAAAGTATAAAATTATGGGAAAATAATTTGCCGCACATCGTGAACTTATTTTCTATAAACCCATCATCAAACCAACTTCGATTTTGTATTTTGGAAGGATTTGGGAAATGCTGATTTTTACCGCAAAATATCTTATTGTCTTAAATACTCGAAAAAATACCAAAGAACCGATGTTAGTTTTTTCATAAGTTAATAAAAAATCTGCGGCTTATTACTTTTCCGCTAGATAGCTTTATTCCTTGTAGAACGCGGAATAAATAAAAAAAATCACAAAAACTAATTGATCTTGCGCTAACCCGAAATTATCAGCCTTAATGCAGTTTTAACTAAAATATTTCATTGTTGGCAAAGACATTGGTGAAAGAAAATATGTTTTCTTGCAACAGTCTTTGAGCACGTGATTCCCTTGGAAATTTCCAAAAAAATGCCATAAACGTCATTACTTTTAATTATTAAGCTTAGTTAGTTTTCTGAGAAAAGAAGGTTTACGGAAGAACGGACAGACAGACTACGAATTGAACCAGGGCTCCGTTTTTTCTTTTGAGGTACGGAACCCTAAAAAGAAAGTTTTAGATTCATAATTACCAATTTTGGTATACAAAAACAAAGGTCGTCCATTTAGAATTTAAAATGAAAAAAAAAACTATTACCTACTCTCATTAGTAATCCCTTCCTTTCAGTTAATTTTTTTCAGCAATACTCTTAGAAAAAAAAAATTCTATACATATACTTACCAGTCTACGCTGCATTCATCAAAGTAAATTATACTTTCGTATCCCACAATACTGAACTCACCACATGAGCGATGCCACCAAAACGTGCTAAAGACAAATAATTAAACTGCTGAAATTTCTCGAGTTCTCGACTTTTCTCAACCTGAATTTTCTGGGTTCTAGAACGATGGAATTCCCGGGACGAGAATGCCCGAGCATATGCCCTAGTCTAGACCTACATTTATGCAAAATTCAGTCTGATACCTACGTTCCGCAGTTGTAGTAGCGTAACGAACTTCAAACTTTATATCCATCTTTAGGACTTTGTTCTTCTTCTTCTCCTTCTTTTAGCTTTGGCTCTGCATCTGGATTGATGCAATTCTGCTAGTGACTTTGTTTTGTTTTCGTCTATTTTTGGATCTACATACTGGCAGCACTGGCAGGATCAAACGAACTTGATTGATTTATGGTGATTGGTGACTTGAAGTTTCTGTCAAGTCAACGTGACTTTGTGTCTGTCAAATTTTTTGGAAAGTAAGAACGTTGTGTGTTGTGATTCTTTATTTCTATAGAAAAATAGCTGGAATTATAGTTAAACAATTTGTTATAAATATTGTTTTGTGATAACCAGATAAAGTGTAAATTTTGTAGTTGGATTTTAAAAGTTTTATACGCCTTTGCACGTGTGATATTTTCTGAGACAAGCGAAACAGATCACCCTGCTTTGTTCCTGTTTGTTGACCTGCCTCGGGCTGTGATTGTTTTAAAAGGTAACGGTTATGTTTATAAATTAATAACCTGAGCTTACAATAAAATTTTCCATTTATAGTTCGTGTAATAATTTATGTGTGTTAGAAAAACCGTTAAAATTGGCGGTGCTGTGGTGGGCAAATCAATCAACTTTTTGAAAGTTTGCAACTTTTCAATTGACCTGACTACCTAACTCTGTTCACATCTAGCAGGTTTGAGAAGAAATCAGTGTGCCATGTACTGAAACATGTAAAAATTAAAAGCTTTGAAACCCTTTCATATACCTACCTACCTACTTAGCTAAATAATCTGCTGTTTCTTACAAATATACTAACATATACTTTGAAACATCACAGTTCACACAGCATAGTCACCTTCCCCTACCATCAATTGAAATAATTAGAGCAAGTAGCTATAGTCATCTATTAGTGAATTTTGTAATAGGCCTATACTTTTAGCCGCCAGATGAGTAATTTGCCTTTACCCTGATATTTTGGGTCATTTACAAGTTTTGGTTGGTGTAAGAGAACATTCTGGTTTGTAATTTACTTATCCGCAAACAGTCAAAATAACTGTTCTTAAAAGTTTATTCTTGTCGCACATCATAACAAAAATCCACTAACAAACAAAATTGCTCATTCTAACCAGGATAGAAGATGAGGAAGCAAGTTTCTTCGCAGTAGGAAATGATAAATCGTGTATCAATCAGCTTGGACAAGGAGTGGACAGTCTATTTTAGGACCTCGGACCCTTTAAGGCCAAATCAGTTATGTTCGGTCAGGTGGCTACTGGTTTATTCCAGCCCATAGGACAATTTATACTCAAACAAAATTATACATAATTGCTACCATAATAAAGTTCAAGTGACTTGTTATATCAACTTATGAAGTAAGTTTTTATTAGAGCCTGTTTTTGCTTGGCTTTCACTATTGGCTTCCATCCTAATTTGAATTAATCAGATTTACCTTATCAGCATAAAAAACATCCTACATGCAAAAGTAAGTTACTATAAAATATAAGCTAAAATTTCCTCCATAAAATTTCTATTGAAACTTTTTTAATGGACACTGTAATTCTTCCTCAAGCCACATGCAGAGACAAGTACATACTTATAGATATCGAAGAGAATTTTTGACAACCCATGTGGCTCGGTGGGTGAAGGTCAGCCTGCAATGTAGGAGGTTGTGGGGTTGATTCCCGCCCTGTTTGTACAATTTGCAAATATTTGTTCAGGGTGTTCTAGGTATTTTCTGTGTATGATAAAAAATATCTATCTATGTAATGTATGTATGTTAGTACATCAGTCATCTAGTAAATTACAATGTGGGTAAGCCGTGGGACCGCTTCGTACGAATATCGACCCCTCCAACTCAACCCGGGGATGTCGTAAAAGCCGACTAAGGGAACCTACCAGAGGAAGGGCAGCAGCTTCCTTCTGAGTATTTTTTAAACACCAACACTGCGATCACCAATCCGCCTGCCAAGTGTGGTGATTATGGCAAATCCCCCCCTACATGGGAGACCATCCTCTTGATGGACCGACGACATCGTAGCGGTCGCAGGGAGTCGATGGATGGAGGCGGCTCAGGACCGCTATTTGTGCCGTCGTACGGGGGAGGCCTATGTCCAGCAGTGGACTTGTATGGGCTGATGATGATGATGATGATGAATAGAAACAAATTAGAACTAGTACTTACAATTGAACTAACTGCAGACTGTTACAAACAATCTACAGGTAGCTAAACTGGTTCATATACATACCAGTCGGAAGCTTCCCTAAGACGCTAGTACCCATAACACCATCTCTGGTTAGCTTGTGGGGCCTAGATGATGCTGTGTAGATTGATCAGCATAAGTATTTGATTATTTTTATTTGCTTTAAGTATACAAAATCATCGTGATTTCTAATAACTACGTCTATACCTACAAGAGTAGTAGTAGGTAATTGCCCTAATGTAAGTACGTTACGCGCGAGTAAGCCTGCCTTGGCTAGAACGATTTCTCTTTCGAACTAAGTATGTACCATTATCTTTTATTAGCTTTCGACTGATATTCTGTTGAAGTACCTTGTTAACACCTGTAGGGCAAGCACGGGGATTGTTGTCTCGGGTAGAATAGAGAAAAATTATGTCACTGTCATCGAATGCGTAAATTATTTGAAATTCATTCCTTCAACTTCAATAATGTACGCAATGTATGACGATGCTATGTCATTATTGTCTATTCTACCCTAGAGAACAATCCCCGTGCTTGGCCTACTGCTTGATACACCAAAGCGGAGAGAACGACATAAGAATCTCGAAGATCTTGTCTAGACTAGATAGTCATCAGCGCCGGAGAGAACGACAGAATCTCCAAGATCTTTTATAGACTAGCTAGATGGTCCTCATCAGCGCTCATACAACCACTGTAGAACGTGCCAGTGAAAGAATTTTCAATATCGGTCCATTATTGGCGGAGATATCGCTTAACATACATACAAAAAAAAACATACAGACGAATTTATAACCTCCTTCTTTTGAAGTCGGTTAAAAATAATAACACTTCCTGCTCTCCACGTTCGTTGGATTCTGGAAACCGCCCCATAGGCGAAGGTTCCTAACCTTAGTTATACTATTTGAAATCCCCAATAACCATGGGTATTATGAAAACATGAATTACCACGTTAGTTTACGTACGTTGAGTTTAAAGATCGAAAGGACATAATCATATTATACCGGTCGCAGGGAGTCGATGGATGGAGGCGTCAGTCAGGACCGCTATTTGTGGCGTCGTATGGGCTGATATGTTGATGATGAGGACATGATCAGATTTATAAAATCGTCTACAGAGTTACTTACTTCCCGCTTGATTTAACCACCCTACTGAACTTGCGTACTAAATTAGAACTTAACGTGGATGCCTGGAAGATATCGCTCTTAGCGATAAGGCCATTGTGCAACTGTTTCTGTGTTTCCTGTTCTGTTTTTCACTATCATCATGGTGTACAATAAAGAGTATTTGTATTGTGGATGTGGTAAACCGGCAGGCATGTATCACCAACTTAGTTATCATACCTAACTCTGGTTATTGCTCAATCGTGATAGTAATTAATGAACCCAATACCAATGTCCATACAAATAAAGCAACTGAGTTAGCTAATGCATGATATTGCTATTTGCTACAGCAACACGCAGATATTAGATAACAAGCTGCTCACGTAGCAAATAAAATGTCAAATGAAATATCAAAGTGCTTTATTTCCTTTATAACGATCTGCAAATATTTGTTCAGGGTGTTCTGGTTGTTTTTCTATGGATAATAAAAAAAATATCTATATATGTAATATATTGTATTATGTATATAAGTTATCTAGTACCCATAACACAAGCTCTGCTTAGCTTGGGGCTAGATAATGCTGTGTGTATTGTCCAGCATTATTTATTTAATTTCAAATCCTATCAGTAGGGTCGGATTTGGAAATTTGGCGAAAAATCCATTTATTCATTATCATCAACGCCAACAATAGTCCAAACCGAGACATACCTCCCTTGATGAGTACCTACTCGTACCATAGCGCCCTGTCTTCAGCTTACTGCATCCTGCATCTACGCGCAGAACAAATTTTACTTCTTTATATAATACTAGCTGTTCCCCGCGGTTTCACCCGCGTTAAATTCAAAATCACATTTCTAGGGGGATAAAAAAATATTTTTTCTCGTAAATCTCCCATGGGAATTTGGATGATTTACCAGGTCAAAAAGCCTATGTTACTCTCCATCCTTTGAACTAACTCTAGCCCAAAAAATAAGTCGATTGTTTTCTTAGTTAGGGCGTGAAGGAATGACAAACAAACAAACAAATAAACACACTTTCGCATTTATAATATTGGTTAAGATAATAATATTAGCATAAATTAGGGTAAGTTAGGTACCAAAATCTAGGGCTGAGATGTCCTGACCTGATTCGAAATTGATTCGTGATCCATTCTTACATTGTTTGATATTGTCCGGTTATCTACATAGGTACTTGGGATGAGATACAGATAGTGTGAGATAGTTTATCTTGCTTATCATATCTCGGTTTCTGTGTTGGTTTTGCTGATACTCTCGAAGTCAGTTTCAAATTAGTTTAGTTCTACTCATGGTATAAGAAAATGGGTATGATCTTCCGAGACACGATGGTCACGTGAGTGTCTCCAGTTTACGTCATCATCGCCATCGGCGAATGTCGTCGAGAAGAATTTGTTTCCTGGTGTTACCAGTAGCGTAAATTTGTAACTCCCCGAGCTCCTGTATGAATCTGATAAAACTATGTGGTTTTGTATTTACCTATTATTTATCACCATTGACTCGTGTTTAACTAACCCTGTTTTGACAGTTTTAACAAATATAATTGATTGTCATTTTTTGATAGATTTTTCAATTGACCCTTATTAAGTTTGTTTCCCAACTTCTACATTTTGTAAATGTGTGTGTGAAATAAAGTGGCAACTGGATAGTGACGTCACCTAGAGACTAGCTACCGGAAGAGCAGACCTATTTTCTTGGATCATGGTTCTAATGTTTGAATCATACGAACCAACGTCTAATGACGCTTCCAAGTTCCAGCTTAGCATGGACAGCCAGGGGTCGAATTCTGGGGACCAATCGCTTTTCTATTACAGTGGTATCGTTGCAGAATCATCCGTGCGTGCGGTGCTGTTTGCACGGAGAGATTTATAGTTTGGTTTCAACCTTGAAACTTTTGACACTCGTCCCTCCATCTGTAGTTTCTTTCATAAAAGGTAAAAAAATACTTTATTTGATACAGTTGTTTTAACAAAGTAGCAGATCTTAGCAACTATGGGAAAGTGAACAAAATGTTATTAATAATAGAGCAAAGTACGTAAAATCTCAACATGTGTCATTCTGAGACGATACCATTGTTATGAAGCGATAAATTTAGTGGAATTCGGCCCCTGGACAAAAAATACACAACTCTACACTAACCAAACTAGATGTTGAATGTTTGTAAACAAACTGCTCATAATTAACCTAAAGTTCACTCTGTTGCCGCGTCTTTTTATATGGAATTTATTTTTCACTTCTCTTGCTCAAAAAGTGTATCATAATAGTGTAGCTTAGCGGGCCTAAAACTCGAGTTTAATACCTCGGGCTAAAAAGTATTTTTTCTTTTTAATTTTTGTCTAAAATCATCAGCCCGTACAAATCATTCGTTCTCTTACATAAACTCGAATTCTTGGTGCTCCGTCAATCTTTTTTTTTTGAAAATAGAACCGCCTTGGTGATGTTTTATGAAGGTTGATTCTTCCCTTCACGGTAGAATGCGAACTGTTTCGTTGCGGGTTAAATAGAGATTTAAAAAAAAAGATGGTATTGGCGCTAAATCTCTAGAATTTTCTTCATTCCAAATCACAAACTTTTACGTTTAACTTCCTGACTTTTACTTCCAAATTGTGAACGTGAAAAATGTCATCAAGTGATAGTGAAGATGCTAATATTCAAATGGAAGAAAAGGGCAAAAGAATAATTATGAATCTGTTGCCGACAAAATCACGTGGAATATATTTAAAGAGTTACGAAAATTTTATGAAATGGAGAGATGAGAAACGTGTGGATTCTTTTACAGGAGGGGTTTTTCTCACTTATTTTGATGAATTATCGAAAAAATTCAAATCGTCGACTCTTTGGAGCACATATTCAATGTTAAGAATGACCTTACAAACGAAACACGACCTCGTTATTAAAAAATATGTAAATTTAACGGCTTTACTGAAGAAATTGTCCACTGGCGAAAAAATCTAAAGTCTTGACGACCAAAGAAATCGAAACATTTTTAAATAACGCTCCAAATAAACAATACTTGGCAACAAAGGTAACCTACTTATGTACTCTACTCAAACTAAATAAATAGATACCTACCTACATACCTAAATTATGTACCTAGGTTATTACGATTATTAACACACTTATTTTTTTGTTCAACAGGTTGCTTTAATTTATGGAATCAGCGGTGCATGCAGAGGAATAGAACTTGCCAATATAACGCTAGAAGACGTAGAAACGGATACAAACCTACAAGCTGTGAGTCTGCCGAACACGAAAACAAACAAAGAGCGTAAATTTGTCATCAGTGGAGAATACCTTAATATAGTTAAAGCTTATCAGGAGTTACGTCCCACTAATGTTTCAACGAGAAGATTTTTTCTAAATTATCAAAATGGTAAATGCACAAGGCAAGGCATAGGCAAAAATAAATTTGGTAACATACCTAAAGATATTGCCACTTATCTAAATTTACCAAATCCAGAACTCTACACGGGCCATTGTTTCCGCAGAACATCCGCGACTCTGTTGGCGGACTCTGGTGCGAATATAACGACATTAAAACGGCACGGGGTGGATGGAGGTCCGATCAAGTGGCTGAAGGTTATATAGAGGACTCTATACAAAACAAGTATCACGTCACGCAGCGGATTACGGAAGGAATCAATATTCTACCAAACATTACAGAACCCCAAGCATCTACATCGCGGGATTGGATGAATATGTCAACTCAGCTGAAGCCGCACTCAGATCTTAATAATGCAGGAAACTCAAGCATGAGTCGAGTCTCTCCAATTTTGACTCCACAACAATCAACTCAAAATATTATCACATCCCAATCACAGAGAACCGAAATAAAATTGCCCGGGAAAAACATATCACTAAACATTCAAAATTGCTCTATTTACATTTAATTTTTAATAAAATTTCTGAAAATTGTCTAATTTTGAATAGTTTTATTTTCTCGCAATCGAAGTGAAAAGAAGAGTGTTTTACTCGGGCCAAAACCTCTTATAACAACCTCGTATATAATGGGATGGTTTAGTCCCTTGTAAAACAATCTACTATTGCTTGCTAATTTCTTACTTCAATAAAATATTCAATAAATATCTGAAACTTGACACCAAGCAAGTAAGTTTAAGCTTTTGTCTTGGCTTACAAATATTTCACGTCGAGTTTGGCTAGTGTAGACAGACAGACGCGACTGCGGCTTTCTTTTATAATATACAGCGATATTGCGCCAATAGAGTGGTATATTATCACGATATAAAAAAATTGCATATTATTCCAATATCCCAAAAAGCTGCTTGTAACGCTACGGTGGTCGCGATGGCCGACAGACCATAAATACGAATAACATCCATATATCTACAGCAATAATCGCTGTTTCTGTTTATTGGCATGCTATTACGTAGTTTCGGTTCGGACAAGAAATTCTACGACATCGACAGCGAGAAACTAAAGATCTAATGTAGGCATAATATCAGTCATCTAGTACCAATAACATAATACAAGCTCTGCTTAGCTTCGGGCTAGATCATGATGCTGTGTCCAGCATTATTTATTAAATAAAAAAAGACTCAAGGTACTGATAACGAACAATGAGCCCATTTTGCAGCGAAAAAACAATACAATTTCCATAGGTTCATCTCAAGGCTGCCTTAAAACTGGCAAATAAGTTGCTTACTCATGATTTTCCATTTCCCACATTACCGTGCCGGTTTTATGGTGCATTTCTAAACCTATAATAATGCATTCAATCATTGGAAGCCACAAGTTGTTGACTGTTGTTGTAAACTGGTAAAATACCAATCAGAAACCACGACGGTGCGGTATTGATTCCTACCTTTTGCGTTTGGCTTGTGCCTCTACAGTAGAGGCAGAAGCTGAACGCAGTTGATGAAAAGAGACAGTTGAGTAATTCAACTGTCTCTAAAATATTTAAAAGGTTGTTGATGAGTTTAGAGAATGTTTAGAGACAGTTGAGTAACGCAACTGTCTCTAAAATATTTAAAAAGTTGTTGATGAACAGAGACAGTTGAGTTACTCAACTGTCTCTTTTTATCAACAACCTTTAAAGTATTTTAATTTTTAGTTTGGTCTTCTAAAGCCAGTCTTTTGTTATTTTGTAAATTTGAAGTACGAAAAGAGTCATATCTACCTGTTTATTCTTTGGACAATCCCTTGGTTTTTCCAATGTGAAAAATTTATGTGTGAATATGTATTATAATATAACTTGAATTAACGACATCAATCAAGTATAACATGTGTATCTATGTGGAATAAATAAATACAAATACAAACTATTAGAAATAAAAAATATTCGGAACTTAGCTATAGGCACTTACACGAAGAACACTTTTGTAATTTTTTCTCTGATCTCTCACATTATAATCCCTGTTCAAGTTTGTTTGTGTCTCGAAAAACGTCAGTTTTAGAATTTAAGTTTTCTTTTTGTGTGGGCCAGAAACAATTCTAATCAACGCGAACTTTCAAAACCACAAGTTAAATAGTTCTTAACCAAACATTTTATGTGATAGGTTACCTCCATTGTTATTACTTACTACGTTTTCTTCAACTTTCACGCGATTTACTCAATGAGTATTATTATTGTATGTTATTTTCTCTCAGCTAATGATGTGTCTATATCTATCGCCTGTTTGGCCTGGTTCCATATGAATAATTTGACCATTAACTTGATCGACTCCGTCGTACTTGTTTCTATCCTACTAATATTATAAACTAGCTGCTGACGGCGCCTTCGCCAGCGTTTTATCGGGATAAAAAATAGCCTATCTATATGTTATTCCAGGTCCCAAACTATACCCATACCAAACAGCCCGATCAGTTCAGTAGTTTTTGCGTGAAATAGTAACAAATATCTATACATCCATCCATACAAACTTTGACATGTGCAATATTACTTAGTAGGAAGTAGGAATTAGTAGGATGTCAAAGTTTGTATGGATGGATGGATGTATGGATATTTAATCTTTCACGCAAAAACTACTGAACCGATTAGGCTGAAATTTGGTATGGGTATAGTTTGGGACCTGGAATAACGTATAGGCAATTTTTTATCCCGATAAAACGCGGGCGAAGGCGCGGGCAGCAGCTAGTTCTATTATAAGTTCGGTGCTGCTGCCTTCTGCGATCCGTGACGACTTGGCACGCTATTCTCTTTTATCCTACTTTATTATCCACTGTAATTGAATAACAATAGAGTATCAATTACACTGAGACGCTATTTACTACAGTTTTTGTGCGAAAAACTTGTATTGTCTGTATAAAAGTGGGGTATAAGGTCATGCAGTTTCCGAGAAAATCAGAGGAAACGAAAATCGGGAAATGGATGTGGCCTGAATCATTTTGTTGCGAGTGGAAATAATTTATTATTTTAAAAATAATGTTGGCACACGTGTATTCTGATTCACATACGATATTTAGTCACGTAAATCTGCATTGCGGCGTTTGAAATACGGGTAACACATATCAAGTTTATTGGCTACAAATAATAGCTATAGCGAGATTTTCGAAAGTCTTTAATTTTTTTTTTGTCGCGAATATACTTTTGTTTGACTTCAATCTCACCTGATGATGGTAAGTGAGGACATGGCCGACGATGTATCATAAAGATCTAAGAATACACCGATGACCGATGTTATGGAAATATGACGTGTTACTAAATACCTCTACAACCTTTTAAGGAATGTTAAATAAACTAATTAATTAGAGTTAAATATTTAATATTGTTACTGCTATAAAACTGGTATAATCTAAGCACAAATGTAAAAACTTCTCTAAATAAATATTTTTAACCACATTTACTGCTGTCTTTTTGAAAGATCGCTATCAAATCTATAGTTCCTGCTCTCTAATAAAGAAACCAATAATTCGCATATTTCTTAACTAAATAAAGGGCATTTGAAAACAGTTAGGGCAACCTGGAATTTAAATTGAGTAAGTTTCCTGTACTGGTAGTTCTTCAGGTAATTGCTTTGCTCCTAATCGCTCTCGTTGGCGGTTATATAATTTCAAGTTAAGGCGGTTCCCTGACCCAAACTAGCGCCCGTGCCGCCACCTCCCCGGCGGCGCCAGCCTCTCCACCAGAAGATGCGAAAACCGCATCTCTTCCTAAACTATACAAAATAAAACGATTACACGGCATTTAAAATAAGCTTATGACAGGGATCAAAAACAGGACAAAGGGTTTTTTGAAAATTCCTTCGTCTTACGTAATAACGCGTATCGATATCGCGTAATATATGTACATTCAAAAAAAAAAAATTATACAGACGAATTGAGAACCTCCTCCTTGTGAAGTCTGTTAAAATGGTTTATAATGGCGCAAAACTCTACGCAAAACTACTGTCTCCTTGCACATCCTAACTAAAATTTTTAGAATATAATTAGGTAAAAACCGCTACTCAAGCACGAACCACCTGAAGCACATGGAATACTCAGGATTACAATGCTATCGATATCTAAACAACATGTTCTCGACCTTAATATAGAAGGATTTCTTTTGTGAGAATGGGTGTGAGGCTATAGTTTTTCCATCTATCAAGATCTTTCCATAATGTTTTGTCCATCGTGACTTGAGTAGGGTGAGTCTAAATCGAAAACTAGAAAATAACCTTTCACTGACTACATAGGTCATATGACCTATGTAGTCAGTGAAATAGCAGTGCGTACGTCTTATTGGATAGACAGCATACATACATAAACGGGTAGGTACATAAATGTATTGGATTGGAGTATGTACCATACCCAAGTGAAAACTACTATTTATTTACCTAGATCCTAGATATCCGTAACGACTAATACCTATGTAATAATAATAAAAAAATAAAAAGTTTGTTTATTCAGACATTGTCCATTATGAGTAGGCATATACACCAAACACTACAATAAAATAGAATTAAAATAAAATGAAATAATATGGCGTGTCTTAAAAAACGATAAACCGACTTCAAATTCCCTTAATTTTACACTTATTTTAAGTTTTGCGGGATAAATATTAATACCATGGGGAAAAAAATTATGCTATCATTCGGGATCATTTTCTATACAATAGTGAAAGAATTTTCAAAATCGGTCCATAATTGGCGGAGATATCCCGTAACATATACATATATAAAAAAAACATACAGACGAATTGAGAACCTCCTCATTTTGAAGTCTGTTATAAACATACTAACATCTTTTATACGAAGACACTACCTTTTTTACATTTAAGTAGGTACATATCTCATCTCAGGTTCGCAACGAACTTATTTCAACTATACGCAATATCTTTGAAAGAAAGGTATATTATAGGCTTGAAATTGAGGTATATTACTTTTATTTGATGTAAATTGAGTCTTTTGTGGCTCACTATTACTGAAACGTCTCACGTACGTAACCGTAGTCTATCTACTCAACATGAAATGGGCTGAATTCCCCGAATATTATTATATTCAATAATATTTGCGAGAATACTATCAATAATAATTTATACATACATATATAGATAAAGATTTTTAGTCAATATAGTCGAAAATATTTATTGGGATTGAAATTGTAAGGCTTCCAAGATTCTGATTTCTGACACAAATTTAGTGGTTTCTCATATTGGTTCGTTTCATCTTGCTAAACCTGATTCCACCTGTTTCTCGTAACCTTTGAACCAAAGACATCGGGTGAAGCATTTCTAGCCAATTAATTTCCAAAGAAAGTCCAGTGGTTGGCGGTGGTCTAACTAAACCCACATTAAGTCAAAACCTGCTATGATAATTTAGATAACTCCCATGCTTTATACCAGTTGTTAGATGAACACTTTCTCTGAAATCGTGTGCTACTCTAAATTCTAGGTGAATCTGTGCCGTCTAAATTGAAGCTCTTAAACCCAATTCCCGAGCTAAGTTTATCTTAAAAATTGATTAAAAATTTCTACGACCAATGCTAATTGGGGTGTAGCTAATCGAAGTCTTTAAAGTTTATTTGTATTTTTTGTTCTGTTGCCTTCTCGCATACGAAGCTTGAATACAAAGCTAGTCAACAAAGCTCCCTTATTGCGTCGATAGCCGAAAGCCTTTTAGCTCGGGATTGTCTCAATGTTCTTAGTTGGCTTTGAGAATGACCAAATAACATGAACTGTTCCAACTCCTGAAAATGCTATAGAAATAAAGCAGAATAAATTTACAGAAAAGCAATCTCTGCCAATTTAAGAATATCAGAATCAGAAGTTTCAATTCATGAAAAACGTTATGGTAGGCGAGGTCAATCCAAAACGAATGTATCAATGAAAATAAGACAGTCATAATTATTTTGTTCTATGACTATGTATATTAGTCCGTATTTAATTTGCAAATGATTTACTCGTCTAGATGTTTTTGTGTTCCCGTTCCGCCAAATGCATCTTTATCGCGGTTTTCTTCGAAGAGACGAGAAACCTGCTTCCGCATGACGTGTCCGCAACTAATCGGCCGCGTCGCCAGTAACGCTCGTCGCGTCGCGCCAACAGGTGCTGCCTTGGTACCTCCTGCGTTGTTCTGCTGCCCTGATATCTTGCCGGGTAACATAACCTCAATACGGACTTGTGCTGTGCTTGTGCGTGAACCTTTCATTCTGTGGAAGATATTTTTCATTCAAGGTACCTTAACATATTTTTATTTGCATCCGATAAGACTGTTTATACTTAACTTTTAACTTTGTTTAGAAAGCTGTCTCTAAAAGTTTTAATTGCAATACATTTCAGACTTGAGCTTTTGACTTGTCTTGGATCTCAGTGAACCTTGATTAGATTTTTCTAGAAAATAAAAATCCCGTTCTACGTTAATCGACGAACCAGGTTTAAACGTAATGTTTTTAGATTTCTATCAAAGTTTTATAAACCTTTACTAGACAGGGTCGGTCCTAAAGGTTGCTTTGCGAACTTCAAAATAAAATGAATACATCCAAGACGTCGGGTGTACTTAAATAGCCGTGTCATTGAACTTGATTGTAACTTGATGAATGTTCAACATTTACGCTGATTGTGCTTTGTATCTGTTATTTTATTATTTATGCTTTTAATAGATCTTGAAGCTAAGACTATACCTCAGATATCCCTTTTTATTTGTTCGTCATCATTACAGCCCGATTACTACCTATTATTATATTATTACCTACTATTGTTAGGCTTCTTCTTTAACATCTATTTGGTCACGATTAGAAAATTCTATTCTAAATAGTTGTCAATATGAATTACCTTCTTCTTAGGTATTCGTAATTCTAGGCATATTTACTGAGCATTGTCTTCAGTCATGTGATTATTATTCTGATATGACCTGTGGTATTTTTTTTTATCAACGTTGTCGACCTATTTTGTACATACGATTTTGTCATCATACCATCCCACTTAAAAGCCGTCGCAAAATCATTTCTTTGTAAATTTACAAAGTGATAGTGATATCATGCGTGCTACAGTAATTCGTAGCCATAAAAGCGTTATACAGGTTTCTCAAGGAGCCGAAGTGACCAATCGGATTAATTCTGATCCAATAAGCTTACTATCGATCGATATTGGGTAATATCTGAATGAATGGGCATCAAGATTTTATCTTTAGGCAACAAGACTGTCGTGAACGTTTGTGATGAAATTGTCCTTTATAAAGATCATATCAAAATCAAGATAAGGTAATGAATGAATGAGCTACTGTTAAAACCTGTCAATTAGCAACATAGTAGCTCTCATTTTCGATTTTTACCGTATCAATTATAAGTTCTGTTTTTTGGAGACCATTAAATTTGATTAAGACTTTTACGACAACCTGACCTGGCGGAGTAGCTGCAAATTTAACTGAAAATATATGGTCCATCCATATACATATTTGATTATACCAATTTATCTTTTCTATCAATTTTGATTGCTGTTACCTATATTTTTTATATCGTTGTTGTCAAGAATATTTTATAACAGAATATAAATCTAAATATTTTGTCTTTCGCTGGCAGTTCAATCCAATTATAAAAAAAAACTAAATCTAGTTTTTTTTCCTGCCCGCGATTTCGCAAGCGTTGTGTTATGAACTAACAAGTACCTATATGTTTTATTCGAGACCTAGAACTATGTGATTGAAAAATGGCAGCCTGGTCCGTTCAGTAATTTTGGCGTGAAGAGGTAACAAACATCCATCCAAACAACCAAAGTTTCGTATTTATAATATTAGTGTGATCAATTTATCATTTACACTATCTTATAGTAATTATAGATGCCTGACTTTTTAAAAGATATTCAAAATTGTCAAGTGCTCCATTCTAAAAATAATGTACTGCGAATACCTACATTGTTGAATCATGCTTTCATTGTAGCTGTGTTCAATCTGAAAACTACATGAAAATGCAACAATATTGCTCACACCCATGGAAATAATTCTATTCCAGTTTACTTATGTTGTATGACGAATTTGCAGGTGTAAAATGGTATATCACGATAAACGCCCAAATTGCTCAAGTAAAGATGATCAAATTGCCTAAGTTTTTTACCGGATGCCCGAATATGATGGACGGTATGATGTATGGTTTTAATACTCAAATACGATTATTTGCGTAACTAACATTAAATCAAAGTTACTCCAACAATGGTACATAATAAAACTTCAGATAAATAAATAAATAAATAATGCTGGACAATTCACACAGCATTATCTAGCCCCAAGCTAAGCAGGGCTTGTGTTATGGTTACTAGATAACTGATATACATACTTAATATACTACATAGATAGATATTTTTTAATTATACATAGAAAACGTCCAGAACACCCTGAACAAATATTTGCAGATCGTACAAACATTTGTCCCGAGGCGGGAATCGAACCCGCAACCTCCTGCATCGCTGGCAAACCGTCGCCCACTGCGCCACAGAGGACGTCAGACAAATGATATAAATCTACAATAAAATTTCATTGCTTACGTGGGTCGATAATGAAGTAAAACAGTATTTTCCTTAATCGATGGTGGTCAGATACATCGATACCAAATAAAGCGAACGGTGCTCAATGTCGTGTGCCAAAAAAGTCCGGTCTTGAAGCTGCGTTCGGTTACATTAAATTACCTTTTTATATCGTGTAAAATGTAAAATATATAACAGTGCATTTTGCTAGTACCTATATCCAACGTGTTTTTCCAAAGCTGGCTTTCTTGAAATCCGATCCAACGCTACTTTTATTTGCCTGGATCGTCCTCAATGTGGGTAAACAGGAATATTGGATTTTTTGTAGGTTTGGCAGAGGTTGCCGAATGAAGAATATATTGCTTTTCTGAGTTACTATCTTATTTAGATGTATATTACGAAAATGCGGTTGATTGTTATTCGATTTTGGATTCTCGAACTTCATTGCCACAATCCTTTCTTACTTTAACCAGAAGGGAAAATAAATAAATAATATTGGTGGTAGTGTGTACCTGGATAAAGTGCAACCCCGAAAGGTGAAACTAGATCAAAAATTATCGACAAAAAAATAGAAAAAAATAGAAAAAAAAATTAAAAAAATTCGTATATACTTTATTGATGAATTGAAATTTTTATTACTCACTAATGACTCTATTTAATAAAAAAAAGATATCTTCCAAAGTAGTGGATCTATTTTGTTAAAATAAAAACCATAATCATGTCAGATATGTATGTGACGATGACGATAAAATAACAAATAACTCACAAACGAGTGGCTATCGTGACTTAAAGTTTAATTTTTGTATTAAACAACTATTACATTTTTATGGGGACACACTGTATATATATATATATATATATATATATATATATATATATAAAATATTTTTATTACAATATACATATACATATATATATATACATATATACATACATATATATATATATATATATATATATGTATGTATATATGTATATATGTATATGTATATTGTAATAAAAATATTTTCAATTTAAATAATTACAACAGTTTGCTTGCAAGCTACGCTACATGGCAGAAGAGCTCATCTAAAAATAATGTAAAGACAAATACATATTCATTCTTTGAGATTGCTATCGTGTCTACTATGTTAATGCGTTGTTGTATCATAAACAAAGTAGCCCAGTACAGTAAAACCTTTGAGTTACGATGTCCTGTTTTCTCCAAGCAAAAACCTGAGCAACAAGTTGTAGGTCTGACTCATTCTTCGGCCTCCTCGAACCGCGATTTCACTCCTTGCTTATCAGTGTAATTTCAATTAATATTTTCCTATTGAAACTAGTTATTTAAAGGGTCGGCAACGCACTTGTAATGTTCCTGACATTGCAGGCGATCATAGGCTGCGGTAACCGCTTTCCATTATAGATGGCAAAGACTGTTTGCCACCCTGGTGGTATAAAAAGCCTTAAAATAACACTAGCTGAACGCTAGCTTCTGGAACTGGTTAGACGTTTAAATGCAGCAAATCATAAACGACTCTGCTTTGTTTCCAAGATCTGCAGTTCCGAAAAGATGGCTTAATTTTGACAAAAGATAAGAGAACTGTTTACGGATTTGCAAAGATTACATTTATCTGTACCAGAAACAAGAATAAATTTTCGACTAGAAGCATTAGGGCCGATTCAGTCATATCAGTGACGTTGCAGTTCAGTATCAGTGAATCTCCAATTTAGTAGGTACAGAATACGTTGCAGTTCAGTATCAGTGAATCTCCAATTTAGTCGGTACAGAATATTGACTGTCTGTTAAAATGAATGAATGAACACTTTATTGTTCTTAAATTAACATTTATACAAAATCTTATATCTAAATGAAAAAATAAACCGTACAAAAGGCGACCTTATCGCTGAGAGCGATTTCTTCCAGGCAACCTAGAATTAATCACTACATATTATAAAACAAAGTCCTCCGCTGCATCTGTCTGTCTGTTCGTGATAAACTCAAACGGATTTTTATATGGTTATCGCCAATTAATAGAGTGATGCATGAGAAAGGTTCTGAAAAAGTCAAGCCGCCGAGGGAGCTTTCATCGAAAACGCTGCCCTTTGAGATAATATAACAAAACAATTCAAGGTGGGACATTCCTCTTTTATAGATCTTCAAAAAAGTCCGCGATGGCATATATGTATCTATTTATCTTTCAAGAATAGGTTACTTTACCCATTCTATCTTCAGAAAAAAAATATCACGTACAATGCGGTAATTAGAAAGCATTAACATAAACACTTACAACAGCATTAACACGAACATTTACATAAATCTAATCCACATATTCGACGCATCAACCTGATGTGATCCTACGACAGACAAAACATGCAGGCATAATAATGCTTTACTACCCGTGCAAAGCCTATATGGATATACCATCCACTCGTACAAAGCGGTTTTCGTCCACCTTCATCATTCGCACCGCTAATTCGCTGCCTGCTTCAGTTTTTCCTGTGAATTACAATCTGGGTCTCTTCAAGACAAGAGTGAACAGGTGTCGTCTAGACCTTCGTGATACAACATGGGCCACATCATCACTTTCCATCAGGTGAGACTATGGTCAAAAGAAGGTCTATATACTATAAAAAAATAAAATAAAAATAAAGCCGGGCTTGCTACTTGTTCATAAAATATTCTGTACCGATAACTAAACTGTCTTCACTGGTATGATCGGCCTGAATCGGCCTCTATCGTTTGTTACTTGTCTCTAGGCTATATTTAGTCATGTTATAATTTCAAATATAACTGTGATAAGTATATTTATAAATAGGTGACGTAGATTACTAATTAGACTGTTTTATCTCGTTGCTTATTGCTCCTAAAGAGATTTGCTTCTAATTATCGTTAATTACTTTGACCAGTGTTCTCTTACTGAGTAAGTAGAATTAAGTGAAATAAAATAACAAAGAGTATAGTAAATACTTTTGTTATTTTTAATCCTGGTAGTCAGCGCTCTCTTAACTTTGATGTTATTTTTTTAAACAATTTACATTGCGTTATAGGATAGTCTGTATTTCCCGAACTTGTAATACCTAATCGGTGAATATACATAAAAAAATTGACATCCACAAAACTATTAGTGTGGACTGTGGAAGTCCCAATTGAGAAATTTGAGAGTTTAAACCAATTTACATCCATCAAAACTGGCTGGCAATAAAAGTAACCTTCATCAATCACATGACATCCAATCCAATGCATTATTTATAGATCCAATAACTTACATTTCGGTTCTCAGCTTCTCAGTGATTCAATAACCGTTTTCTTCTAAGGCTCCATATAAAGTGGGCTGATTTTAATGTGCTCGAGGTCCATATTAATGCGATTTTCGAGAGCGTCGACGCGGTCTGAATGGTGATTCGTTTCATTAACCGATTCCATCTCGGTTGGCTTAGTATTATTTTAAACGGTATAAATAACATGGCAATTTTAATCAGTAATATGTACGAAATAATACGCTTTTGGTTATTTAGGGTAAACATCTACGCTCTCACCTTTCCTCAAATAAATAAGTGGCTTTTTATGTTTAGCTGTAATTTTACACCCGGATCCTGTGTAGCGTGAAATGATTACCGACTTATTTTATATAATAAAAATTTCGAACGAGTTTGTGTAAGAAAAAAAATTATACAGCATGCAGTAGCCATTTAATGAGTCACGTTCACGCAATCAAAGAAAATGGGTCGTATATCTAGAACTTGGTCTCTATAATTGGATTGGTTTGGTAACTTAATAAGAGATGTGTTCCATTTCCCAATTTCTTACAATTGAAACTTGAACCTGTGCCATTTTGGGCTTGCGAAGATTGCCAAAGTATCAGTTTTAATCTAATTAAAGTGTTTTCTTTCTCTTACCTTCTTTTATTGATTACTGTCTCATTCATCTCAATATAGATGCTTACTGACCTATATTTATCCATCTATCTAAATTGAATCATTGCTGATGGATTGCTTTTGTCCTGCTGTTACAAATTTTCCAATTCCTTGTCACGCAATAGTTAAGTCCTTTGAGCAAATAAGCTTGAGGTGATTCAAATGGTTTCAGTTTCCATCGAAAGAGAATTAGCTGTCAAGATATTTGACTGGTCCGTCAAGTTTCCGGATGCTAAAAGTGCGTGTTTTCATCGCTGATCGCCCCGTTATGTGAATCTGGTACATTTGCTGCAGTCGAAGCATGAAATTATATCACGAATAACTAAATCAAACAGATTTTTCTAATTACTCAAATACCCAGCAGCCTATGTTTTGATAGGAACCTCGTAGTTTTGTTAGTAATTGGTTAGCGTGATGATTTAATGCAAAAACGAACCTATATAGTAAAATATAAGAATTAATTTGAAGATGTTAATTTCATATCTTCAGTCCTTAGGCATAGACCCCGCCTGCTTTCTTTTATCTGGTTTGTCCTCAAGGCAAGACTTCCATGAACTGTGTCATATTCTCTCTCCTGTTTATTTCGTCCTGTAGAAAAACAAGTTTGTCCAGAGCTCTTTACTATTACTTTACTTTTATTCACTGACTAGCTGCGCGATTTCATTCGCGTGGACTTTAGGGTATTAGGGCTAATATTAGGGCTAATAAAGCTTCTCGAGATCAGCTGAAAACATATTGAAAGACCCATTTTATCCTTTATTAGACGTTTTTTATTCCTGAAACACGTAATTTAATTTATAATTTTTTTTATATGTTCATAAAATTTCAGTTCTATAGCATTATACAGAAAATAGTTACAGCCGTTTATATTCGGAGCCAAACTACGAATCTCAAACTTTGATAACCCGTTTAACCCCATTTTGTGGAATATTCTAAAAAATCCTGTAACATGTAGACATAGACATATCATTTATTTGCCACTACATTTACACACACAATTAACAGTTTTGAAATAAAAAAAATATATTGCTTAATCATTAATAAATAACAACAAAATGCAATATGTAGAAAAAACTAATTAACAATAAGTACAAGAATAACCAATGTGTGCTATCAGTGATGACTTACGGATCCGAGACGTGGTCGCTCACTATAGGCCTTGTGCATAAGCTCAAAGTCACCCAGCGAGCTATGGAGAGAGCTATGCTCGGAGTTTCTCTACGCGATAGGGTCCGGAATACGGAAATTCGTAGAAGAACCAAAGTTACCGACATAGCTCTCAGAATCAGCAGGCTGAAGTGGCGATGGGCAGGCCATATAGCTCGTAGAACTGATAACCGCTGGGGAGTAAAGGTTCTCGAGTGGCGACCGCGATGCAATGCGAAACGGAGTGTGGGAAGACCTCCCACTCGAAGGACCGACGACATCGTAGCGGTCGCAGGTAGTCGTTGGATGGAGGCGGCTCAGGACCGCTATTCGTGGCGTCGTTTGGGGGAGGCCTATGTTCAGCAGTGGACGTATATGGGCTGATGATGATGATGACAAGAATAAGTAGGTGTGCTGTGCAGTAGCAAATGGGCCCAGGCTCAGCATAATGCCAACTGTTATGAGCAGAAGGCGCTGTTATTCTGCCTAGGCCATAACAAGAACAATCACAGGACCCTGCGACAACAAAATATTAGAAAGTAAAATAAATATACTCGCTCAGGTATAATAGAAGTGCCTTTGAGAGATTTTTTTTACTATTATGCATAAATAATATCAAATATACAAGGAAACAAAATAGGGAGTAAAATAAATAAATATGCTGAGATTATTATGTGAGTTAGTATAAATTCTGTGTTCTAAAAAGAGAATAATATTAGTATAGATATATAACTAAAATAATAATGATTAATCTAACATTTAAATGGGGCATCGGAATCAGGCAACCCAGACTTTTGGTAATCCAAGATAACACATTTTAGCCGTTTTCTAAAAGTGAATTTGGATTTTAACAGCCTAATGGGTGGTGGAATATTATTCCAGCATTTGGTTGCTAGATACCTAAAACTGCCCCGAAACCTAGCTGTGTTCAATAATTTTATATACTTAGTATTCTTTGTAAGTTTCAAGCAAATTGGGTCACTGGTTAAAAAGTAACAAATAAAATATCAATAACTTTAACCCCCATTTTATCCTTTATTAGGCGTTTTTTTTTATTATTGAAAAACGTGTTTTTTTTATATACTCTTAGAATTTCAGGACAATAACATTATACACTAAAACGTTACAGGTACAACCGTTTAAATTCGAAGCCAAACTACGAATCTCAAACTATAATAACCCGTTTTACCCCATTTCGTGAAATATTAGAAAAATCCTGAAACACGTGTTCAATAGTTTTATATTCTTAGTATTCTCTGTAAGATTCAAGCAAATCGGGCCACTCTGGTCAAAGAGTTACAAAAAACACCAAAAAAACTTCAACGCCCCTTTTCTCCCCCTTAGAGGTGGAATTTCCAAAAATCCCTTCTTAGCGGAATTCTATGTAGTAAAAGGATTCTATGTAATTCTATGTAGTGAAATTCAGCTTTCTAGCTTCAGTGGTTTGGGCTGGGCGTTGTCGTTTAGAAAATGGCTTGTTCTTTTATATATTAAGATATTGGGTTGACATGATGTGGATTGCATTTAGTTTTCTTCATAATATGCGATAAACCACTAACAAATTATAAATCACTGTAGCCGAAATAAAATGATCATCAACTTTATCTGCCTCATCATCAAAGTTCTCCGCTTCATCATCATCAAGGTTAGTCTTGAGTTTGACTACAACAAAAAGGCGTTAAACTTCGAGGTAACTGCTCGCACGTGTGAATCAGACTGCGAGGCTCACGCGATCGACTTGTTTCATTACAGACCACTGGACTGAAGAACTGAGTAATTATCAGGACAAAAATGAAGAGGTTAGTCAGAATAAGCAACAATATTCTGACTAACCTCTTCATTTTTTACAAGCTTTTATTTAACTTGCAACCTATGTAATTATGTTTGTTCGGGTGGAATCTTGCAACTCAATTTAAGACCAGTTATCCTCAAACGATTGAGCTTAAATTTGGCATAGTTATGTAAGTTCGGTGACAATGCAATGTCATAGTACCATCGAGCTGGTCTGAAGATGGAAACCGAAGGTGGCCATAGAAACTCCTAAACGAAACGATTTAACCACGTCGTGTTTGGGTTCGTTGAATTTGTCTTCCCACTTTGGTTCTTGATGATATATAAGCTTTTAGAATATTAAAAATTTATTCAGTTTATTAATCACTTTTGCCTCCGGCTTCGCAAGCGCTTTTTATTATGTAGCCTATGCCCGTCTCCGGGATATTGTTTACCCTGCCGAATTGCATTAAGATCAGTTCAGCCGTTTAAATGTAACGGCGACAGAGTATTTTTCAGTCTTTACCCGACTACTAACAGACGAGGGTTATGAGATTGGCACCCTATGTATGCGTACATACATAGGGTGTCAATCTCATTACAGGTACATATGTATGTACATATATGTACCTGATTTTATGTTCCCGCACGTAGCACTGAAACTACCTCTACATGTTGGATTTCAACAAATGATGTATCGATTTATTCGTATTAATAACCCGGTTGTTATAAGCTATAAGGACTCAGACGAAATTGGGGGTCTAACGAGATAGCGAGCAAGTAGTAAGTTTATTAATGACAGTTATAACATTTACTTTGACGATACATAAACCAACAGCAAACGAAAAAAAATGCTGTACTCTGAAAATCTTTCCAACTCGCGTGTACATAAAAAGCTAAAAAGTTTTTGGAAGCTTGCTCTTGCTCAGTGCTTTTTGTTGCTATCTGTCCACACTTTCCTTTGTTGGATCTTGATTTCATTATCAACAAAGCAACACCCAAAATCGTCCCATTTCCCTGACATGTCGCAGACATTTGTCTGCTAAAATTCTGATTTATAAATCTGTTACCCGTTGACGTTATCTTGAATGAGCGAATCGTTGAGTGAAACACGGTTTTGGGACACAAACAAACGTGTCCTTTTTTAAATCAGTGACATCATTCCACCCACTCGTACTTTACCGACCATCTGATGTAAGTCATTCACTCTTGAACTTAACCCCTCACGTGTCACCTAATGAGTTAATGACACACACTTCACCATATTTGCCGTATTGTATGTAAATATTCAAGATAATGTTATTAATAACCGAAGATTCATTATGCTAATCATGCTCAGTTGTTATGATGTTGGCAAAATATTTAATTAGACGACTTGACTATTACCTGGGATAAATGTATGAGTTAGATACATCCTCTCTTGTAACATGGACAATGTGTTTTTGTATAACTTAAGAAAAAATTTAGACCAATACGCACGATAGTAACGGTAGTAACCCTCATCACAAGCATTTTAAAAACCACTGGATTTTTTTTTATTTGGTTACTTATCCAACATAGTAATGGTTTACCAACCTATTTATTTCCCCCATATAACTTTGTAGCTATACCTTCATATTACGTATATGCCAACGCTGCTGGTCCAGAGAAACTATCTTCAGAGATTACAGAGCAGTTATTTTGAATAGAGGAGACATTGTGACAAAGCTGTCTAGACGCGCTATGTTAGCTTGTTAAACTTGCAGCGGGGAATTGGTTTCTGTGGAATGGAACGTATCTTGGTACAGTCAGCATCGAATGTAACTTAAAATTTTAAAGGCTTAAAAGGTGTCATGTCCTACCCAAAGAAAAGCCTCATGTTTCTATTCTTTTAGAAGAAATTTTAAAGAAACTAAAGTTTCTAATGTTGTCTGTTTAGTTCTTTGTTATGAAGACATTGATAATGTGTATTATGCGAGTCGTACCTGCAACGGCCCATATCCATACGACTCTATGGCCATGCCAGGCCACTCAAAATAAATAAAATGTTCATAACTGCTACGGCTCGTGTTATGTTTGTATGACTAGAAATATTTAAGACTGCTTTTAATAAGTTTTTAGAATTTCATTTCTTTTGATGCCGAGTGTCCTAAAACATACACTCAACATTTTGCAGGGAAACATATTTCTGGCAGAGTGTTTGCATATTTTATGAAACTGTTCACCTTACCTGCAGTAACAAAAAGTTTGTAGCAGTCTAATTGAATTGGACTGCACTGCATTCCTCTGCGGATAACGCCAAATTTTTGACCTACAAAAAACAAAAAGAGGAGTAGGGTATATGTACGAGTATGTTCGGCTGCATGTATTTTTTTATGTTTCGTCGATTTCTGCGTCAATTATGGTCCGATTTGTAAAATTCTTTCGCTATTGTATGGAGAATGATCCCAAGACTCGGAGGTGGTCCCATAAAATTTTTATTCCCGAGGCATAAGTATTTGTCCCGTAAAACTTAAAAAAACAGTTTATATACTACAGAATTTGAAGGTTTTCGTTTTTTCAAAACAATCAGATTTTTATTGGTAACTATGTACTTATACACCTATAAGTACATAGTGTTAAAGCGCTTATGAATTTTTCATTTTACCTCTCCTTAATCTAAAACAATGGAAATTTAGATTTTTTTGTGTCATATTTTTGGTTTGATTTAAATTTATATAACACCGAAAGCAAAGCTGACTGTCATATGCCATAAAGCGCTATCTACACACAAGCCAAGGGCAATACCAAACCTTTTTGAGAAATATTAAAAAAATAACTCAACGCTACATACATATGTAAACATTACATACAATGTCAATGCCAATTACTGTCTCTAAGCCTCGAGGTCGGCAGTCCAACACTCACCTGGTAACCAACCCAAGCTATTTTAACCTCTAACTATATTTACATACGGGCCAATTTACCATTATCACCGGCCATAGTTACTGTATAAACATGATTCTTGCACTGTACACGTTACGAAGGATTACTACAGTACTAATGCATTACTAATGCTGGGTAACATACCCATCCGTTATTTATAAAACTTTCTAAATATTTAAGCTGCTTCCGTTTGGAAATTTTATGTAAGAGGATGATGTTTGTTCATATTAAGATTGCTATTACGTATTTTCTAAGCTTTTTATCTACTCGGCCGTGGAATTTTTGTGGAGACTACACAGTATAAACACCGATAGTACGCGTCTGTATCGAGTTTATTTATTTGCAAATACAAACTCAAGACGAGAACTTCGAATTTATTTAAAAGGTGTAGAAATCTAATAGGGAATATCTATAAAAAATCATAGATGATGAATTTCATACCTAATTAAAAATGCTGTTATTTAATATCATGATCTAAGATAAATTGTCATAAATAGTTAACTGTCAGTGGAAAGTTATGGACCACAACAACTGGACAAAGTAACAATCACGGGCTTACGTTTAATTTGTAAACAAGGTTATGCCCTTGTTACAATATCTACTAATAAACCCTTATCAACACTTAAACTCATTTGTTCTATTTTTTTATGTCTCGCGAAGAGGCGACTACCGGTGGGGTAGACGTGTTCTTGACTGGAGACCGCGACTCTGCAAACGTAGTGTAGGACGGCCTTCGGCCAGGCGAGGTAACGATCTGTGAAAGACTGCAGGAAATGCTCGATGCGGAAAGTTGAAGACAGAGCACTATGGCGCTCATAAGGTAAGTATGTCCAGCTGTGGTCGAATGATGATGATGATATTCGCACGCTAGAGGCGCTGTACCAAAACCAATACAAAAATGGAGCGTCTCGATACTATCGAGAGGCCAAACTCAGGGCTCAGTCTTTACCGAGCCAAGTGTCCTATTACTGTAAATAATGAGCGCTAGCGGTGCTGCCATGATACTGCAAAAGCCGTATAGATAGATAAGTGATTGAATAAAATTGCTTTCCATATTTTTCCCCAGTTAGTGTCTTGGGAGCGACAACCCTAATATTCTAAGACTTAAATGAATCTAAATAATCTGGATCTGTTTGAGGAAATGTAGGATTAGCACTGTTTGAAGAGTATCTTAACGAATCATCTACCAATACGAAGGATGGTTTTTGTTTTTTTTTATGTAGTAGGCCAGAGAGGACTGTCGGAACGTCGAATGTCTGGTACCAATTGTACATGCGAATACCGCTATCATACCCCATCATATTCACAATGTTTACAGTCATAATAACTGGTACCAAGCGGGATTTCCTACACATCTGTAATTTTCTGTGATTGTACAATACCCTGGTATGAAATAGTCCCAACAAAGCAACAAAGCGAATGTGGTCGATGCGAGATTCCCATGAACCGGTACGTTTAAACATCATTGTTTGTCACCGTTCCGTCTCCGACCTTTGTTTGTAGGTTTCCATGAACTGTCCTCGTGTTTACACTTTACAGTTCTCCTTAATGCGAAGTAATAGGCGCCTTGGCTGGAATGAGGACGCGCTGTGATGCTTAGACCTCTTAAGTACGCTATAAACTTTGTAAGCGAAGCGCTTCTCATTTCTACATCCAATTAAGTGTGTCCAGTCCAGAGACCCTTAACTTTATCACTGCGGTATCGATCGATAGGATACTTTTACGATACGAAGACTGTCGTTAAAATCTAGTCATCAAGACATGAGTTTTGCAATTGTAAAGTTTAAGCAGATTCTCAACGTAAATGTCAATGAACATTCACAAAATTACAGTAAAGCATAAAATTAACCGATTCTTGTCTCTTTTTTCAGGTTCACTCTCACCAAAGCCTTAGTCTGTGTTCCTCACTGCCAACTATTCCGCCCCGCGCGCTAGATGCCGCCATGCTAGACCAGCTCCGTAGCTCTAAGAGACACGCCCATTCGCACCGCAAGTTGGGGAAGTGGCGCTCGTGACGTCATGAGCCCATCCCAGGATGAGGCCCGAGCGGCCAGGATCCAGAAGTACAAGGAGGATAGGAGGAAACAGCTGACGGCGAAGACGGCAACACTCTTCTCTGCTAATGTCACTGACAGGTATGTTAAAATCATTTTTATAAATAATCTATAGCTTGAATCCAGGCGTTACATAATAAGACATTTAATCATGTCTTGTGTACGGCGTTATATTAAATCTTTTGCATATTATAGTACTAGCATTTTTTCTGTGCTGTCTGTTTATAAAAGTATAAAGAAAGAGATCGTTTTCATCTGTGAGTCCGCATGGCTCTAGATGTCCAGTTATACTTGTAATTAATACGGAACTTTGTTCAATTCCAGGCGCGCGAGAAGAGAATGCCCACCTTCAGAGGAGACTTCAGTTCACCTCAAGTCTTCCTCGGAGCTCAACCTGGCCACAGCTTCAACCTCAGTACCGATCAGAACCACCCGTACTTCCCGCTTGAGAGCCGCCGCTGCAAACATTTCTGACTCCACTCCAACCACCAAAAAATCCAATCGAAGCTCTTCCGCCCAATCGCTTCTAGATGACAACAAAACTAAAACATCGAAAATCATCGAAAGAGACAAAAAAACCAAAAGACAAAGCAATGATGCAAAACTCTCAACATTCGATGGTGCTAAACTGAAATCGAAACATTCCATTATATTAGAAAAAGACAAAAGTAATTTTTTGACTAGTCCTACAGACAACGAAAAACCTAGTTCTAAAAATTCCAATGTTGGAAGATCAAAAGACATACATATACACGTCAACGGTGTAGAATTATTTGACGAGATAATTGGCGACCATGACCATAGTACAGAGAAAGAGAGAATTGACGATTTCTTCAATGATCTTGTTGCTGAGCAAAGCGGCGTTGAACTTAAGGCGGAAGAAACAGGGCTCAATATTCATAGTTTTACTCCGAATGTTGTTCATAATGTTAAAGTTGATAGTGTAGTGCCAAAAGTGGATGATGTGAAGGGCTTACTCGGTGCTGTGTGTGTCAGGAAAGTGGAAAGGTTCAGTGAATTGCTCAGCAATTTATGTTCACCGTGTGAAGCTGATGTGCTGTTTGAAGATATCCTGGTGGAGAATGGCATCAACGGTCTCAGTGAATCGGTGAGTTATTTATTGATGCAAGTATTTTGGAATTAAGATAAATAAACAACTAAAAGATACAAGGAAGTCAAAAACCACAAATAAGATATCGATAAGATTCGTGCGTCGCATAGAAAGCAATTAGTGCAAATTATTCATCAAAACACATTTGCCACATAATATGAACACAACTGTCACACCTTTGTCTACTACAAATTGTAAAATTTTGTGTATGAATGAAATTCTGATTCAAAATTTGCATAGGTAACTTTCTATTCATGTTTTACCCGAAGGAAATTTGTATTTGTTTAATTTACTATCTCAATTCTGTGAAATTCCTCAGATTTCATTAAATATTCGACAAACCACTTTCTGTTTTAACAATTTTGATAATAGATAGATTATAACTTATTCCAAAACCCTACAAAATAATTAATTTTCAAAAACCTACAAAATACAGATAATTAAAACCGGAAGTTAATAAATACTTACTAATTATTCTTCTTATCTGTTGTGGCCCAATCAACTGGCGCTTATCGCTATAAGTGTGAAAATCTCTTCCAGGCAACCTTTGGACAAACAGGACCGGTTAGTATCAAAACTTACGTATCATATTTTTATCTGAACTGCCTATGTTTCGATATTCAAAATACCTTGGAAAAAGTAAACAGTATGTATATCTCTTTACATTTTTAAGCCTTTGTCTTTCCTAATGTGACAATAACAGGCAGTTACGAAATAATTAGCTAAGTGTAAGGCATTGAAGTTTATCATTGTTATTGTATTACGTCCGTCGAGTATAATCATGGCTATGGTATGAATAGTTTACAAATTCTCATATTGTTTATTCTAACATCTAAATGCTAAAGACTACTAAATGTATATCCTAAATTGTGTAAAATTCTTATAGCGGTTGTAAAATTGTATGCCGTGGTAGCAAATTTCTTGCGCAAATTTTGTAATACAATTTCTAGTTGATTCTATTTATCATTGTATTCTCAATTACCCTGTTGGTTTCCTGACAATTAACTTGTCTCGCACAGCGTGTGTTTGACATCTTTTACTCAGTTAAAACGGGCTAGTAATAAAATAGGTCAACAGACGGATTATTTTCATAAAGAGTTTAATTTAATAGCAAGTATTCCAAAAATATACTCAAATATTTTTATAGTCGATAGACCTTCGTTTGACCACCACAATCTCACCTGATGGAAAGTGACGATGTGGCCGACGGTGTATCACGAATGTCTAGAAGACATCTATTCACTCTTGTTTTAAAGAGACCCAGATTGTAATTGGCCGGAAAAACAGCAGGCAGCGAGTTCCATTCCTTAGCGGTGCGAATGATGAAGGTGGAGGAAAACCGTTTAGTACGAGTGGATGGTAATTCCACCAGATACGAATAGTATTGGGCCGTCGCTCGTCCGTCTGCTTGTCCTGGAGTGGAAGAGAGATTACTGCATTAATGAGTTTAAAAATCTTAATCCTTAATGATGTTTAGGTAATGTATCATAAATGTAATGTGATCTTTGGTGTTTTAAGTTTCATACAAAAATGGTTAAAATCCCGGCTTTCATGGCCTACGGACATGTCTGCCTGCAGCTGCGTCAGACGGCGGCTGCACCCCCCTGCTTGGGCAGTGAATGCGATATACTACCAATATTATAAGTGTCAAAGTTTGTGAGTATGGATGTTTGTTCCTCTCTCATGTAAAAACTACTGAACTGATTGGGCTGAAATTTGTTATGGGTATAGTTTGGGACCTGGAATAACATATAGGTTTTTTTTATCCTAATGAAACGCGGGCAAAGGCGCGGGCAGGAGCTAGTAAGTTTATAATCGTTTGCAAAGTCCTAGAAATTATGTAAGTTACATTTTTAGATAGAAACTAGTCATCCATTTTAATAAATGCGTCTAAACCCTAATCCAGTAGCGTTACCTTATCTCGTAATAATGTACACTGAGTACCAAAGGATTACTTGATAACAGAAGTCGCTTTCTAGAACCACTGGTTATCTATTTATATATTTATCTATTTATTAGTGTTTATGTAGATTATCACATTTATCACTCAAGAGAAATAAATTGGGTAAATGTCACTGCATATATTTTCTTTTTAACAGACGAAAAACGAAAGAGGAATAAGGTCTATATTCGGCTGTATGTTTTTTTTAACCTATGTTCGTCGATTTCTCCCTCAGTTGGAGCGATTGGAAAATTCTTTCGCTATTGTATGGAGAATTATCCCATAAAGATTCTCTATTCCCGAGAGATAAGTATTTGTCATACATGTAAAACTTAAAACCAGTGTAAATACTAAGATATTTTAAGTATGTTGTTAGTTTTTTCATAACGATCTATCGATTTGTCAATAAACCTTCTTTTGATCACAACCTCCTTCACCTGATGATAATGATAACTGACGATGTGGCCGTCTATTTATTATAATATCCCTAATAATAAATAGATATATAAAACTAGCTGACCCGACAGACGTTGTCCTGTCATTCAATTCAAACTTCAGCTGACAGTTATTTGAAACGTGCTTGGCAAAGAGTATATATAACGCTGGGGCTAAGGTTACACAAAAAAGTTTATAATAAAGGTAGCCGTTAAGTTTTCTTAAATTATCTAAGTTTCTGCGCAATTTACTTATTTTTATTTTATTTCAAAATCTTCTACGAATTACTAGAAAACATAAAAAATGATGAATGAAATCGGTAAAGCCGTTCTCAAGTTATAGCCGAACCAGGAGAAATAGAGGTTAATTTTTATACTATATATTGTATAGATTAAGTACTCTTCGTTATCCTTTTAGTCCTAACTTATTTTTCGAATAAATTATTTAATTTATGTATCACACAATTATGACTTTTATATGGACTATCTTCACAGATATATTTTCTATCAATCAACCTCTTATCATCTTATGATCTGCGTATTGACAATCTTCGTTATCAATTGTAGTTTTTCATCTCTTACCCCCTTATCCATAAATTCATAATAGTCTGCTAACTTAAAGCATTGCTAAGTCTCACTCTATCTTCTTCTATTGACATAAGTCAGAGTGAGAAATAACACTGCTTAGCAGCTGTTTTAAGCAGACCATTATGAATAAAGGGGATGGCCTTTAGGGCTCATGTCACGGTTTATTCGCCGAGTGTAGGCACGTTCGTCAGTGCTGTATGAATTACTACTTTGGAAGCTTTTGCCGGCGCCTTGCCTACCCACGGCGAATTAATCTATACCACGATTCAAAAACCTGTTTTTTTTTGTATACAAAGTGGTTACGAAGTTACCCAAGGAATATAGGTTTAAAATATTTATTTATTGATAACCAACATATTGTACACTAAAACAAGCATAGAGTTACCTATAAAAATCATATCAAGTGTCAATATCGTATAATTATAGGAGAAGACAGCATGGAAAAAAAAATCATAAGCGAGTAACATATAGATAAAACATTATTAACATTAATATTCATTTAACGATATTGATATCATCCAAGCAAAACTCAGAAGCTCGAAATAATTTTTGGTTTTGAAAGCTTTCATTCATCATTTGACTCGCTGTTGTTCGTTTTCGAATTCAGATTTAAACATTTTTTGCTACACATGTGAGGATATGCGTTGTTGAAATAGTTTTTAGTGATAGTTTTGCTGTTACTTTGTTGTTTTCTATTATTGTTAATATTGGTATCAGTTATTGTTAAGTTTTAATTCGTCATATCTTTGTTGACATAAAATTGGAATATTCGATTATTAATCGGAGTATAAGATTTTTACGGCTAAAAAATCTGTGTGTCAAGCTTCCCGTTCCATACAACACTGGCGACCATGCCTGCGCACGGCGAATTAACGGTAGATTTTAACGGTAAAAAAACGTGTGTGAACATAATGCACTTAGTCTTAAACATTCTGTGACCTTCAAATATCACAAAAAAAAACAGGAAGACATATACAGCTTTAAAATGTGAAACCTCCAATTAAATGACATTGTCATTAACATCAAGGAAGAATACTAAAGGCTTTCAGAATAAAATAATATTCAATTTCGAAAAATAATCCTTGAGCGTAATGAGTTTGAAGTTTAAAAAAACGGGTCACATTTTATATAAAGTGATAATATTTCCTCTCGTGTGAAATATTGGCCCTCGGAAACTCGTGACGCTTGTGGATTTAAAATGAGAATTTGACCCTCTTAAATAAAAAAAACAAAGTCAGGACTTTTTTTTTCTTATAATCAACTCCGTTTCAATTATGTACCTAATGAAACCTCGTGAATACAAATCAGTTGCATCACGTTTGGATGATCTTGGTCCGATTAAATGGTTAAGGTGGAGCGTCACACAAAATTCAATTTACTAGCAAAATTCTATTTTTTTAGCGTTCCATGTTTTAAACCTCAAAAAGCCCTTTATATATTTAAGATTTTTCGCTTTCATTGACGTTCCACCTTAATAAACGGACATCACATATTTATCTACTGAATAAATGAAAGTAACTACGAACGACGACGACCTTTAACATTGGAATTAACTAGAAGATAGCCAAAGGTGAAGGTTTCCTCCAAGTATTTTTGGACTACTCGTAATAACTGGTTGTTAGTCTAATAACTAGGTACTACTGTCATCGTAAATTCTAAACGTATAATCTGACTGGTCTATACTAGAGCTTTTGATGCGAAATGCTAATTAAATGAGTTGAATTAAACTGGTAACTGGAACGACCTAGTCTTTTTGAAAAAGAAGAAGAATATATTTTATTTCTTACAAAACTGCATAGAAAACAAAATATATTGAAGCTAAATTAAAAATGGCCTCTAAAAACTATGTAGTGTAGGTAACTTTGGCTATGCCTCAGCATAAGTTGGTCAGGTTCCGTCAGAGACACTTGTTGGCTTGTTGGCTTTTGGGCGTCATGGTTAAAAAAGATACCTGTCTCAATTGAAAGGAACTTATTAAAGTAAAACAATTTATAACCTACGCTACGTATCAAAGGCCGAAAACCTGTAGGTATCAGCAAGAAAAATATATAAAATGTTCAATAATGAACCAGTAGCAAGAAAGGACACATCGTTCAATTTTATGAATCAGGAGCAGGAAAGGACAAATCGCACCATTTTATGAACCAGTAGCAGGAAAGCACGAATCGTACCATTTTCGCAGTGCAGAACTTTTGCGTACAGACCACGATATCATAGTTGGTATTCGTATGGTAATTAGATTCGATTATTTACATGCAACCATACCTTTGGCTAAAAGCGATTTGAAAATAATATAACATTTTCATTCATTAACCAGTAGCAGGAAAGAACAAATCATACCATTTTCGCAGTGCAGAACTTTTCATTCAGACCTCGATATGCCATAGTTGGTATTGAAATTCGATTATTTACATGCAATTTCATGCAGCCATATGCGACGGATCTTGACCTGGTTGCATGATATCAAATTGAACAAGCCTCCAAGATGATTCTGTTTACAGTTTAGTCTACTTGTAGGTACTTACACTTTGGTAATTGGTAAAACCGTAGCTGAACGACACTGGAGACCGCAAAATTGAGAATATTGGAAAAAGCATACGTCCATGATATGAGTAATTGATCGCTCTACGACTAAGTGATGATAAAAAAGCAACAAAAAAAATTGCCCCGGATTGAACTAATTCTGACTACGTTTACTGTATGTTTTTGGGGTCGCTGAATCAAAATCCAAAGTCACATTGATCCCATCAGGACAGGATTTCGCCATAACCTCGAAAAATAATCAATAATCAACGCTGCTGTTTAGCCCTGTTACGATGTTACCATAACCACTAACCCCGATAATAAGAAAATAAATCATCATAGTCAATCTGAATTATATCAATGTTGCAAAACAATACCCTTTAACCACTAACCCTATAACTATCAATTCTAAAATCCCGTGACTCCATTACGACTAACCTCTATTCCCTATGTCAGCGGACAGCGTTGAATATCGGGTTTCTTTGAGGTTATCGCAATATCCTGACGTGATGGGATCAATTTGACCTTGGATTCTGAGTCAGCGATCCCAAAAACATACAGTAAACTGCTGTGTTATTTTTAAGATAGATAAAAATGATATGTCTTTTTAATAGATGATCAAAACAAACAACAGTTCCTACGTACGATGTAACCCGGAGGGGTGCGTCGCTGCACTGCAAGCATCTGTAGGAGGAAGAGTGCGTCGGTGGCAGTCAAAGTGTTATTAAGAATATATTTATCACACACATCAAGTGTAGGTAATAGACCTATTAAAATATAGGCACTCAGCCTTAAAATGCCCAAAAAGTGCCATCGTCGTACCCGTGTGAGGCCGGGGGAATTTACTAGTCCACGAAAGCATCGATCATCGTCGCAGAACATAAAATGACATGACACTCAAATTACTCAACGCTCTTTTATCTGTAAACCAACATCAAGATGAGTAGGTAGTATGTTAATGAGCGTTTACATCATTCATACGAGAAATAAAAATCATTTTGCCATATAAATAATTATTGGAGTCCCTTGTTATGTTTTCGTCCAGTGTCGTGCGACTTCTGTTTTCTCGGTGAGACACCGTCGGCCACATCGTCACTTTACATCAGGTGAGATTGTGATCAAACGAAGGTCTATCGACTATTAAAAAAAGACCGACCAGCTGTCGGGTTGTAAATCGTAAGCCTCTCGCTCTTTAACGCATTCACTGCTCAGCCGCCCCGCCTGACTAATCTGAAGGTGGCCATGTGTGACCGTGAAAGTGTTAATACACACTTTAAAATGCCTCTAAACAAAACGGGGGTGATGTGATAACCATACTACAGATTAGGTAATGTTACCATATTGCAAAAGGTGACAAAAGGTTGGCCCTCTCTCGGAATAAATCTTGAAAATAACATTTGTGAGGAAAACATGTCTGACATTCAAACAGCATGTTATGAAATAATATGGTATTGAATGCCTTTACTAAAATACATATTGCTTCGGAACCCTGTCGTACATACATATATGAGTTAACAAAACCGCTCTTAGCTTCTTGCTGTGTGAGCAGTGCCATTGTTCATATCTGGTCTACCTTGATTCTGAGACCTTCGCTGAGAAAGAGCATCAAGCAAAAAGCAAGAAATGCACTTCGTATTTACCCAATCCGACCAGTATACTAAAATCTCTGCAAACAGAACAGAAATGATCGATTCCCTCGTCAATCACGCAACATAAGACTTCATATTCGACAGCTCAATAAAACCTAAAGGTCTGATGAGACTGGTCAAGTGGAACAACACCTATTTTGGTAGCGACTACCAGTAATCGATTTTATTGTCTGAAATACGTTTTGGTTTTGGAGATAAGTGGTCGACCTCACCATCCCATGATGACTTATTTTGGTCGTAGAGGCAAAGGCGGCCTTTTTATCAAGAATATTTAGCCATATTTCGCGGGATTCATCATTGACTTTTAATTTGGCCAACCTATATGAAGTAGACTCATGTTATTCGAGGAAATTGGAAATGAAATAATAAATAAATAATGCTGGACAATTTACTCATCATCATCATACATCATCTAACCAGATTGGGCTAGCCCCAAGCTAAGCAGACCTCATTGTTAATGCCAGTTGTTGGCATCTGCGCAATATGAAATTAAAATCAGTTTGTTTTGATGCAGAGTAATAAATTAAAATGAATTTTAGGGTGCGTATGCGCTTCAGGTCAGTTTAAAAATCAGAAGCATTCCGGTAAGCTTATGGAAGTACATAAGATAATAATTTTATTATTAGCGTGCCCATAACCAAGTCCAAAAGTATTGTGAAAATACTAGCTATGATCGAACATAGAGTTTTTCGCAAGCCGGAAGCCGCAAATTATGTAAATAAATGCGGACAAAAACTAAAATTCACAGGCATGTTTTTAAGATAAATATGTGTGAGAATGATGAGATTTTTCACATTATTTATTGAAGAAAGGATCTCGAATCGACAAGTATATTAAATTGAGTTGAAAAATCAACAGTTATCTTTTTTACAGATAAAGTAATTAACAAATCGAGTACAGAATAAGTTAGATGTAAAAAGACGAACGTTGCATAAAAACAAAAAATATGAAATCGAATTTCTACACGTTCTAGGAAAGAAAGTGCATTTATTATAATTACCTGCACAATTAATAGCAATCGATATGTTCCAGCGAATTAAATAACATGAAACGTCAGTAAAAACACTTAATGAAATAACCATGAATGAAAACGTGTCTTACGAGATACTGACACAGAATAAGAAACATTCTCTTAGAACTTTCATTTAAAAGTACGAGAGAGTAAATTCTATTTTAACCGACTTCGATTACTATTTGGGCCGACAATTATGGATTTCGAAAATTCTTTCGCTATTGTTATTAAAGAGAACGATCCCGAGATGGTCCCATAAAAATTTTACTCCCGATCCCGAGGGATCAGTATTTGTACCGCAAAAAATATAGTTAAAAAATAAAACCCGACTACATAAAAGTCTTAAACAAGCGTTCACCTATTGTCCATAGCATTTTCTTTTGATACTTAGGTAGTCGCCCCATATACCTAGGGTACAATTAGTAACAAAGGCCTCCGACTACCTAAGTATCAAAAGAAAATGCTATGGACAATAGGTGAACGCTTGTTTAAGACTTTTATGTAGTCTGGTTTTAGTTTTTAACTATATTTTTTTTACACCTTTGTTTGAGAAACGGTTCCGAAATGTACAAGCAAAGACCTTTGCAACGATACCACACACGAGCATATTGACTAACATTGAAATTTTCAACCCTTTCTTCGACCCCCGCTATCTCGTTAGACCCCCATTTTTATCTGACGTCACAGCCTATAACCATCGGGCTATTAAGACGAATCATATGACACCTCATTTGTTGAAATCGGACCAGTAGTTTCAGCGCTACCAGGGAACATAAAAATCGGCTACATACATACATAGGGTGTCAAAATCATAACCCTCTCGTAGTCGGGTAAAAACTAAGGGGCATCGAGAAAACTTAGCTCAATTCTGTCCTCACCGTTTTAAGAGATTTTTCGTAAACTAATCTAATATAAAAGTAATGAAATTTATCACAAAATATGAAGAGTGTAAAATAAGTAAGTGGATTCGAAGTCTGTTTTATTTTTTCAAAACAATTCTATGGATATAAGTACCCATAGCATAAGCTCTGCTTAGCTTGGGGCTAAATGATGCTGTGTTAATTGTCCAACATTGTTATTATTTAATTAAATTATATCGCCTAATCTTGCACTTGTAGGGATAGATCAAAGTTGCCGAGGCTTAAAATTTCTGTATCCAGGATTCCAGACACATTGGTTTCCTATGAAACTTTTCCTCATGAGTTGCTTTTAAAAACGCCTTTGAGGTAGTTTAGTACATAATGTTATATACTTACTTGTTATATATTCTTTGCTTAGGGATGAGTTTAATCGGACGTAAATTTTAATAGGCATTATTATGGTATGTTTGACTAGTTGTGGAATTCTCTGTTGCTGCAACGAAATGCAAAGCTACTACACTCAAAACAGGCATTGCTTGCACTTTGTGGCATTGGTCACATAAATTCATGCTAAATTCAATCTAAATCTATTGTACTAAATCACATTTTACAACCAAAGCCGCTCACTCGGAGGAGTGAGCCTAGGGTGATATCGTGCCGAAATCAGCAAAAGTGAAAGAAGTGCGCGGGCGCACGACGACATGCCGATTCACGGTAGTGCGCGGCTTGCTGGCTCACGGCATGGGTCTATCGGTATCTAAATAAGCGACAGATGTGTTTAGGCTTGAAAACTACTTCAATTATTTGGTAGGACGTGTCTCCAACGAATTGAAGAGTTGACCGTGTAGTGTTAACAACCAAAGGACTTCCTTAATATCCTAAATGTTCCTTGTTATCTTCTTCTTGAAGCAAGTTGTGTATTCAGATTGCATGGACTCGGCCTCTATTATGTGATGCCTGTCTTCTATACTTGAGGATCCAAGTTCTAAAAACACTCGCTCTCCAAATTAATTCAGATTGAAATCTCTGGGGCATAGTACCGATATTGTGTAATTTCTTCAGTTTACAAATTCTCTAGAAAAATATTATTTATTTGCAATCGTTCCACGATATTTGTTTTTGTCGAGCTACTAGACAATTGCTTAGCTCAGTACTTTGGTTAAATCAACTGGCAAGTAGGTAATCGTATTTTCTTTCTAGCCTGTTATTGTTTTTTCTGACATGATTATACTTTTTCGTTGGAAAACTTTTAGTCTAGATCTAGACAGTCGCGTTTGTGTTTAGTGGCTTTTCTGGTTGAATCCGAACGCGTGTTTTGTGTTTAGCCCTGGTTTCCGGTCCAACATTCATCAATCTGACATTGAATTAATCTAAATACGGGTGCATAATGACGGAAGTTCTTATAACCTCGTGATACAAATACAAGCCTTGTATGGTAAATTATCCGTAAGATCCTATTATTTTATGATGGATTGCCCAAGACGCAAGACTGTATAATATTATTGATTGTCGTAGATTGTGATGTTATAGGTCGAGACAAGATCTGGTTTGTTTTGTAGGACGTAGATTAGGTACTGTGTTCTTATCAATATACATTTTGTTTGTTAGGTACTGCTGCATTTATAATTTACTAGCTGCTGCTCGCGCCTTCGCCCGCGTTTTATCGGGATAAAAAATTGCCTAAGTATATTTTATTCCAGGTCCCAAACTATACCCCTACCAAATTTCAGTCAGCAGTTTTTGCGTGATGAGGAACAAACATCCATACATCCGTCCTGACAAACTTTGATATTTATAATATTAGCAAGATTTTGTTTACTTCATTGTATAAGGAACTCTGTTTTTCATGGAAATCAAAGGTTTACCTGTTCGAAATGTTCATGGATATTTTTTATTATTTTTTGTTTTTATAAATCTTAGACATAGGTACTTCAAATCCCTTAATATTTACACTGCTGAACACAAGCGACGACTAAATAAGAATTAAACATAGCCGAACGAATTCGTTGAAAAATCTGCGACACTAGCTCGATTTAACAATTTTTAACATTTACTATTTTGAATCGAAATGAGGTTTAAACAAATAATAGCGGAGTTCCAAAAATAGATGGAAAACAATCATTCCTGCTAAAGGATTCCTCGAAATAGACCTAAAACTTTCGCGTGAATGCCAAAGTAACTAACAGACTGACATGATGAAGTGTGAGTGATGAGTTGGAATTCTCATCAATTAGCTGCCGAATGAGATCGGATCCCAACGGAGCAAGATTTATCCATTCCCGATACATTTGTTTGTTTTGTACTTTCAATTAAGACTGATATATTTATATTGACGAAATTGGCTAGGGGCCCCGAATTTATCTTTTCTTGGTTTTATATTTGGCGTTATATAAACAGACTTACCAGGCCGTCTAAGACCGACACCAAATTACATTATTTCGTACTTACTTTGGATCTAAAATATTCATGGTATTCGTAAATGGCTTTAGTTTGTTGGCAAACAATTTCATTAGAAATTTTCACCCTTGTTCTTTATCCAACGTTACGTTTGTCCTTCATTGTCTTGTTTGTAAAATCTTTAGTCAAATAATATATATTGAATTATCTATTAGACTGCAAGTCTCGTAAGAAGTGCTAAAGCAGCATTTAAAATATTCCAGTTTATTTATTGCTTCCATGATTTGTTGCACCGCGATTGATTTATAGTCCATCGAATTTACATTGCGTAGGTTCTTAAGTTACCTAGATCGGACATTCTATCAGCCTGTTGAAGGCCTCTCGGCTGCTGTGACCTAAAATCTAGGCTCTAATGTTCGCTACGTGCTCGTGGTTTTATGAAGGCTGATCTCTGTTTTGTGATTGTTGAAAATGTGTATCGAGGTCGTTATTCTTATGAATTTTTATGTCAATAAAAAGAAGCTAACTTTATAGTACATTACCAGCATGGCAAATAAATTATTCTTGCCAGTGAGTTTCGGTCCGTCGTCGTCTCTCACTTGGTGATTTTTGAAGTGACGTTAATCAAAATCTGATATTTCTTCACTTTTTTATGCCATGTAACCTTCTCTACTAAACTGTATTATTGATTAACGTCCAATAAAATTTTTACAACTTTTACTGTACACACGTTTTCTCCTCAATCCGTAATCACCTTTCAGATATTTATTATTGGTTAGCCAATCTGCAAAAGCCATTTGAAAAGGTCTGTAAGGGGTCGACTTATCGAACGTTAGCCTTCCGAGACGGCTTGTCTCGAATCTCATTACAAGATCGGGTCAAACGCTTTGGAAAATGGCTTTGCAAGGATTATCAAAAATCTTTTGTGTAAGCTAAACTATGGTTTATGACTTGTGTCATGCGAAAGTTTCAAAGATAACTTCGGTTTTTACCTACAATATCTTTGCTTACGTCTTAGATATTTTTATATTGTTTTTGGAATTAGTGTGTCGTGTGGCGGCTCAGGACCGGTATTCGTGGCGTCGTTTGGGGGAGGTCTATGTTCAGCAGTGGGCGTGTACGGGCTGATGATGATGATGGTGTGAACTAAGTTTTGAATTATGAAATGATAGGTTTGAGGATACCTAGGATTGATGCAATTTTACTAACATTTTATTTCCCAGTGAAACCAGGAAAATTCCAACTAACTTTGTGGAAGTGTTATTCACTGAAACTGAAAATACTCTTGATCTTATGTGGTGTCATAAAATTAATGAGTGTTGTCAACATGCGAATTTACTTCAAAGAATACAATCTACTGGTGAGTAATACCTATGTATATGTAATTTCGAACTTTTTTGTTTTTATTTAAAAACGTTATTGCACTAAGCTACAAAGGGCGGGCTTAATGCCGAGGCATTTTCTACCTGCCAAACAAAAACACATGTTTTTACAGAATATTTTTAAACATTATCTTTGATTTTCAATAGACGGTAAAAGTTTCTCGGAATTCTCCACCAAATTCTGCGATCTTTGACATAATTTCAACCAATTCCAACAGTAACAAACGCAAATCCATACTAATATTATAAAAGCGAATATATTTCTGTCTGTCTGACTGTCAGTTACAGTTTTTGTTGGCTGTTTTAACGGCCGAACGGATCTTATTGAAATTTAGCAGGTAGGTAAGCGGTATGCCTGCAACGCACCTATGCTACTTGAAAAGCGCGTGCGAAACCGCGAGCAAAAACTAGTAGATACTCATAGACAAGTTTAAGACATGACATGAAAGAAATGAGATCTAACATCGCGTCATGAAATTCATATCTCTCAAAATTCAAAACTGTTTCATTTCGCAATACCAGAGTTTACTCAGTATTTAATTTAAATTACTTCTGAAATGCCTTCATACCTTCGCAAAGCAGTCAGGTTAAAGACTCCCAGACAGGGTTTTTACCAGGGTTTAATAAAAACAGGGATGAGGGTTAAGCTCGAATAAATTCTGAAATCTAAGATGTAATTAGTACTGGGAGGTGGATGCTGGACTTAACCTTTACATAAACCGGATTAGGCGAAATGGATAGATATACAAATACTATACTTATGACTTTGTAAGGTTAGGACCTCTGTAGATTCGCAATTTTACTATCCGATAAAATTAGTTAAATGTTAAGGGAAATACAATTTTTGGACATGTGCCCGGCTACACGTTCAAACATTTGTGCATGCTGATGATGATTGCACAATCACAGTTTGTGCAAGCAAAATGGAGCGTGTGGCCGGGCTCAAACCACTTTGCGCAAGCAAGATGGAGCGTGTAGCCGGGCTCATCTTGCTTGCGCAAACTGGTTTGTGCAATCATGCATGCACTAATGTTTGTAGCCGGGCTATCCGTCCGGTTTCCCAATCTGTTTAGTTTTCGGCGTTCAGTGGTATCCTAAGAAACAAATTAGCACTAGTTTATAATTGAAACAGTTGAACTACAAGGGGGACAATCTGTAAACAATCTGGAAGTTGCTCAGCTGATCCATATCAATACCAATCGGAAGCGCCCCTAAGACGCTGGCTGCATTGCCCTACTGTATGACAATGCTGATGTGTTTAGATGTCTACATTACATTATGTACACCAGGGGCATGATTCTCTATGATATAGGAGATTCCTTGCCCAAACCGTGTGACGTCACAACGTGTTTTAAACACAAACACGAGTCCTAATCGTGCTTTGGTGTGGAATCTAATAAATTGTATTCTGTATGCCACAAGACTAGTTGTCTATGCCCCGTGTTTTGTTTTTCTATCATTTCACATGATTCGTTCAAAATTTTACTACTGGTCCACTCGGAAATTATCGGTTTTATTATAAATTATTTTTTGTTTCCAATTTTTTACTCCAGATAGAAATATCTTCAATTATAAGCTTGCTTAACCGTAATATACAATAATCTAGTGTGATTAGAAAGTTTAGAGGTCATAAAAATATGATTTGTATCATTCAAACAGGCATGACTAGTTTCGGAACGAATAGTTTTCATTTCATTGTTTGTTTTGAATAGTATAACCTAAAAATGTCTATCATTTTTAAACCACAAACTACTAAGGTATTCTAAACAATATCCATGAGAGAAGCAGTAAGAATAATGGATATTCTTCTACGAAGACGCGTAAGATGCTGGCGCCAACAAAGCACTAGAAATAACAGGAGGTTACTCAGGGATTCTGCGGACCCTCTATCAATGGACCTTAATTTGTTTGTGCGCTACAAAAAGAATTA